>NMRB01000236.1:488784-498925 GCA_002633025.1 Notospermus geniculatus | reverse complement strand
CATGGGAATCTTCCGGATTGCGCCGGATTTCCGGTTTTGGGAGGTCAAAAGTTGGGTCCCGAGATTCGTACAAAAATGCAATAAAATTTGAGGGGGTGGGGGTAAAAAAAGTGCATCTGACTCGTAGGGTCTGACTTCGTCAGCCACGCAAGAACGAGCCAGAATGCCGCGCTGCAACAGCCTTTCGGGTCTCCCTCGGCGATGATAATCATTAATTTATTCGTCCCTAACATCACAACCAACCAATGAAATAAAAGCCCGCGTAAAACTGCCGTCAATGGGTTTCCTTATTTGGTCACGCTTACTACTTCTGGTGGCATTCGGAACACCTCGGGCTTTTCCGTCATACTTCGTGAAAGCCCGCATCGCGCCCTGACGTTGTGTTACATGCCAGATAGAAACATTGTATGCCCATATTGAAATAAAATGTTTCTCATTTTGAGTCATTTATTCTCTTCCAACTCACGAACTAATCTGTGAAAAAGCTGCCCACTTCGTTATGTTTTTGGGACAGCCACTCTACAGGCCCATCGAAATATCAACTGCCCTATTCCCCAATTTCCTTTCGGTTCTCTCGTCTGCTGCGCACGAGTTGGGCAGTGCGCCAAACCGGCATTTGACTGGCGAGAAGTGCTTAGAAATCGCATCCTGGGTGAGAGAAAATCCAAAAATTTTCTAGCGAGGGGGGGGACACCCCCCCTCGCGCACCCCCCCGCTCGGGCCTACGGCCCTCGCAGCTCGGGCCTTCGGCCTCTCGCTGTTCCGGTTCCGTCGGCTCTGGCCGTTCCCATGCCTGATAATTGAAAACCGCAAATTCCTGTCTCATTTCCTGACTTCCGCATTCCATTGGGTCACGCTTACTAGTAGTTGTTGCCGGACTTTATTGGTCCGCTAGAACTTTGCTGCCGTCTTTTAGCGATAAGCGTGGCTGACTACTCCTATTGTTAATCTGATTTCGCGATGTCATTGACAGAGTCCAATGATGTCATTTTTACCTCACCTGAAACCACACTTTCGACTTTAGAGGTACAATATTCTCGGTACTCATGATACTAATTCTAAGAAATTCTGAAGTTCAACTAATAACTGGTGCTGAATCATATGACAGTGATAAAGTGTAAGCATGACATTATGAAAGACTTTTTACTAATTTCGTTAGTATGCATTGATTTGTTGGCACTCCCAATTTCTAGGAACAAAAATTTGCATAAATGGAAAAGTGTCAGTGAAAGTGAGCGCCATGAATAGACAAATCCCAAATCTCAGAATAGGCAAATCCCAGAACTGGACTTAGGTAAATTCCAGGGAAAACATCGAACTATGAACAATATTATTTTACGATTGCAAGTGCCAACCTATTGCATTATAGCTATTCATCAAATAATACTGGGTTATATCTACTGTTTGTAATGTTGGAGGAAACCAGTATAACTATCAAATTAGGGTGAAGTGGTGTTCAGGCCATTCAATTACATGGTGGCTAGGCCGTGGAAGGCCTAGCAAATTTGATGTGTACCGAAAATGTAACTTACCAAAAGTTTGCCCAAATTAGGGTTAATTGCTCAAACTCAACCTTGTTTCACATCATACTCTTCCATAAAGTATCCTCGGCAACACTTCGTGCAAGAAATTTGACTTGGTTGCAGCATATCCTCAGCAGGCTTATAGGTTGGAATTTGGGGCAGAAATAGGGCTGAAATCACATCTAAGACATTCTACAATTCCAGGCCCGTCAGCAAAATCAAATGGGATAAAAGATCAGAATTGTTCGTGTCTCAGAGTGCAGGAAATTGACCTCAAATCGCATCTCAGAGCTTCTAATTTTCAAAATTTTTCTGGGGGAGGCCTCCCAGACCCCCCGCAAAACAGGCCCCTGTTGCGCTCAAAGGCCAAGCCTAAGTCCGGGCAGCTCATTTGCTTAAAATGCCCCCCTAGCGAAAAAAAGCTAGCTACGGCCCTGAATTCCTATCACCGTGAAGTGTGCCCATATTAGTCCCAAGAAATTTAGGGTATAACCAGAGGAGCCTGATAGCCTAGTGGTTATCACGTCCGCTTAGCAAGCGACAGGTCCTGGGTTCGAATCCAGCCCGGGCCATATGGGATTTCATTCCCGGAGACTTGCTTGGCCGTCTCAGGCCTGATTGTATCTCACAAATTTGTCAATTCAGGAGACAATAAATTCTTGAACAATATTGTGAAAGAACATGGTTGAATGAATCTCATCAGCTGACACCTGGACCTAGGTGCCTCTTGTTCTTCAGACTATAGCCGACTATATTACTTTTCCATGTGGAATGAGCGCCATCTGAATTTTGACAACTTTGTATTTTATATGAAGGGCGAAATACTGGAGCATGTTTTGGGGAGGTGAAACCCGTCACATTAGGTAGACACCCCAGTCCCACCCCTAAATGGATGAGTTTTAAACAACGTGATAGAAGCCAGTGCTTGTCAATTCCTCAACCTTAGCCTATCTATAATGGCCACGCACGTTGAAGTATAGACTTGGCTTAAAAGAGCATGATATGCGATTTCTTATCGGTATTTTGACTGCCGACGTAGAGGGAGCCACCTAGCAGCGGCAATATCAACTACAAAAAAACATTACAAAATGTACGTATTACATTGGGTCCGTTCGCCGACAACGTAGTTAGTGCCCGGGGTTGGAGAGTGGCGTGCAGGCGATGGTGGTGCCGGCTGTCGAGAAAGTAGGGCAATACCAGGCTCCTTGAACAATTTACTTTTGTAGCTCACACCTACAGTCATAATAAAATCCCACCACTGAGATCTGATCGCATTGTTTGTTAAGTAATGTTTACATAGGTATAAAAATATTAATGTTAATAATCTAGATGTAAATAATAATAATATAGATATACCAAGTAGATAGAGTGTGTTAAAAAGTTTCTTTAAAGACATTTTCAGGAACTTTAAGAGTAAATTTTGCATGCCTTTGATTTGAATTAGGCAGTTTCATAGTTCATGAACGTTTTTCAAACAATGCGGAATGATGATGTTGATATGTGTAATATTGTATGTGTATATTGGTGTACATTTTGATCCTGATGTTTCGCGTAGTGTCAGCTCATGTTTTGATAATAAGACCACTAGTGTCATCTGGTGGTGTTTCGTTGTACTAGAGCAATAGATTTGTCAATGTGCTTCAAAAACATATGCCCAATATTTTGATTATTTCAAAGCCACTTATGGACAGAAAGTGCCTAGGCCTACATTCTGACACTGAGATATTTCCAATAGCGAGGCCTAAAAATACACTAGTGTGCTCAATAAGGCTACTGTGCTTTAACTTGTTCAGTACCACCAGGGGTAGCAAGTACTTTTATCCAAATCGGGGAGTTTTCATGGGATCGCTTAGTCGGAAGAAGAGATTCCTTGTAAAGTCATTTAACCCTTTTGCTGCAGTGGGACTTACAAAAAAATAACTGTACTTAATTCTGAAACCTTACAGAAAGCCTATCACATACCTGAGAGGTGTTCATTGGAAAGTAGGCCTACTCATTGAGAGCTTTCCAATAGCCATGTTTACACTGCCGAACACTTCAGTCCAGTTGAAGTGAACTGTAGTCGGACCGGACCAGGTCCACTTCGTTAGTACCGTTTAGACTGCAGCAATGAGTCACCGCGCAATGTCCCTGAAGCATTGCTGTCCATTTAGTGGAGGTAAGAAACTCGCGCGGAATGTGTGCCGAGTTTTCCCCTGAGTGACGAATTGCGCGTATGCTCAATACCGTCCCAGGTAAGTGGACTCGGTTCAGTCCGCCGTGCTCCGGTTTACAGCACATTTGGTCGGGGTACCGTACTCGGTCCGGACCGAAACCACCTCCTGCGGGTCTCGATATGGTTCAGTTGTGATCGTGAATGGGTAAGCTTGGCAGGTTTACACTGCCACTTTTTTGCCGTACCGTACTCGGTCCTTGATTTTTGGCAGTGTAAACGTGGCTTGTGTGACAGGTGTGCATTGCCTTGCAAGTTTTATCTATATATTTTCATTTTCCCCAAAAGTGCCTGTGTCAGTGTGAGGGTAAGGCCACACTTTTTTTATTCCTTGTTTCGCGGGCCCGCCGCTAGGTGAAAATAGGAAAATGGAAAAAAAATAAAATTTTATTTTGGGGGGTTTTCACGAGCCCGCCGCTCCAAAAACTTGCCAAAATGGAAAAAAAAATTTATTTTTATTTTTATTCCGCCCACCGCTCAGGTGTCCGAGACCGAAAATACATTTTTCCAAAATATGACTTTTGTTAGATTTACCGTCCGATTGATACGTGGTTTCTGACAGTTAAGCTTCGGTACATTGGTATTTGGGTTTGGGTAGGCCTATTCCAATTGACCCTTTATTGTGGAATAAAATTTTATTTTTTTCTTCTCCTCCGCTTTTCAGAGAACTTGGATAATTTTCGAGAAATCAAAAAATAAAATTTTATTTTTTATTTTTTTTCCGCCCTCTGATGGAGGTGCTGAGAAAAAGCTCGCGAAACAAGGAATAAAAAAAGCGTGGCCTAAAGCATTTTGGTTGTTTTCGCACAGCGACGACACAGGTCAGTGTCAAAGACAACACTGGTATTAGATGTCTAAATGTTAGGTCTACTGGATTGAAATATTAAGCTCATCATTGATTATCAAAAGTGTCTTCTCAGAAACTGCAAAGTGGTCATCAACTCATCTGCCCCCAGGTTTGAGCAGACAATAGGCCTATCTTCTGTTGAAGTTTTCTAAAATTGTTGGGAGTGAATTGGAAAGAATTTGAAGAAACATTCTTCATATGGTTGATAAGAACAACCTTTCTTCAAATAATTTTCAATCACTACCATAGGATGTGAGAAAACTTTGACAGAAGATGCCGTCTGCTGGACTCTGGAGGCAGACGAGTTAAACATGTATTGGAGTCTTCCTCTTCTTATACCTGTAAATAGATTAAGTGGATTACTAATTGTTTCCTTGTCTATAATACTTTCCACCCTAACTAGAGTGAAAACGCTGTACATACGTTAGTAGAAAATGTACAGGTGGCTTTGTTCTTCTGATGTCAATGAATATGTGATGTAACTTAATCTATGTCTGTGTCTAAATTATGCTTCTGACGTTACTTTATTCAAGGATATTCACAGCTGTGCTTTCAAGACTTAGAAAAAACTACGTTCTCGAGAGGGTTTTGCACTTTGCCTACACCAACCTGAAACCCAGCAGGTGGCGCCGTGGGCTTGCGACCCATAAAACGCTAAAATTTGGCAAAACAAAGCAATGATGTTATGTCACGACTCACTACATCCTGTAGGCTGTGCAGAACCAGGGCTGGGTTGTTCAAAACACCGTTTGTGCTATAGGCCTTATCGCACCTAGCACATGGCTAATCAGCATAAAATCAGCGAAGCGGAAAAGGCCCAACCATCAGCGCCCCCGCAGTACATTCATGAATGTACTGCGGGGGCGCTGATGGTTGGGCCTTTTCCGCTTCGCTGATTTATGCTGATTGGCCATGTGCTAGGTGCGATAAGGCCTATTTTGGTGTTACCAGTATCTCTAACGTGGTGTTAGCTGAAATGGGCTTAACTACCGGGTAATGGAGATAACGCCAAAATAGCGCTAACGTCACATCAGGACAACTGGGCCCAGGTGTTTTGGTCACTGAGCTGTCATATGGAAGGCTTTTGCGTGTTTCCTCATTGTTATATAGACGGGCTCGAAAAATGTGATGGGTTTTAGATCTGTGCCATCGATACAGGTGAAAAAATGCTGAGAATTTCTATGTTAAAGGAGTTAGACGCCGAAGTTGTAAACAAGCTTGTTTGTTTACAAACATGGTCGGCAAACTAGTTTTATTCCTTCATAAAGGTGGCAGCACCAGTAGCGCCCCGTGATCGTTAGACTGGTGCCCGGTCCGATGCAACTCATTTACGATATTCACGTCAGTACATATCACCAACAATAGGTGGCAGCACCGCAGGCGTCGCGTGGATAGAGAACCAGTGAGTGAGTGTTTACAACTTGGACGTCCAGCTCCTTTAAGAGAGCACAGCTTTTGTAACTAGATGTTTAGGAGAATGAGAGTAAGTTATTACTAACTTAACAGAAAGTAATTTTAACTATATGCATCGGTGTTAATGAATGTGTGATAAAATTTATTGGCTTCAAGAAAATGTGAATTTTTAATGTTACCGGTACCTTTTTCCCAGCGGTTAGGTTGCTAATACAATGTCATGTGACTAAGTCATCCGTTCATAATTCTGAAATGTTGATGTTAACAATTTTGCCACCCAAAGAAACTAGGTGGTGGTCTCATTTGACCAATCCTTTGGGGATATGAATAAAGACTAGTAAAAATTGTTACTTGAATTTTGCAATACGAATACACTAGGCAATGCTGTACAAATGAGAAGTAAAAGGATTTGCTAGTCTTTATGCATGACCCAATGGGTCAGGTGAATAAAGACTAGTAAATGCTTTCACTTGAATTTTGCAATACAAATGCACTAGGCAATGCTGTACAAATCTGAAGTAAAAGCATTTGCTTGTCTTTATTCATGACCCAATGTCTCTAGTCTTTTACACCCTTTTCGGCTAGCTTCATTTTCCTGTGAATTTCAGCTCCAAATACAAGAAGCTATTAAAGCCTCACTGTATTGAATTCAGAAATTGCTTACGTCCTCCGACGTTAGCGTAGTGTAAAATGTAATATGCTCTATCTGAATGCATTAGAGCTCTGCCTGCACTTTTTCATTGTGTGCTGAAAACTAGGTCTTGATTCTTTGAAGTACGTATCAGGCAAGCATTTTGGGGACCATCACGAGGCTATGAGACTTCTACCTGCACAGTCCTAACACTTTGAAAATGTCGTAAAATTCAATACTGTGAGGCTTTAAAGAATTTGAGGTGGGACAACATTTGACTGTGGTAACAATGGACCAAAAGGAACCAACGTTTGTTTTTATCAACATCCTGCACAGTTTCAATTTATCTTATTGACTTTGTCCCGTCTGACTTTGTAATATTCATCACATTCGTATCTGATTTAAGAAGGTGGAGAAGTTTTCATGTGATCTATTTATTCTAGTAATTGCTCATCTACATATACATGTATCTTTCTTGAGTGGGGAAAGAGGTGTTATCTTAAAGGGCCGCACACAAGTGCAATTTTGCCTTCAACTATGGAGATTTTTGCCTCTTACGTACAAATGTCATCGTGTGCGGTAGTCGGAGGCAGCGACGGAGACGGATTTTTGCCTCCAAAGCAGATCATACATGATGGAATTACGTCACGCCGCATCTGCAGGAGACAAATTTGCACTCGTGTGCGGTGGCTGACACACCGCATGCGGTGGCTGACGCACCGCGTGCGGTGACAGGATACTGCTCAGACAAAAACCTCCTATGAAGGCAACGTCGGAGATAGAATTGCACTCCTGTGCGCCACGCTTTACCCTTTCGTTGCTGAATTATTTCCAAGAATCTTTGTCAGTTTTCTAGAAATTTGTGTTGACATCCCTCCTATACCATCTTTTCTCTAGTAGATCTTATCAGCCAACAGTTCTGCCATCTGTTGGTAACTTTGATAACCAATGCCACTATAGGGGTAGCATTGACAAACAACTGGGTGGATTCTGTTTGCACTATGGGGGCATATTCAGCAGCGAAAGGGTTAAAGCTGGTGTAGTACCTACGTGTAGTGGGGAGGCCGGGATGTCGCTGAAGAACGTATTTGGAGGCATATTTTGATCAAAACAAACGACCAAGTGTTGTTCACGAATTGCCCCATGAACAAAATACCTTTCTGTTAAGTATGGTTCACCCTAACTTCAACATGGGCAAAGTGCCAGGCCTGTGCAACAGACACCACAAGTGAACACAATGAATTAACCACAAACCACAGTATTTACCAGTTGACTGAGCACAACCTTAGATTTGCTATGTATAGGCTCATGGAAAGCAAATCAAGTCACCCTAATATCGTTAGGTAACTGCTACATGGATTATTTACCACTGTTGACTGATCTGTGCACATTTCCAAGCTTGGCACTTTGCCTATGTTGAAGTTAAGGTGAGTCTTACTTTAGCCTTTAATAATATCATCATTCTGGCCAACTTTCTATGGAGTTGGCTGGATCTGTATCCATCTGAAATCACAACCACAACCTCGATCTGGAACCAGCTGACTTCTGGTAGCTCGACTTGAAAGTGCCAGCCTGAAGAAGACCCCGGTTGGGGTCGAAAATTTGCTAAGATTCTGGAAATTGACTTCCTGTTTATCATCATCTGAAATCACAAGTGCGTAGAACATCTAAGATCTGTTTGACACTTGCTGCCTCTATAATGGGCCTGTCAAAAAATACACCTGCCATTTCCCCAGTAAAATTTTTTCTGCTGTTCTGCGTGGCATTTGTACATAGCTAGATTAGTTTATGCACCGTACCACTTTACCTTGTGATAGGTCTATCATAATACATATTGTGGCCTTAGAGATCCGAAACTGGTGTCATTTGAGATTTTGCTGGCCTTAGGTGGTCATGTGAGTGAGAGTTTTTTCAATTTTTCAATCACGGCACATTAATGGTGAGTTGTATTCGTAAATATGATGTATTCACTGGTCAACATTGTTGATAGTTCATCATCTTGCACGCACTTTACACCATGCGAGGCCCGAGTTTTCAGCTCATATGACGTTGAATCATCAGCTGATCACTGACATTGATCCTGAAATTTTCACCTTTCCAATCTCGTACCCAGACATTCGTTGCGCTCGGGCCGAGGTTGTATGTCGCTCCACTAATTATTGTAGCGATCTGCAACCTCGGCCCGAGCGTAACGAATCTCTGGGTACGAGACTGAAGACCTTTCAAGGAATCTGAATCTCATTTCGTAACTTGATCTGAAAGCCTGTTGAACAAGTTATGTGCTAACTATGATTAGCACTTATTTAGAGAAATCTCAATGTAAAATGGACCAGAACAAGGGCTGAAGGTTTGCTAGGCCCCAAGTAGCACTCCAAAACACTCTATGTGAATACTGTATTCTCGAGTTTAAACGACCAGTTCATCAGTTTTATGGTTACCACCCACATCTTGGATAGCACTGCTGCTCGAAGCAGAAAAACTTCCATCCTCCCACAGCGAGGTTTTGGTATTGCTCCTCTACATACGCTGACACACAAGACTTTAGTGACAGTGGCGGATCCAAGGGGGGGCGTGGCCGGTGCAGCCCCCCCCCCCCCCCCCCNCTGACCCCATTCATAAGCAGGTGCGGATCTGGGGGGGGGGGGTGCCCCCCCTTTCGGCCAGCAAATCTGTAAAATTGACTGTGAAATTCTGAAATTTGGATCAAATCATTGAAATTCACCGCAGATTTCAATGTGGCCCCTCTTTTCCGAAATCGTGGATCCGCTCCTGATAAGTTTGTGGTTTAAATTCGAGAATACAGAAATTGGGCATGGAACTGATATCATTGCCATGTCCATGTACCGGGTTCCAAAAAGTTAAACTTTCCATTACGGATGTCACTGCTACTGGCAGTATTATCACTCAATATTTTGCCCTATAGATAAAAAAAGACTATCATATTGGGCTTCATTGTAATCATATTGTCATTGAAGGATCATTAAAGGGCCTCTAGAGGCAGCTTGCTATTGGGATACTAACAGTACTGTGACTATACAACAGGTGGCGCTAGTAACCATGAACTCATGAATTGTGGATCAGATTTTGACATTGATGAAATCTTCCTTCAAAAATGATGCCCAAGTTGGATCCTCATGCCATCAATTCTGTGTTAGTAATCATATCAATATGCACTCTAGAGGCAATATGCCTCTAGAGGCCCTTTAATAGAGTAATTATCAAGTTGTTCAGTCTTTGGCTTGTCTACTTAAAAGTCTATCCTAGTTAATGTATGTGTATATAGATGTTGATTTGTACCAAGACAGCGTTACGGCGCTTGTTCCTCTGTAAAATGATTATGTAGGAAAATTTGATAGGAATAAAATGTATATGGTTCAAATTGTGTCTGGCGTCGTTCGTGGGGAAAAAAAATTGTCATTGTTTGTTTTGAGGAGAGTAGGCTGTAACATTGAAGGCGCATGTTAGATAACTCCTAACCAGGGGGTGTAGCTAGCTTTTATGGCATGGGGGGGGGG
>NMRB01000236.1:437405-462242 GCA_002633025.1 Notospermus geniculatus | reverse complement strand
AAAACAAATTTTTCCTCTAAAAGGTTTATTTTCCTCTTCAAGCCAAGTTATTGTGGTGTCAGATGTGGGGAAAATGCATCTGAGAGGATGTAGATTTTCAATTTTTTTCTGGGGAGGACCCGAGCGTCCCCTCCGATTTTACCCCCCTAGGCCATAAAAGTTAGCTAAAAGCCCCGCCTGAAAGTGAAAACTGAAAGTGAAAAGTGAAAACTGAAAGTGAAAACTTGGAAAACTCGCCCCCGTACACACACTACACAACCATTTGTCCAACAAGATGTTGTGATGCTGAATGTTGGGAAAGATGTTTCCTGAATGGTAAAAGCAATGGTGCAGTATGTTACCACAAAGTAGTCGTTTCACTTCTAATGGTAAAATAAAAGAAGAATTCTCACTGATGGCGAAGCAAAAGGCTGTGAAAAAGTAATATACCTCAGTTTATGTGAAGTGGTGGTAAGTTGTTACAACGCAGTGGTGTGATGTATTGGTAATGCTGATCTGTGTATGTTTTGTGATGGTAAAGAATGATGTGTTTGTAATGTGAGTACACTTGGATATGATATGATAAAGGAATTTGTGCTAATCTCCTTCCGTCTTATGTTCGCTGATACTGTCTGCGTTTATCTTGAAGATATTATGATATTATCAAACAGTGTTTCTGCCAGAAGGTACTAAGGGTACTATGCTAGTACCCTCAAAGGAACAGAAAAGGGCCATTTTCTTTAAGTTCATGGGGTTTTTGCTGATTTTCTAGAAATTAGTACCCTCAAAATTATTTCTGGCAGAAACCCTGCCAAAATATCATCAAGTCCTGAATATATACCAACATCAACCTTTTGATGATTTAACTTATAAGACAAGCTTGTCGATATCTCTTCAAAATGGTAAAGAGTTTTGTTGATTGAAAATATCTGAAGTTTTTGAAGCAAGTTTTGTGAGCAAGCTTCCCCTGTTGACAAAGGCTATGGCTGGTATTTTAGAACGCTCCTTTAGGCTAAAGGTTGGCCTTACGCCTATTGTTATCATGTTAGGTCGGCCTTTCGTGATTTTAGAATCAACCTTTATTTGCAGGAAAAAGCCGAACTTATCTCTTTTCCTTTCGTAAGGTCGACATCGTTCTTAGAACGTTCCTTATCTAAAAGTTAACCTTTGTTTTTGCTTAGGAATTCCTTTATTTCTAAGGTTGGTCTGAGCCAACCTTTAGTCGACCTTTGCTGAAGCATCTCCTTGGGATTTTGAAGCTGCTGCCTCTGGTAATGAGGTCTTTTGGTTACATTTTGAAAAAATCTCTACTGAACAGTTACGGACATTGAGAAACTTTGAAAGAAATTGACAAGTTTAGTAACTTTTAAGATGCCCCCCTCTCTGGGCCTCGCGGGCCTTTTAATAGAAAACGCTGAGCTAGGTATCGAGTCAATTTTAGTCCACTATCGGAAGGTGCTATTGATTTTCGAAATATTTGACAACTGGGCAAAAATGATCTCCTCAAGGGGTTCTAGGATCCAAAGGGCTAAATGTTAGTAGAGTCGACGTCAGAAATTTTTGTGTAAAAAAATAAAAATTGTATTACAATTTTGATTTTTTTACAAAAAAATAAAAATACCAGAAATTTAAAATTTCCGGTATTTTTTATACCCCCTTTTGCTGAGAGGTTGAGAAGGGCCTTGTGCAAATTACTCTACAAACGAATCCATTCATACCTATGGCAATAAAAGTCTGTTACATCATTTATCATTGTATTCTGAGGAGATAATTGGTTTAAGGTTGGCCTTTCATAAGGAATTCCTTTGCAAAGCTCTCCTAAAGTCGGCCTTTCACTAAAGGAATTCCTCGATAAAGGAATTACTTAAGGTCAGTTCTAAAAACGTAAACTCAAAAGTTGACCTTATGAAAGGAGACCTTCCCCAAAGGCTACCTTATGAAAGGTTGACTTTTGACCAAAATAAAGGAACATTCTAAAATACCAGCCTATGTGTGACGGTCTAGGAAAACCCGTCGGATGTCGCTGAATGATCAACAAGGGCTGTCAGATTGCCTGTGCATTGATCTGCTACTGTTTACCTGTTATGTAGTACATTTCAGCTATTGAAATGTGCGGATTCACCAAGGCCATTAACACTTCCATCAAACGCGACATCCCGTCCGACGGGTTTTCCTAGCCATACATGTATCTTCAGGGAGATTTCAATGTACAGAGCATCCCTGACTACACCTTCGCCTCCGTCCAGCGCAGTGCTTGTCGCTCATTCTCCTTCCCTGATTAGCGAGGCTGTCGAAGGCATTTACCCTCAAGCAGGGTTGATGGTCATGCTGCACGAACAGAACCACTGAAGCAGTACTCTCAAAGGAATGCTCATTGTTGGCAACATTACTGTTGAATAGCTTGTGTTGCTTTGTATCTTCAGAAGGTACTCAGGCTACACTGACAGAGCCAAGAGCTGCTAGCTTCTCTTTGATCTTAGTTAATCATGATTCACAGGATATTAGGCTAAATCTTCATGGTCTTTCATTATAGCCTCAGCCCTGATTGGATATAACGACAAGAGACACCATCTCACCTTGTACATTTGTTGTGGATTGGGATGTTGTACTTGTTGCATCTTACATTTTGTTTCATCAGTCTTACCACAAAGGAATCAAACATAAAGGTTTAACTCACAAATATAGCATTTTATAAATGTGGACAGTATCCCCTTTAAACCTCAACAGATTTGCATTCTGACTCTTCCATATGATAGGCAAGACCCTTCTGCGTGTTTAGTGCAAATTTTGTTGAATTCAGACTAGTTGATCTTATGATACGAAAGGACTGAATTAACGAGAACCCCACGAACGATGAGAGCGCAGGGTCATCTGTGTACATTTGAATAGGCTAACGTACATTTGCATATGGAACACTAATTGTGCTGAAAATAGCTCTGTTATCCTCAGAAATGGAATTCAAGGCATCAAGTTGACAGATTCATGTACCCCACTACCATAAAAAAGTTGAAGCTCCTGTGTATTACGTAAAGCCAAAATTCAGGCAGTGAGAGACATCTGGTGGCAACACATGAAGTGTATCCCTCAGTTACTTCATCGTTCGCAGTTAAACTTTATGTTTGATTCCTTTATGGTCTTACATTTTGTCTCATCAGCCATACATGATCATACCATCGCCGTATCTTGCATTTCAGAACTGACATATCTTAACAAAGGCTTCTTAACCTTCCTCGCTCTCCTAATGGACCCAACAAGCACCTGTGGTGGCTAACACAAGGATACTTCCATGCTTACACTAGCAAACCAATTCCCTCTAATTGCATCTTCAGCGATCCAGACTCATCTTTTTAGCTGAAGGCGTGATGCCTGTAACAGGTGAAAGCGAAGCAAGCCCAGATGAAGTTGGTTTTAAACCGTCAAAATTGAAATAAGTCAATCTTGTTTGCCGCAAAATGTCAGGTGCTTTACCTGCTGTGTTATTGTTGCCGTACACTTCATCCATCAGCTTGCCAACCTCGTTCCTAGGGTTCCATACAGAATGGAAGCGATGGGAACGAGGTTGGTTTTGGTACGGAGATTCTTAAGAATTCAACCACCACAACGTCAAGGCCATCTGATGTCAACTGACATACAATCGACTCGGCCTTAGTCGTAAAATAATGATTGGTTAATCCATAGTCGGGTCTTGCCAACATTTTATCACCAATTACCTGTCAATTTGCCAGGATTAAGGATGTTCCGCAGAAGATTATTGGTCAGACGTACCTATTACTGTCTGAAAATTGATGTCAAAGGACCCCTAGTGTATCGTCAAACACTCATTTACACAATTCATTTCTTTGCTCTCCACCAGGAAGAACGATAAACGGAGACTTTTAAACATGATTTTCAACCTCTTCATCTCGTTTTTAATATTTTATCCCCAGCCTCTGGAGCGTTGCTGTTTTGCCCCTTAAAGAACCCTTTTTTAACCTTTGTGATGTTGTTTCAGATGGTGGAAGCTGCCCTCGGGATCATGAGAAAGCCCTGCAGAGGAACTGCATGAAAAAGTGCACAACAGATCAAGAGTGCCGTGGCAAGCGAAAGAAATGCGTATGCGATGGCGTCTGTGGTCTCAGCTGCGTCAACCCAGGTAGGCTGACTTTATCTCCATCTTAGTTTTCAAAGCTTTCATCTCTTCACGTTCTGCTTTGGATGCACATGATAAACACTTTGGTGAACTGATACGGGATTTTGGAAGAAAACAAGTGTTTGAAGAAATAATGGAGTCCCTGCCAGAAGTGCCGTTGTGTTTCCGTGATATGAAACCTTAATTGGCAGCAGACATGACCATCTGTTGATAACGTCCTCCTGATCCATTAGCAGAAAGACGGATGATTTTTAACTCATCTGCTCCCTGGTTTTAGCAGACGGTATCTTCTGTTGAAGTTTCAAACAGCCACGGAAATGAATTTGGAAAAAAATTGAAGAAACATTCTTCAGGTGGTTCACAGGAACAACATTTCTTCAAATATTTTTCAATCAAAACTGTAGGATGTGAGTAAATTTGTACAGAAGATGCCGTCTGCTGGACTCTGGGGACAGATTGAGTTAAAGCACATTGCTGAAGCAACTTTTGATTCATAGGAAGCACAGACAAAAAAGGACAGTATGGATGGTAGCTAAAAATAAACAAAGTGGGTGCTTCTTTTGATGTCAGGAGTTGAGGCCTAGTTGGTAAAGAGACTCCGTTATTTTCTTTGATGACTTCATCTGCCAATCCAGGGTTCTCATCTGGTATTTCAATGTTGCTGTGTGCAAAGCATTAAAATAAACACAAGTTTGTAGCATTTGATGGGGTTCTTAAATGGTTCATGATAAAACCTGGAACGAAACGAAACAAAATGAAATCATCGAAATGGGCATAATTTTCGATGATTTCATTTCGTTTTGTTTCATTCCAGGTTTTATCACTAACCGTTCTTTATCAAGAACTTATTCTTTCTGTCTTCAAATATTCCCCCTGACATTCACCCATTTGGTGAAATACTTTGAGGAGGATGGCGTCTGCTCACATTCAGTACGGAATGAGTTAAACATTGCACAACAACGATTAAAGTCTCTATTTCTTGAAAGAAATAATGAGAGCGATTGAGCCACAGAAACCAACGATTGCTGCCCTTTTTTTGCGTGCCAGCATCGCTTACTCCCGTCAATTAGCACACTGGCGTCTTCTCTATTATCTACGCCCGCTAGAACACACAACAACGTGCATGCTGTCGGGAGATAACAGATGCGTTCAAAGATTCATGTCCCAGCATGCCGAGGAAGAATCAATTCGTACAGTGAGAATGGTTTACAGAAACGTTTTTTTGTTCAATCCTCGCAAAGTATTGATTCGCTGCTCTCCTGTCACAAGGCGCATTGGAGATAATTGCCTGATTTAAACCTCAATCATGCGCAGGCTTTGCCCTAAGTTGATTGTCTGCTACGCTTCTCAAGAAATTGACTTCACATTTTGTTATCTGATTTCATTTGTCTGAAGTAGGATGGGTGTCGTTGTACATTGCACGGTTTAAAGATGGTTTACTATAAACCCTTTTAACACGGAGTCAGTTGGATCGGGTTCGAAGCCCGTTCACTCAGGGTTATATCTAGGATTTCAGAAGGGCACACTGCAAACTTTGTGAAAAGGGCACTTCAACCTAGAAAAGGGCACTTTTCATTCGCAACATTTCTACTAACGGAATTTGAGAAGCTTGTCAGTTAAAAAGGTATCTATAACTCCGGTCAACAGCCAATTTAAGTTTCTGCATTCTTGATAATAAACATAAAAAAACATTTCTCTAAGAATTGTCGCAACAGGAAACTCTGCAAATTGCAACTGTTTCTTAAGACACTAGTTCTTTTATTTCACTGTTCTTTACAGTATCTGAAGAAAATTAAAATGGATCTAACAACTTGCACTATATCGTGCAGCAAAGCATTTTCTAGCTACAATATTCTTATTAGTTGCCAGCTAAAGCACCCCCTATGTCATTACAGTTATTGTAATGGGATATCTGGGCCCGCATCACGCAGATAAGATTCTGCACTAATATCTCCTTACGAGGAGAGTGATTATGGTAATCGTAGGGCACGTTAATCACACAAATAGGACAGCTGAATGTGGAACAAACATGCTCGAGCTTGAACTGTACAAATTAGAGCTTAGCTTCGCGAGTGAGTTATAGAAATATGTCGCAGAGTGAGGGACTGTTTGCCAGTATCTGACAGGCCGCGATTACCATTCCGAAGATGAATTTTCCAGTTGTATTTTGCTAACAAAGGGCACGTCGTAAGAAGACGTCACTCAAAAATCCTTCTGTGACCTTCAGTGACAATAGATATGAAAGTAGGCCAAGGTAATATGGAAGTAGGTCAAGGTCACAATAGATGTGAAAGTAGGTCAAGGTCACGATAGATATGAAAGTAGGTCAAGGTCATAATGAATTGGAACTTGGTATTTTGCAGTTTCTAAGGAAGCAGGGAAAGGTGATTTGATCTGACCTAAATCTGCTGCGGGGCGATTGTGACTGTGGATGGACTTGATGATTTATCAGAGAGCCATTCTCACCATAGTCTTCGGGGTGGGGATCGGGAATAAATTGTGTCCAGAATGGATTCTTAATCATTCAGGGTGGGATTGATGTATCATTGATGATAATTATCAAGTCTTATGTAGATGAATCAGCAGCATCACTTCGATATGTATCTCATTCTGCCCAATCTCCTACGCAGAGGTCAGATGATTTCACCTTAACGACATGGCACTGTGGAATATTGGCCCCAGTGTGTGCTGATACGAGTAGTGAGGATATTGCGAGTACCTTTCATTAGGCATCGTCGCCCGATTCCGTGATGTCACGGAAGACGGCGAAAGACTCCATCGGGATGAAATTCAATATGAATATGCACATGTTTATGTGTAATATACTCTATGAATGGCTGTTGATACACGGTTCACCTGAAGTGTGACCGTCATGGTGTACACTACGCCCTGTGATGTACATTCTTTTTGGGGGGATAGTTAGGGTGGGATGGAACTTAAGTGAGAAGTCATGTCAGCAAGAAGGACAAGCATTGGCAGTTATTCTAAATACATGTATATGAATTTTCTTCAAATATATGTGTTCCCTTTTCTTGTGGGCAAGGTCGAAGGATATTGCGTGAATTGAATCAGGACACAAATGGCGTTTTACGTCCTTGGGGATTATGCTGTGCGTGGCCTGTAACAAGATCTCTGGTGCTGTACAATTTGCCAGCATCATCCAGTTCTTGAAAAACCATTAAGTATCCACAGAGTGGAATAAGCACAGTTCGTAATCCCAGACCCACATGAGCCTGTTTGCTCCCGAGGTTGAAAAAAGTTACATGGACTATGTCAACACGTAAGCAGGAACTATTATGAAATATCTGTGGACAAGTGGTGCTGGTAACAATATCGGAGGCTTGTTCCATGGTGACGTTATTTGCATGGGGGTGATGGATGGTGTTTTATCAGGCGCGTTGAATGGGTTAGTCACAGAACAGACCCATTATCGCATCCTGAACTGTACAATCGCAACCATTAATATTCATGTCGATTTCAAAAAGGCTGGAAAGTGGACAGATTTTCAGAAATTGTGATTCAGAATATGGACACTAAGCGTACAGCTTAAATTGTGAAAAATTCATGTTTATATTGCCAGAATAGGCTATAGGCCCCCAGATCGATCAGGAGAAATTCATTACGTCTGCCCACTATCTATCTCATCACATTCGCAGACAGAACCCCTAAACAGCTTTTTGCTATAGATCGGGATTTTTCACCCATTCAGGAGGTTTTGCTACTTCGGGAGGTCGTCCAGGAGACGATTTTAATATTCGCCTCTTTGGGCTGCCGCCAAACCTCTCAAAGTAGCGAAACCTCCTGAACGGGCAAAAAATCCCGATCTAGCGAAATGTCCTAGCTGCTAAATTGTTCATGATTAAGAAACTGATCCAGCAAAGACACATAGATCAGATGTTTACGTCCATACAGAATAATATATATTCGAAAATTGGTATACGCATTATTGCTACTGAGGGGAACTCTGAGGGGACTGATATATAATTCACGAATCTCCTTAGTGCATAAAACGAGAGAAAAACACGGTCTCAATTGAAACACGTATTGATTTAGTATTTACGTGGAAGGCCATCCTTCAAGTAAAGCAGGGAGACTCTGGTATCCGACTTAATACATAACTTAGAGTACAAACTCCCTTGTGTGAGATCCACTGGTGATTTATTGAGCTACACGAAGCTCGTTAATGGTGAGTACTCTTGTTAAGTGTCTGAATGCAGAGTCTAATCTAGTTTTTCAGGCGGTGTGTAAGCGTAAGATACGCCGTTGTTGGCAAGAAGGTGTTCTGTCGCTCGATTTTATTGTACGGTACTTTAAAATATATGACATCATGAAAAATCGACTGCATCTTTTCCTAATTGTGACACGGTCAAAACTGTGACCGTTAACTGTGACAAAACCAACATGGCATTCAACTTGTACGCAATCTTTTGGAGGAGTTAATAATTGAGTTAAATTCTGCTTATTTTGAATTCTAAACATGCATTAGTTGTAAAATGATCAGCTACCCGGGCGGCGATGATGTTGGCGAACGTTTAGAGTCTGATTATGTTACGCCATTGTGTTCTCAACAACGGGTCCAAGATCGATATTACGTTAGGAAAATGTAGTTGAATTGTTTCAGCGCTCAGTGAATAGCATTGGAGAGGAAATTTGCCGTACTCCACGTTCAGTTTTAATGGTAACCTCTTCTTCCATATTATCATGAACTACCGGCGTACCACGGGGAAGGATTTCCTCTTTCGTGAAGCCGTGATTACGCCACAAAGAATCAATGAAAAATATTTGAAAGCGCCGGCACTACGTGCCAGAAACAATTGTTTCAGAGAAATGACTCAGCAAAATTGATTCGTTTGAGTGTAACGCTATTCAGCCTCTGTTTGATCTGTTCTTTACTTCTTGCCGGGACTTCGTGTTATGCTTTTCCACCCCTTGACCCTTCACGCGCAACAACACAATTCGGAAATTTCATCAGTTGCGTCGTGGGCCAGCCAATATCATTTATCCCGTCCCCCGTGACGTATGCCATTCATCTCCGTTTGCAAAATCTCGGGATTTCAATTGCACATCCCCGGTATGTTATTCTATAACGATTCCGTGCTATGCCGTCATTTGTCACATGTGATACAAGGATGACAACCGGGCTCCGTATTGATTCATTGGGTTAGGTTTGGTAACTACATCAACGCAGTGCTGTGAATGTATCCAGGCGGGATGGGGGAGGGATGCCTCTGCTGTTAACCCCAATGGCAACGGCGATTTAATGGGCCATTGATGTGGTCTAACTCCCACCTACATGAGCCTCATCATGTCCATGCCTCCCGCTCAAAAAACTGCCGCCACAGTCCAGATTGTGGTTCAATTTTCGGATGAGCCCATGTTATGTAGCCGCTGTACAGAAATTACTGCTCAACATGGTTTGAATGCACAAGAGTGTCAACCTTAAAGGAGCACGGCATTGGATCTCAAATGCGTTTTGACTGCTGACATAGAGGGAGCCACCTAGCGGCAGTAAGACGAACTCCAAAATTGCATTACAAAATGTATGTTGTAAATCAGGTCAATTCGCCGACAACGTAGTTTGTCCCTGGGTTGGAGAGTGGTGCCGCCTGTGGAGACAAAGTGGCAACACCTCAATCCTTTAATTCTCTAGGATGGGCAATTCATCAAAACTTGTAACGCTTATATGCCACTTTTTTCTCGAAGTGTGTGTATTGAAATTATATTTCTGATGAAACTTCTGACCTCGTGATTATTTTTCATGTGTTCACAAGTCAATTACTTATTCCGTCGTGTTTTATCGTTCCATTTGATTATCACGGAAGGACATGCGGTCGTGATCATTTTGCGTAGCACCACATCAAAGAGTGATTTCAATGGCCACCCGCCGGCTTACATGACTGAGATTGTTAGTTTGAGTCGTGTTTGAAAGCCACATGACTGAATGCTGTCGATCACGTCATCATTTGATTCTGTTTCATTCTCTGTCGATCACGTTGACATTACAACTGCTGTGAAACCATCCACATCTACATGTAGAATTAGAAAAAAGTGATTCAGTGTACTTAGAAACAGCTCCACTTTTCCACTTTTGAACCAAATGCAATCCATAAACACATTATTTTCGCTAATGCATCCCTGATACCAAACAATGCCGGTCATCGTGACCATAAAAAATATTTGACATCATCCAATAGAATGCATTTCTTTTTCGCCTCAACACAATTGGACATGTTCCGCGTGATTTGTCGATGCGTGCCCCTCCATCTGACACCGCGATGTGATAAATCACGAAAATAGACAAATCAAAAATCGCGGAGAAAATAATCATATTTTGCCAGGTTCTCCATGTGTATCCTTGTCGTGATGGATGACCGTGCCGATTTCACCTGACAGCGGTGTGAATACTCCCCTTAGATTAGGGAGAATGTAGGCATGGGGATATCCTTGGCTGATGTGAAATGAACTTGAGGTCGGGGAACATTAGGTACACGGCCACCAATCTGGCCAATAATTGCCCTTGTAAGAATGATTTATCGGCGTTGATGTCTTTTTGGCGTTGCGGAAGAGAAGTCTTAAAGCCCCACAGTATTGAATTTTACGGTATTTTCAAAATGTTAGGAGAGTGGAGGTTGAGGTCTCAGGGCCTCGTGAAGGTCTCCAAAATGCTTGCCTGATACTTACTTTTAATAACCAAGGCCTAGTTTTCAACAGAGAGTGAAAAAACTGCGTAGGGGAGCTCTAATGCATTGANGTTCCCTAAGAATGGAACCTCAAGTTTCTGTTTTATGAAAAATCTATAAGTTGATTAAGTTCAAACTTTAAAAAATATCGGAAGTTTCCTTAGGCTGGTTGTTACCCCAACAGGTGACAAAACCTTCTGTCAATGAAATCTTAGATGAGGAGGATGAGGATGAGGAACCCGAATTTGTTGACATTGCTGAGCATGGTATCGTAATGGACTAGGCTAGGTGCACAGTGCAGTATGACATCATCATGAGAACAGAGTGACTGAATTTGTCATAATTTTCTAAAGATTATTTCATCGCTCAGCATTAGAAACAGCCGTAATTCCAGATTGTGCTTGAAAATCCTGCACTGAATCAAAGTTGTGACTAAAATTTCATTTCATTTCTGATTTTTTACTGGGTATATGAATTGAAATTCAGGTATGCGACGATGACATTAAAAAATTCCCGTCAGCACCGATGAAAAAAAGGATCTACAAAGTGTCATTTGTTGAACATTTTTTTCTGAATCACCCTGTGTACATGTACGTCATGGTCCCCGAACGACATAACCCAAAAGAAAAGAAATTGATCAACCACACGGTACACAGATTAAATCACAAATAGCAACCTGTTTATCCGTACTGACAACCACTAGTCACTTTCAGCCCACCAGCACGAGTAGAAAATGTGCGCCAATGAACAACAAGGGATCGTGGGCCTATTCACGCTGTCCTGCACGGGGGCGGTCACAGGCACTCATAATGAACCGGTCTTAAATCGATGAAAGTAGAGTATTTATCAAGATCAAATCCTGATTTTTTGCATTGGTAGATGTGGCCCACTGGAGGCATCCTCCCACAGCAGAGGTCTTACATCACTCTTCTTCATCCACACTGCGAGCCTATGAAGAGTAGGCCCTGCTATGGGAGAATGATAAGGGATCATCTCAAAATTGCTTAATGCCCAGATCGGAGACGAAATTTTTTCATTCTTTCTTGACCCCCTCCCCTCTAAATGACGAAAAAAGTCATATGTCTGGCGTCAACACTTTTATTTCAGAATTACTTGGTGTTTCTATGGAGGACCAGTAGGGTACATGATAAAACATGATAATCTTCCTATATTGGAAGTTCTCTGGTTTCTTTCTTCTAACTTACACATGATGCCAAAAGTTCTAAAAATGATGAAATTTTGGTCAGGAAAGTAGTGACCCCCTCCCCCCAGACGAAAAAATTTCGTCTCTCTGGGCATCAAGCAATTTTGCAATGACCCCTAAGAGGTGACATACAGAAACAAAGACGGGTGGCTTCCCATTCAAGTTGTGTCGCTTTTATGGGATTTACCGTTTGTTCCCCGAGATTCTCGCTGCACTGATAATACGAACTACAACAATGGAATTACCAGGCATTCTCCCTTTCCTGTTTACATCTATTTTTGCGGAGATATGACGTCTTAACTTCAAAGTAACTTCTGCTGCAGCGGAAAGCAGTCGCAGCAAAGAAGGAACGACGTATTGTTCTATTAATAGACATGTACGTAGATGACATCGTGTTTTGTTTATGTTAGGGAAGAAAGGCAGGAAGTGACGCAAGTCGGAATTCAAAGCGGTGTTGTTTTCGAGGGAATATTGAGGAAATTCCCTTATTTAGAGTTGACCTGAGATGTGTGACGTCGTTGCATTGCGATGAAATTCAAAGGAAAATTTCACTTGAAATGAAACGAGAGTAGTTTTTACTCGTTGAATGCTTCTACAAGCAGACCATATTAGGTCCTAGGGGAATTTCAGACATCGAGCAAGCTGGATTACGTATAAACCCACGCATTTGCGTATGTAGGAAAGGTGCGGTAATGTAAGTTGGAAAAACAGTTTTACCAGGGAGAGCCACGATTTTGAAATGTAGAAATCTGCGGGGAATTTCAATGATTTGCTCAAAATTTCAGAATTTCAGGGTGCTAGAAACATTAAAATCTGCGGTGAATTTCAATGATTTGCTGCAAATTTCAGAATTTCACGGCCAATTTTCCAGATTTGTTGGCAAAAAGGGGGCGTGCGCCGGGTGGATCCGTGCCTGTTTACCACACAATCAGTTGAACTGATCGACGTTTAGTCAGTGGTGGAATAATGACTATTGAATATTATGAAAAATAACGTGAATAATTATTAAGTCTAAAAAATAGTCCTAGAAGGTGTATGAGAGCCCTTGACTGAACTCAGTTAAGCTAGAATTTATGATACTGAACTCGTGCATTAGGTAACCAAGAAATAATTCAATTTAGCAGCCTGAGCAGGTTGGTATTCAATAAATTGTGAATTGTTGATGGGTGCCTGGTGCCATATTGTATGTCGCTATCTCCTCCAGAACAGAGTTAAGTTTGATGAATGGGAACTAATATCTCGGGATTCCACTTACAAACTCACGACGCAAAATCAATCTTACGCAAATTAGATGAATAAATTGTAATTTACATCTTAGAAAGCGAGTCGATAGGGCATTTTCAGAGGTGTAAAGATATTTGCGGAAATTCACGCAGCGTATTAGATTTTTACCGATCTGAATGAAGTATTATGTGAGAATTTCCATAAAGTTCTATTAGTTCCAAGTACTCGTCGCAAACTATCGAAATTGGTCACAAAAAAACGTTCAGGTTGCTTGTATCTGATTGGTCACGATATCCTTATATGTAAATGACGACGAAACGGAACGATATCTGAGGAATGCATTCCGACGATTGTTTCGCTTGCTTCATTATAGAAGTTGTGATTCTATCAATCACATTTATGGAGATTCCTTACAAGATATATAATCTTTGAAAAATTGCATTTTGATTGAAAAGGTGGCTTTCTGAAGAGAGAGTCGCCCAATAAATGAATTACCAACGAATTGATTTTCGTCCCAATCTAAATTGGATCTGTGCACTCCCGACTATCTCATCCCGACCCCGGCTACTCAACATGTCTGCTGGAACATGGCATACGAGGGCCGGAGATTCGCATAGCAATTTAGATGCACCGCCGAGTTATTTTGATGTTGGCTTTGATGCGCCAGTATGTCCGCCACCGCTGGCCGATCAAGCGATTTTTCTCGCTCATTAGGCTTGACACGATTACACATTAGGAAGCTGACAATTGTCGGCCGCGTGGTGTAGTCACAGGGGAGGTGAAAGAAGAGTTGGGGTGATGTGGCGAGTTATCTTCTGCCGTTGTGTTTTGGTGTCATGCATTCAGAATGAGGGTCCCGGGTTCGAATCCCACTGGGCGTGAGACTTTGGCCAAGTCTCTTTGCCTCACCGACCTCTCTCCACCCAGGTGTATAAAATGGGTACCTGTCAGATTGTAACGCTGAATGAGCAGCTCATCTGAGTTCTACTGAAAGGTTTCAGGATAGACTGGAGTTAAAGTGTAAAGTCAGATGACAACCTCTACTGTTGTTGATATCAGACTATAAACCCAAACTTTAACATTTTAAAAAATGTTAATGAACCACACAGCGAAAAATTTTGAAGCACGAAATTGAAGTTTGCCTTTTCAAGTTAGTTATAAATAATGCATGAAATAGACAATGGATAATTTGTTCTCTTGTTGCCAACATACGTTTCACTCTTTTTTGTTGAAAATTGTTACCAGAAATTACTCCGCCAATAGAAGGCAAACAAAACACAATAACACAAGTTTCCTAGAACATCTTTGACTCTTGTGTCAACAGTTTATTGCTGTCAATGGCAACGGAACAAAACGCTTCATAGTTTTTCACAAAGCTTTCAGCGTAGCGCCGAGAGCTTCGCCCGAGGCGTTCCTTTCATATCAAATATGAGCAATCATTTTCTCCATGGAAATTCGTACCCAATGTCAACAACTTGAAATTATTTGAAACGTGTCATAAGATGTGACAATATACCTGGAGCGAAATACAATTACCGTCGAGCGGTATACCTTTAATTAGACATGTTGACTTTCTTCTTCAATTTTTCTTCTTCCGATACTTACATTCATGAAACATGGCACCGTTAAGACTTGTTGCCTTATATGGTCGTGAATATCTCGCGTCAGTTTGTGGCAATGTACGAAAGTTGAACGATAGCTTTATATTTCCTTTTGAAACGGGATACCCGTATTGCCTATTTTTAGGGGGGTTTTGTCACTGCAGTAAGAAAGAGGGTCTTGAAGTGTACAGGGAAGTCGTTGCAGCCGGAAATGGTTTATTGCAGAAGTATTCAGTAATAATGGAGTAGTTGTACCCATGTTAATCGATGACTGCTAAAGAATGGAAAATTTACCATTTAAGAAATCCTCAGATAAATCTATCGTGTGTTTAATTAAGAATCAAATGACGTTGAATTGCATCCCTTGAAATTTGTGGACCCAAGTTTAATCATATAAGCCTCCCACTTTTGATTACAGAGAACTGGATTGCAATAGAGCATTCCCGATCTCACGGAGATGTGATGAAGCCTCTGAGATCTGATCAAGTCTTAATGAACTCTCACTTTTGACATTTGATCAAAATTTATTTCCTGGTGAATCATCGGCAGTATACAATCAACTAGAACTTAATATCGCGACGGCAGGAAGTGTTGGCCAAATAGTCCGGCGTCGATCCTTAGGTTGCCGTGTCTTAAAATTTGATACGTTATTGTCGCTGATTGCTGTCTCCCTTTGATTACTGAAATCGACATGTCTCCTTTGATGGTGGCGTTCATTAAGCTGGCACGATGTCTGATCTGTTGTCTGAATGGGTCAAATAATGCAGTGGTGCCTTTACCTTCACACTTACTGTTCCATTACCTTACCTTTATTGCTACCATTACCACTACCGTTACCATAACCTTAAATTGTTACCATTACCTTTATCTTTAGCATTCCTGTTATTGTAAAATAAGTTCCATTACCGCAACAGTAATGCAGCTAATAATGTCCTGTTACTGCTACTATTACTGATCATTACCATTACCTTAAATTGTTACCATTACCTTTATCTTTAGCATTACTGTTGTCATAAAATAAGTAGCATTACCTGAACAGTAATGCAACTAATATTGTCCTGATACTGTTACTATTACTGGTGTCATTACCGTTACCGTAACAGTTACATAATATTAATATTACCATTACCACTACATTTACCATTACTGTACATTTACCATTACCGTTACTGTTACCTACACTGTATACCATCAGAAATGAGCGACTGCTCATATTACCCCTGTACAAAACATAGACATGACAAAACATGTTTCATCCGAACTTTGTTGGTGCCATCAGAGCTTCGAGTGCCGTCGTCATATTGAAATGTGTTACCCGAACTGGTTGTAGCCCACTTGAGCCATTCATGAGATGTGGGCGGAAAGTAATCCAGTATTTATGATGTTTTGTGTGAAGTGTAGATAACATGCATGGCAGACGCGTTGGTTTCAATGCTCTGCCGCCTTTCTCAAGACTCCATGGCGGGGCGGATCCGGGATTTCGGGAAAGAGGGGGTGCGCTGTGCTAGAAACATTGAAATCTGTGGTGAATTTCAATGATTTGCTCCAAATTTCAGAATTTCACGGTCGATTTTACAGATTTTTTGGCCGAAGGGGGCGTGCGCTGAGTGCACCCCCCCCTTGGATCTGCGCCTGCATGGTTTTAGTCTGCCAACAAAATGTACAGCTAAAATTCCATAATCCCTTCTCAGAGACAGTGTAATGCTGACTTTGTCAAATGTATTTCATTATTACGTGTAACAACAGACATGATAGACAAGCCGGTATGAAATTATCCGTGTAAGATTTCATAATGATGTTCCCGTGTTACACAAAAGATGCTTCGACATTTCTGATATAAAAATTGGATAAAATAACACAACATTATCTCAATCTCTCTCATCGTAAATATTTCATTGCCCAGGGTTGCAATGATATAATTTCATTCCTGTGTTATTCCACTCGGATTCCCGCCCCAGGGTGCATCAGCATTGATTTCATCATCTGCCTATTGTACGCCGTTCTCGGCCGCCATATTGCATCGTCATGCGTTGAAATGGTTTCTCGCTCAAATTGATTTCAGTTGAATTGCTTCACTTGATTAGTGGATGATTGAATGGTGCGGAAAAAAATATTCGGAAGCCATCCATTGGCTGATATTTTTATTGTTGTTGGCTTTAACTCATTTTGTACAGAGCAGACGACATCTCGCAAAAATATTTTGCCCCGTTTTTCTAAAAGTGCCATAAATTATACAGAATTTATCTGATGAATGGTTATCAAATACCCATATCTGATGAATATTAATGATGTTTCTGTGGTGTTGAACAACATTTTATTTAGAAAATTTCCAAAGACAGTGTTTCAAGTGTTATGAACCTTTTTATTTGAAAAGATTGTTCCAAAGATGTGGGCCTAGGCATGAGAATAGCGAGGTTTCGCAAGTACCCGGTTAGGCCCTACGATGACATTTATCTATTGTTTGGGTACAGCGACCCAATAGATAAACGTCGTCGGAGGGCCAAACCAGGTACTTGCGAAACCTCACTAATGCCAAAATGCCTCTACATTTTGCAGACCACGTCTTGTTGAGTGTACTGTAAACTGTGAAATTTTCGCGGCGCTAAATGTTCGCGAATTTTGGGGTCTACGAATTCGCGAAGAATAATTTTTCGCGATTGGAACCCTTCAGCTTCATAAAACCTCAAGAACCAATGATTTTTGTGCGATTTATGTTCGCGTTTTGACCCTCGAGCGCGAAAATCGTGAAAATAAAACGCACGCGAAAATTTCACGGTTTACAGTATGTGTGGATTTGAATGGTTAAAGCTTTTTACCTCTGTGACTGTCACTGTGTTAACCTGTAATTGACAGGCCCATCCCTTCCTGGTCATTTTGTATGCAAATCAATACGTACACAACCTAATACTTCGTTAATTACAGCTCGCATTGTAGTCCTCTCATTAATTAGGAATACCCTGAATGATACTGTGTAACAAATCAGATGAATAAAATATGATGACTGTCACGGCGAGATACGCCGGGCAGACGATAAAAAATCGGCAGATTAACGCTTTCATGGTAGTCGTCTCAGGAGACGACAATAGGCCGAGGTATGCTGACCTTTTCAGGAGACGAATTCACCCTTTGCATTCTCATATTGTACATTTCAATATTTTCGTTCCAGGAGTGCGATGCAAGCCCCTTGATGAAATCGAAAATGGCCGAATTGAGGTTACGCCGTTCAACCGACTTGGCGCCAAAGCGAAGTACGTTTGCGATGAAGGTTACATGATGATGGGTGGTTCAGAGAGACAGTGTCAAGGTGATGGACTGTGGAGCGGAGAGGCACCAACCTGCGAGGGAGATTGTAAGTAACTCTTATTGCTAAAATCTTCTCTATCACAAGAAGAATGGATCAGACTGGGGTTCAAACCCGGTACGCCAGCAGTGACAGTGGCTGTTGTTTGCACTGCACCACCCTGACAGCCCTAGCTTACCAACACTCAAGGCCAGTGAAATTACATTTATAGTTTCTCGTCACCGCCCGCATTTTGGCCCCTCGTCAATAAATTTCATTATTCCAAAATTTCATTATTTAAAAAAAACTGCAAAAATCTGCCACTGAACTGCTTTCCCGCTACTTTCAAAAAGTCCACGCAGCTTGTATGTCATAATTACAGGTACCAGCTCTCACACACCACAAATTGCCATTTCTCAATTGATTTTCATTCAAAAAACACATTTTGGGCATAAAATCAGTTTGTAAATGCCAGTTAGTGTGTGCTTAAAGGGTTGAAATTTTCTGTGAAAAAAATAATGAAATGAATAATGAAAAAAAAACTCATCAAATTCGGAAAAATAGCTGACAAGAAGCTATAAATGTAATTTTATTGGCCTTAGCCTCACTGTGAACAACATGAAAAATCCTCATCAAATTCGGAAAAATAGCGGACGAGAAACTATAAATGTAATTTTATTGGCCTTGGCCTCACTGTGAACAACATGGCCGGTGCTCCCACTCCACATGGAAATATCCCCTGATTTTCAACTCTTACTTCAAACCATCCATCCATTTACTTGATATTCAGCCTGCAGTATTGTTCATTATGAGACAGTCCGAACCTCGCTGAAGGGAAAATTGGTCAACAGCCTCCGCCATTACTTGATAATAGAAGCCAATTGCTCGTGCCATCAGCTAAATGAGAATGGACGACACGTAGCCTGATTGTTTTTGAGTGCAGATTTAAGGTCCTTATCAGTGCAATTGCTTTAGTGACCCACGGCCTGTCTCGTATAAAGTATGATTCACCCTAACTTCAACATGGGCAAAGTGCCCTAACTTCAACATGGGCAAAGTGCCCATGTTGAAGTTAGGGTGAATTATACTTCAGAGTCTGTACAACATTAAAGCTATATCATTACATCAACCTGTAAGTCGTGCTAATGTATAAACTGGAAAGTGTGACTACGACAATGGATGCTAGCCATGGGAGTCGGGGGGTTCTCGACAATCGTGGTCCCGGTCCAAATTATCGTGTCTGATGTCGTTTCGACATCCGCACTTCAGGGCATCAATAATCCAATTATGGATCAGGTACCAACCTTGTTCCATGCACACTATGATTTACAATGTGCTATTGGTGAGCAATGTTGGTAATATTCCTGGTAGTGAGGTTGAATCAGGTCGCGTTGACTGCCACAATCCTTAACCGTGGTCTAATGACTGTAATTTTTGTTCGAAATATGAGCAACGACCTTTCCGGCCAAGTCATTAAGGAACATTTATCATTGTTTTTAGGTGATGGTATTCATAAAAGTTAGCAAATGCTTTTACTTAAGATTTGCACAGCAGTGTCCAATGTAAATGTACTACAAAATTTAAAGTAAAAGCATTTGCTAGCTTTTATAAATGTCGGCCAATCACCCGCTTGTTGGATGTTCACAAAGATGGCTGAAAGAGGATGTTGTCGTTTGCGAAATGATTTTTTTCTTTTGTGCAAAGAATTTTGGAATAAGCTCCATGCTGCCAACTTATTGAGACATTGGTAGCTGTTGTTGACTGCCAGGGTTGGCCTAGCACCCCTGGAAGGTGATACCATACCCCATGATACTAAAACTTCTAGAACCTGTAACGAGGCTGTTAATTAGTGCTATCGACACCATCACCTCCAGGCAAGTCGAAAAGCTCAGGTATGCCGGTGTTCAACCCCAGAAAGATCCAGAATGTTCTAGAGCAGTATATCACTATGCAATTAGTTTGTAATCAATATAACCTATCACTAGCTTTTGCTGGGGGAATTATTGATGACATATTTTCTGTTGATGGGGAAATTGCATTTCAATAAAAACATCGCAGGTTAATAGCATGATTTAGGTAAATCGACAGAATAGGCCATAATTTCCGTTTATATTAAAATCCGCACGACATATTCACGGTAAAGGTATGCTTGCCCTCCGCCATAAGTTGGGTTATTCGTCATTTTGGCAGCCCCGGCATCTTGGCTTTTACGGGGTCTGTTTGAAACAGGTGCACGCGTACTTATATCTGATTGGCAAATTTATCGACCAATCACATGTTTTGTTTGCCGAACAGATAAGTGCGGAAAAAAACGCTGGGATCAAAACGCTGAAATTCAGAAATTCCGCACAACATGATTGGTTTCCTAAATGAATTATATCACAACTTCATGCATAACGTGATAAAAAATTTTAAAATCTTAATCAAAATACTGCTTAATAAGGTTAATTATCTTTGTAGTTTAATTACATCAAATCAGAATCAGATTGTAAGAGGATTGAGTTGGAGGCAATTTTCTGGAACGGGAAAATATTTGATGAAATAATTTCATGAAAGCAACTTTGAGGTTGAGTGGGTTTACATCACTATTTATTTTTGCCTTGTGCGTCGGGGTTGCACCAGGCCGTGTGGACTTATTACAGCTCAGTTGAGTACGGTAGTTAACCGTCTCCTGAGATGTGTCGCTGGTTCTGCCGTGATGCGACACAAACTCCATGTAAAATATGCGTCATACGTTTTTCAATAATCCCGACCTTCCATTTGCATGAATGTGCACGGGAATATCGCACAAAATCTTAGAAAGCTGTGGATCTTGTTTTGATTGACTAGTGCTGTTGGGGTGATGACCTCCTTTGGTGGGCCCTACATGATCAATATTATTGCCCAATATGGGGCGCGTGTGCCTCGGTCTGGCATGAACGGTAACAAGAAAGATTGGCAATAATATTGCCCATTTTGATCTTCATATTGTGCAATAATATTGACCGTGTATGGGCCCCTTAAGTTCTGCTCTGTTGAAATATTGAAGATATTGTCCTATCTCATAATCTCTAGTCATACCTATTGATCAATTTTACCAAACCTCAAGACGACTTGGGTCAGCGAATTAAATATTCATAGACTCTTATTGAACAGGACCCGTGTATAAGTGAAACTGTGACCACCAATGGCCAAATAGAATATTTATGCTTCAGTACGTATACACCCAGGAATTCACGTCGGGTGAACGTGGTGACATAGGGCGTGACTAGAATTGTGGGTAATTGGGCTTCTGACGACGCGATCTTGAACATCCGAAGAATTCTGGGGAATTCTTTGCAAACTGAGTCGCAGCTGAGCGCTATTGTTGAACATCAACAGTGAAAGATTCTTGTGTTATTAACAAGCAAAAAACATGGCTTCACTGGCGTGGCGTGGGGAGAGTTATGTCGGGCTATTCTCTCTGTTAACATACTGACTCCGCTAATGAGAGCAATGTAATTTATGACGTGCTTGGCAAAAAACGAGCTGTCAGATCTTACTGAGTGTTGACGGGTACCGTTGTGCGGAATTCAAGAAAGATTGTGGAGAAATGTTTGAATTATGCGAGCTAGAAAACCTGCTGATGTTTTGCAACCAGTTTTGTTTACCTGACATTAGCAATGTAGAACTTGCTTCAGAACGAATGCCATGCAGTTGTTTACAGACAAAGGATTTATTATGTCGGCCATCTTTACTGAAGCCCATTAACTCATCTGCCCCCAGAGTCTAGCAGACGACATCTTCTGTCAAAGTTTTCTCACATTCTATGTTACTGATTGAAAATTATTTGAAGAAAGGTTGTTGTTATCAACCATCTGAAGAATGTTTCTTCAAATTCTTGCCAATTTATTACCAAAGGTTTTCGAAAACTTCATGAGAAAAGATTGCTAAAATCTGGGTGCAGATGAGTTAAAGACCGAAGCTAGGACGAGCGGTGTAAACTATCATACAACACCCCAGTGGCATCTTACATCCAGTCATGTACATAAATCTTGAAGATCTCTCTCCGTGTGTAGCGACACGGCTTACACTTGAATTCAGCTTGTTGATTCGTTGCTATCGACCGAGTTTGGAGTTACTTGCTGCGAATCGGGCACTTTAAACCTTGCCTGTCATTTGTTATGAAACGTGTACGACTGCTTGTGGAAAATAACCAATGGAATGACTCTAAGTGCAGCGGAGAGACTCGGCGAAGCTATTGACTGCTATATCACGGAGCTTGCTATACTAATAGTTAACTCATGTACAGGCAGCCAAGTACTAAATCACGTATCACATTCGGTTGAATTTCTTGGCTGTGTGGTGTTGAATATAACAGTGCATGTGCTCAATCATATTCATAACATTCTCCAAGATAATGAGATCTGTGTCTTAACTCGTCCGCCCCCGGAGTCCAGCAGACGGCATTTTCTGTCAAAGTTTTCTCAGATCCTATGGCACTGATGGAAAAATATTTGAAGAAAGGTTGTTCTTGTGAACCATCTGAAGAATGTTTCTTCAATTTTTTTCCAATTCATTCCCAAGGCTTCTTGAAAACTTTAACAAAAGATACTGTCTGCTCAAACCAGGATGGGGCAGATGAGTTAAGCCTGGCGCAGATCGACCTTGCGACTGGATGCAACTACCTGCAACAGTCGCTGTCGATGTGAGCGGACAGCGCACATCGATTGCGACTGGTCATTGCGGGAACAAGTGGCACAAACCAGTCTCAATCCGGAGCGCGCACATCGACACATGCAACTGAACTGAATGCCACACGGAAATTGTCGATGTCTTCCGAACGGACAACTCGTACTCGGGAGTCATGTGATAAACATTCAAAATGGCTGTGCACCTAGACTGGTTCCCGGTCCCAACATCGGAGCCAGTTGGGACTACGAACCAGTCTAATGTGCACCACAAACGAGGAAATTCATTGCCAGAGCGCGCACATCGACTGCGACTGAATGCAACTAGATGCAATGGTCGGCAACGAGTAGAACATGTGCAACTGATTGCAATTACCTGCAACGGCCGGCAATAGCGTTGCTGGGCCGCTCAGATCGACCTGTTTGTGCAACTGATCAGTTGCAACTGTTTTCAGCCAGTCGCAACCATTGCCGGCAACGGCATTGCAGGTAGTTGCATCCAGTCGCAAGGTCGATCTGCGCCAGGCTTTAGAACTAGGCCCTACAACTTGCAGTCCAGGTGATGACATCAAGTGTAGTGCATTATCAGGTGTACATATTCATCTAAATTGTCATGTCAGTAATGCAAGTTTTGTTCAAGTTAGGATGGACTAGACCTGGAAAAGACATGTTCATATTAAGTAAGACTTTTGCCTTTTTGTGATTATCAACAAATGTTTTTTTTAATCTGTCAGTGTCACATGTACAGCAGTTTAGATAAACATATCCTTAGCTAATGAACTGGTTACGTCAATCACTAAACATTTACTTAACCAGATTTTGCCATCACTATATTGCCCAGTTTCCCAGTTGTCCGTCTGCAACCTTCATAACTGATCAAACTGGTGCCACTCAAATCCCACCACTCTTTACAGTCAATATCACTCCAGCCAATCTGACCACACAACATGACAGCACTCGGGCCGACTTAAAAGATACTCGATTCGTTGGACGTATTCCAACATATTGAATGGTCCACACTGCGTGATTTTGAACGCAATGAAATTATCTTTACCCATGACAGCCAATTATACAAGTGAAATTTCTTAATGGTCTTCAAACGTTGACGCAGAGAGACTGCATGGCGTTCTTTCTGTTGTGTCTTGAATGAAGAAATCTCTGAGGAGTTCAGTGTTTAAAGTATGATTCACCCACGCTTCAACATGGGCAAAGTGCCCATCTTCAACATGGGCAAAGTGCCCATCTTGAAGTTAGGGTGAATCATACTTTAGAATACAGAGAATTCTCGGCGGTTTTCAGAGCCTTGTGTTCGGTTGCTTTCATCAGCATTGTATGATGCACTGAAGAGAGCGCCTTCATTATTTTCATTCGTAGTACCCCTCTCAGAACGCCTGCATAGACCGTGTCATTCCCGGGCGGGAGACGGGCCTCCAACAACACAAATCCTCATTTTACATTTACTTTCCTTTATTATTGAATTACTTGATGTATACCGACCTAATATGTGATCCTCGGGAGGCCAATGTCCCGCACGATTCGGCAGTAATCTTCACGAACTAATTTTCTCTACGATAATTATTCTCCCAAATACATTAATATCAACTCCACTGTTGGCACATTGACGCTAAAAACCCTGTCAGTCTGTGTTTTACTGATGCTCTTTCCCGTCATTTCCCGTAGACAATGGGCGGACAAGTTGATTAAACCTTCACGAGCTCGCAAAGTAAATAACCATCAGCCCTGTATCAATTCCCTCGATGCAGCGAGACCAGGCTATTATGCCATTTGCAAGAAATGCACCATCTACTAAACATGATCAGTATTCCTTGCCTAATTCCTATATCCTTATACAAGAGACTTCGGGGAAATATGCTTCGCCGATGTAAAGTGTGGTATGCTTTTTGGATGTCTTGCACGCGTAACGGATCTCACCAAGAAATAATTACATCAGAAATGGCGTCTATTGACCGTCGTCCTGTGGGACGCGTCTTCATCTTCTGATTAGTACTGTGCAATGTTAGATAAAACTTCGAATGAAAGTCACTACAAGAAATAATGACATATTACACGTATTATTTGGGGGCAAGTTTG
>NMRB01000236.1:373488-435761 GCA_002633025.1 Notospermus geniculatus | reverse complement strand
GTGACAAAAGACTGACTAGAAAATAAATGCGATATTCGGGGTATATGACTCCCCTAAAATCTTGCTGCTGCACTGCAAGGTGTCCTTTCCCTTTAGTTCTTTAAGCACATAAATGCAGTCCAGTCTTCGTAATGTTGCTACGCAGAACCCGAGGCTATGGCCACTACACATGTACCGTTACACGAACGATACGGTGATGAGTCTTGGCCGAAGACGTTTAACCCCATTGCTGAGGCTGTGTCAAGGATTTGTCAAGGATTTTTTGAAATCCTTTTTGAAGGAAATGAGCTGATTTGTAAGGAAGAGAAAAGGAAGTTCAGATGGATGACAAATGAATTATTCATAACGAAAACAATATGCGATGCCTGAGAGTCACGGAATCGAAATTTTTGAGTAAAAAAATGGTACTTGGTGACAAGTTTTCAGAATACCTCGACGCCGGAACATAGTTGTTTTTGAGTTCTGAGAGTTGTAATCTGTCACTGACTTGTTGAGTGTTGCGCTGACTTGTAGTTATTGTTAAAAACAAATTTCTTCGAAAGTGAGACTGTTCGCGCCCTGTATCAGTGACTTGTGTCTGTTCTGCTGTCTTGCTTATAGACGCAAAATTCGAATCCCTGGTGAAAACGCCCAAGTCGCCTTGCTGGTTGAATGAGCATGTTTAGCGTGTCTAAGTGACTGGCACTTCAAACCACACACCCAACACTTAAAATCTTCCACTTAACGTGATTTGTACAAAAAACACATTCTCGGACATTTACCATTTTTGACCACTTTTCTCCCTTTTACCATTTTTGACCACTTTTCTCCCTTTTACCATTTTTGACCACTTTTCTCCCTTTTACTATTTTTGACCACTTTTCTCCCTTTTACTGTGTTTAATACATCGTAGTAAGAAAGCTGGTCCACTTCCTGGCTATAAGGCCATCATCCGCAGCTAAGCCTTCTGCAAGCAAACAAACTACCGGTATTGGGTTTTTTTCTACCAGAGTCTCCTAATTGAATTTCAATCACTAGTAGCCAATTCATAGGGCCTTAGCATGTCCGGGTGAAGTGGCTTTATAAACCTCATTAAGGCTTAGCCTCTCGATAAAGTATTTAGCCATAAGAAGTCGAAATAGAGTCGTTTAACGTCAATTCAGGACGCTTCGTCATAAAATTCGCTAAGATTGTGACATTTTGACAATTATTATTTAGACATTTACTCATTTATTATTAGTAAGGCTATTTGCTGATTAAGCAATCACAATGACCAGAGATCACGGAGTTAGATTTGTTAAGTGTTTAGGAGGAGAAAAGGTCCAACAACAGGTGATTTCGCCTTATTGGTTTGGAGGTTTTACTTCGACAATAACAAGAATTTTTACGATGGTTCTCTTTTTGTGTTTTCTCGTATTTTCATTAGCATTTTGTCGTCTAATGGCAATCTGGGGTGGCCGCAGAGAAACTCCGCTAGTGGCTTCGACAGCCTATCGGTGTTAAAATGCATGGAAAAATGTACAGCACTATCGGCAGATGGGCTCCGCTAGCGCTAGCGGAGTTTCTATCACCCCTGAACGCCAATATGGGCAATAGCGGGGAAGATTAAACTTGTATTCTGGGTCCGGCGTCCTAAAGATATGCGTAAACCAAAAAATGAGGAGATTTTAAACTGCAGTACTATCAAAATTTGCTGTCGATGAATTGACTGACTTCCGAATGGACGTGGGCCTAACGTGTTTTGTAATCGTAATACGCACGTGGAGGGTTAAGTTACCATCTGGTAAAGTAGGCTTTGAACGTTTGGTTGCATGCACCCACCCTGAGCTTGATTACAATCATGGTGATTTCTAACGTTATCTGAGGCCCATCAAGCGCTGTAGTCGCAAAACTGGCAACACGTGCCTTCGAATACATTCATATTCAAATGACTTAAAGATTATCGCTTCCATAATAAATTCATTTAATATAAATATGAGTGCAATCAACACATGTTGTGCGCATTGTCGCATTCAGTTACCCTATTAATTCATTGCCCGGAGATTCAGAGCTTTATCTTTACGCAATGTCACTGATTTATTAGATGGGAATAATGAGGAGGATTCTTGATATCTGAAAAGCATAATACAAATAAATGTGGTATTGTAACACATGGTGAACACAGATTGACTTTTATTGCAGGATGACCAGAGGATTCAAGTGCACTTTCTGACTGGTTATACTGTACTTTCACATCTGATCGGTCAGTCTATAATATCCAGGCGCATCCCACTCGTAACTCTGTAAAGACCTATTATGGTACCATGCCGAGCTCAACGCGCAGATTTCAAGGTGTGATAAACCATCCGCCTGCGTCAATTTCACATTAGTTACAGGTTGCAATTGATTAGCCTCGGGGTATTGTCTCTTTATGAAAGATTTCAGCCGTGACAGGGAATGGTTGGGTTTAGTCTCTGGTCGCTGATCCGACCAGTGCTATTGTCAGCCATGTTGAGGGCTTCAACTGCCAGTCCTCTCAATGGGTTGTTTGTCGTGAATAAAAACACTGTTTAGTTCCTTTCTACCGAACAAATTCACCTGTAGAAAGCTGGAGTATCGGCGTTGACTCGACTTTATCCATACTTACCCAATGACTCAGGAAGGTTTAGAAATTAAACGATAAACGTAAACCCTACGACAACGTTATTTTTCATACTGCACGTTAACCATATTGCATTTTCGGTACAAAAATAACGATATTGTAAAGTTAACGTTTATCGTTTGATTTCTAAACCGCCCTATTATTCGATAACGTACGGCCAACTAGACCAACCATTATTTCCAGTCGACAATACATGTAGATGTGCATCTGTGCCCTGTACATGCAAGCTCTGTGTCCCCAGCTTACCGACTCCGAGATGCTTTGCCATCATGTCATTGCCCCCTGCAACAGCTTTGCGACGTGATCAACACTTAGTACTCTGTTCCATTGTCTAACTAGTCAATTCTGAGATTTAGATGCGGTTGTTTCATCCGGTATATATGCATATGTTACAAATTAGTTTGGTTTATCGAACACCTATTGTTTATTTCATCATTAATAGGTTGTAAATCTGAAGTGGACACATGTTGCGTTCGCACTCAGAATGGGGAAATTGGTGAACATTTGTGAGGGTGGGTGAAGACTGCAACATCGGTGTTCGAATAGGAGCAGTCGGCCGCGCGAATTGCCAAAAGATGGCAGCAAAGTTCTAGCGGACCAATACAAAAGAGCATTCTCTCGATTGGTGCTCAATCAACCATGAATGTGTCCGCCAGGCATTGAATTGGGCCGTAGTGACACCTATTGGTCAACTGACTGACCGCTACTATTGTTATCAATCATGACTGTTTCGATTGATCAGAAGGTGATGAATTACTTGTGGAGAAAAGTCGTAATATAATTGGTTCCTCCTATCGGTGGCCTTCGTGAAGCCATCAGTGTTACAAAAAAACTTGGTGCTCACGAAGGGTAGGCTACTTGCTCTTCTCGACATCATGATCTTAAAGCTTTTTTGTGCAGCCATTATGAGCAATTAAGATGGAAAGACCCTTCAAGAAGAAGGGGCCAGCAAAATAGAAAATGTCACGTACAATCGATTGATGTTGTTGAGATGCGTTCGTGAGCATCATGCCACGGGCGTCGCCCATCGCACCAAGAAGGCAAGCAACATAACCAGATCTTTTGACACCTGGTATTGCTTCAGGAATGACATGATTATCACGTCCATTCCGCAACAGTGGTTACGTTTCATGCGAATGACAGGTGGTCGCTGATCAGCTATCACTGGGCCCATTGCTCCCCTATAAAGGGACAAATTCTTTCACACATGATACACTGATCCGCGTGCTTACAGATGCTCGGACGTTTTCAACTCAAACTGCCATCAGGCTACAGCAGCTTGCATTTGGTGAACTTAACCCGGAAGGGAAGGGGGTTATTTTGACATATGGTAAGGGTCTCGGTGTCTGAAGAATCAGATGGTTTGGTTGGGGGTCAGTTTCCAATGCTTGCTTCTTATCAATACGACAGTTATTTCGGTAGGGCGATTTTTCGGCCACAGGATCGAATACTTTCTCTTTATACGATGTCCAACAGTGACGCTTAGGGCCTCTCACGAGATGATAGCTTGGCATAGAGTATTAAGGGCCCCTGCAGTGGTTAATTGACAGATTTGATATTCATTGCTTTCAATACTCAAAATCCGGTTATGCCAGCTTAATGAGCCGCGATTACGTTGATGACTTCATAATCTTAGGTGGACGACTGCCCACTACGGTTGGCCAGGAAGACGCAAGACGTTGGTCATTTCTAACTTGTTTTTTTTCTCTCTATCGTTTCAGCCACAAGCCCATCAAAGCTTACGTCATCAGGATGCAGTGCCTTTACCAGCTACGCGCCACCTCTCACTAGTCTAGCCTTATCAAATTCAAAATGCTGCACGTTAACGTCAAACGGTATATCATGCACGACATGTGGCCCACGACCACTTTACGACACTCCTATTCATCCGATGATGCGACATCCTTATTTCAATGGTAAGATTTTCATGCCGTTTTTTTGGTATCGCATTTTTTAGACATTGAGACTGAAATGACCATCCATGCAGAAGGAAAGAAGAAAATCGGGAGAAGCCTATCACGACCATCTTCACTGAGTTCAGGTCAAGACTCGGCTTCTCCTCCCCTGACCTTCACGCAAGCAAACCACTTTCCGTGTTCAATGATTTCACCGGTCCCAAAAATAGTAACCAATCACGGCAAAGCTTGCATCGGTAGCTCGGTTATGATGACAAGATGGCGGGCTCGATGAAACTTTATTCGAATGCAAAGTATCCGTGGAAGGACTTAAAAGTACTCGAAAAGAAGTCGTGGAGGCAATATTCGATGGAGATTATTTGTTAGTCTGTTGTAGGACTGGCAGTGGGAAGTCAATTATGTACCAGCAGGTTAGTGTTGTTCGCTACGACGTTGAACGGCGTACTCGTATTGAATAAATTATCGCGAGAGAACCGAGGCTTCTGATTGGTCGCACGAGAAAATCCCAAAGCGTTGAACACGGAATCTGGCTGCTTGCTGCAGAGTGTAGGAATAGGTTAGCGATTTCTACACGATGCATTATGCAGAATGATCACGACAGGGGACCGAGACGAAAGACACAAGGTTAACGTCTGCGATGGGTTGCGAGGCCAGTTTCTACGTGACCTCACGCCCTCTGGCCTGTCCGAAATTTTCGCAAATGCTACGTAATCGGAGAATGGGTGTGGCAGTAATCAGTTAGAGATGCGAAAAGGGGGCGTCAGGCCCATCCCCCTCGGCCGTCGACTTGTTTCCATCAGCACAGAGCAGGCTACTGTCGGGTCTTAAACCCTGTCTCAATTACCCCCCAATCAAGGCAATAATAAGATGATCAAGAAACCATCAACGTTCATGCATTTATATCTAAGGAAGGCGGATGTTGATGAAACTTCCCCTAATGGAAAAGGGACAACATGTCCTCGGTCTGTACCAGGTTACGTTGACCCGAACGCTGATACGATCATGCGTGTAATGTTGCATAATGTTGATGACCAAGATAGAGTGATTGCAACTGATGGGAGCGTTATAATCTCATAATATTGGCTTAAGTTTGTCACATTGTTCCGTGAAGGTCATCTGCCCTTGCCAATGTTTTCATAATTAACATGTCTTGATCAGGAGGCGATTAGGCTGCTCTCTGATCGGCCATAACGACAACAATGGCTGCAGTCAATACGCATAATCTGACGTCTGCTGCCGAGAGTGGCGGGATGTCATCTCATTGTCGGCTGATTCTTTCCCATTAGATTCAAATTGAAAGTATAACAAATTGAATCACAATGAACGCTCGCCGGAACTTTAAAGGTTTACCCAACTGGTAAAGAGCGAGGATGGGTTCGTGTAAAATACGGCATATTGGCGAAACGGATCTTTCATTGGTTGATTATGTTTGGAGACAGACGTGTGGCTGTCAAGGGTTTCTGTCACTGGATGACGTATCAGTTACGAGGGAACAATAGCAGGGGCTTCAAAATTCACCAACATGACATGACCAGCCCCCGCAACGTGTAGAACCGCGTGCCCGATCATAAATCACCGCATAGTTATTACTTAATTAAAGTGTACATTAGACTGGCAATAAAGGGGTGTATAAAAACCGGAATAGCTGTATAGAGAACCATCCTTTCTGCGTATCATGTTTGGTTTAGATGAAAGCGAGGCTGGATATTGTGTGATCCCCTTTCACTATAGTCGATTATTCTCTCTTTTTCTCTCTCTAAACAGAGAATAAACAGTGTAAATACATGATAACAAACCTTGTAATATTTCATGAGTCAATATTCTATAACAACATTTTCTTTGTTGTTTCCTATTAAAATCGTCTGCAGCTGATTAACACTAAAGGACCAGTGTATCAACAACGATTTTCGGAAGCCTTATTTTCATGGCGATTTTCTGAATTTCAGTGGATAAAATGAACGTAGGACGTAAAGCACCTTATTTAATTTTGGTTACAGTCATGTAAATTTTTCGATCTTTTTTGGAAAGAATATAGTATGATTATACCTCTGAAGAAATCAACATACATGTAGTATCTGGCAATGAAATAAATAACGGGGACACAACTTTGTTGATCAGGTCAAGAAAAAAGATCTACATATACATGCATGCAGCTAGGCCTAGCGTTGACGTTCGCGTAGCAGTACGATCTCGTACTCTCTAATGTCAGCGTTGTTCGCTATCGTTAACGAGTCACAGTTCTATACTGAGGCCCCTTTGCTGAATACCTCTTGATACAAATGCATAGCAGAAACAAGAGAAAGAATTTTTATAGCAATCATCAGTTCTGCGGAAGGAATGGATGGAAATTATTTTGTAGCGTCTTTTATCATCACCAACGATATTATTTCTAATATTTTTCAGCTTCTACAATGCTGCCACTACCAAATGCCTTTACTTTCCTGAGCAGTATGCGAGGCAAGCCCAGAAGGGGTATGCTCAGAAGGGCAGTGTTCTCGGATCTCCAACGTAAGGGACTAGAGAAAACCTTCCAGAAACAGAAATACATCAGCAAACCTGACAGAAAGAAACTAGCCGCTAAACTGGGACTGAAAGATTCTCAGGTAAGATTGTATTTCAACGATTTCAAGTCGAGTTAGGCCCTGAAAGATCCCCGGCCTACAATCACTTGCCTTTTGTTTCATACAATAGATAGGTGTGTACTTTGACCTAAGTTCTTTGAATATGACCCAATCCCTGCATTCATAAAAGAACTTAAGTCTAAGTCAGGTGATCACCTTTTATTTCATACAACAGATAGGTGTGCACTTTGACTTAAGTCCCCAGGGCCTATTCAAAAGAACTTAAGTCTGAGTCAGGTACTTAGGCCTACCTTTTGTTTCATATAATAGAAAGGTGTATCCTTTAATTTTTAAGCTCTGCGAAGTTACACCCAACCTCCTCTGTCAACTTATAAAACTAAAACATAAATCATTAAAGTCAAATTATACTTTTAAATCGCAGATTTTCTATGTAAATTATACGGGCGAAAAACAACTGTTGATAACAACGTTGAATAGTCGTGATTTATTTATTTTCCAAATAGAGCACTTCAACAGCTGCGATCTCCACGTTCATTGTCCCAGACCTATTATACAAATCTAAGCTAGATCAATCAGCAGCACATGGCCAAACATTAAAAATCACAATTCGTTTATCATTAGAATATTATATTTCGCGACCGCTTAATCTGTGAGATGAAATCAATGCTTTTCAAACAATATTAGTCTATGAGCTGGCTTAATAAGTGAAGTGAGTGGTCCATGTGGCGGAGTGGTCCTGGACAGAACGGTCGCCCACTTCATGTGCGTTCAACATGATGGATTGCAATCTGTGGAGCGACATGACACTTTCTGATCCACTTGTTATAATCAAGTGTTACATTTTTTTGCTGTTGCGTTTTGGAGCACCGGGAGGTGTCGTGCCTGCTCCATCGATTTCAGTATCAACATGTTATTCGGAATTAAAATCGTCTCAGGTACCTATAGATTAATAAAAAAATATAACCAACTGCTGCCTGATATTTTTTTATAGAGTTCAATTAAAATTTCTCCACTGAACAATACTAGAGTAGGCATACTCGTTTTGTAACAGACCAATCTCCATCGTCGACTTCCAATAAATATAAGCTAAGGTTACACCTGTTGAAAATACCCGTGTTTTTCCAGACCCGTGTCAAACCCGTGTGTATGAAAATCCCGGCGAGAGGTCGCACTACTACACTGTACAGCCCGGCGACAGTTGCGCTGCAAACATTGACTCTTCGGTCATTTCTGAATTGGCACACATTGTCGGAGGCGCGAAAACGACGTCACTTAATGGCTGCGCCATCTGTCGCCGTGCGAATAACTAACCAAAACATGGGGATTTCGAAAAGCATGGCGAGCTTGCCGTGTCTCAAAAACCCGTGTTTTTCAGACACGGGTTTCTTGAAGCCCGGCAATTCATAGGTGTGACCGCAAAAAACCCGGGGATTTTATGTAGTGTAACCACGGCTATAGATAGATTCGCATTTCATGCCATTAATTGTAAAGCATGAACGCCCACTACAATGGTCAAGTCTTCGATCAAAAACTAGTATCTGACCTATTGGCGGTCAGGCTATTGAGCGACAACAATGCCTGCAGGCTTATTAATGTCTGAAACTGACGGCAGGTGGATCTAGGCCTGGTAATCAAACAGGCATGTCCTAAAATCGTTATGCTATTGGTCATCTCAGCACAATGCTTATCTACATAATTATGACGAGTGGGCTGAGCCTGAATATTGCTGAGTGACCACTTAATGTGCAAATACGGTATGTTTGACGGATCTCATAAATATCAGGTGATGTCGCCTCCGCAATATCTCAGATTTCGATTTCATTCGTGTCCTGTACAATAGTAGGCTTTTACGAAATAATAAAGTAGGCCTATGCATAGGCCTACGTGGACTGCTGTAGCTGAATTTATCATGTTACTGCGTATCAGATGTCAATGCATGTGTGAAATGGATTTCCTTACGTCAACATAATGTAAGCCGACGCCAACAATATGGGTATTATGACTTGAATATGAGCTTTTTCACAGAACGCTTTCCGCTGTACTATAGGCCTAGGTTCATGTAGTTCACAGCACGACCTCATTCTCGTCTCCAGTTTTCCACTGTACTATAGGCCTAGGTTCGTTACAGAACTGTTGAGAGGACAAGTCATGACTCAACCGAGATTGGAACCCGTGGCGTCTGGGTCATCACGTGTTCTTCACCGCGCCCGAAGTCCCCAATCACAAATTCATTCTTACAAATACACCTCCTTTTCTTAGTAATGGTATTTGATTTTTTTGTTAAAAAACATGCACACATTATGTATACTTCCTCATCTTAACAACGTGGCATTAATTTTTATCACTGGTTGAAACAAAAATTATTGCATCCCAATCAATTATTCCTTTCAAAGCTATATACATGTATGTTTTAAATTCTTAAATGGTACACGTGTTAAAATGCTCCGGAGACAATAAAAACTATTCAAAGTTTTAAAAAATAAACGCTTTAGATAACATTAACGGTAATAGCTAGAGGTGAAAACAATAGAATTTATTATTGTCATTAAAATTGCATAGAATTCATCTAATTATTTTGTGATTATATTGAGCTTTTTCATTTCACCCTGGAGCAGTGGTGATCAAATATTAAACCAGCATCAGATCCAATTGTGGAGGCTTCATCAGGTAGATACACAGGGTGTCCCCGAAAACTGCCTTGTGCTTTATGGAACTGTGTCAGTAACTCTTTTGATTTCGAGCTCACTTGGTGATAGATGCAATTGTAAAGTGGCACTGTGTTCCCTTCATTGTATGGGCTACACTCAGAAATGACAACGACAAATTTCCCTATACAAGTGTCTATAGACAAATCCCAAATTCCCAGATCTGCGCACTTCCGCCAAAATTGCAACCACAACCTCGATCTGAAACCAACTGACGTGACGCAATCCATGATTCAGCAATGATCGACGCAACGTCTTCGATGTCACTGTCGTGGGGTTCTCTGCGTCACGTCATTCAGTTTCAGATCGAGGTTGTAGTTGCGATTTCGGCGGAAGTGCGCAGATCTTTCTCGTTTACGTCAATTTGGGATTTGTCTATATAACTGTCTTTTTTATGGAAACACTGAGATACGGGGAACACTAGAAAACGTTACACCGCCCCTGTCCCTCATCACACCTCCACAGTGAAGGCCACCCAAAAACTGCTTCAGGAAACATTTCGTCGTTAATCTCCAATTGAAATGTCTTAGTAACTTTGATGTATAGGATCTTGTTACAGGTGTCGAAATTTGATCGATTTGGCCCCATAAAGGACTCCCGATCCCCGCAGTCTTCCAGACAAAAACCGAGGCGTCTTTGAGACAGTATTGAAACCTGATGTTCAAGGCATCCTTTTATTAATCGTGTTTGCTGTTTCTTCCATTCGGGCTCCAGTTTCAACCAACACGCGGCAGTCTCTCAAATAAATCCACCCTCGTCTCCAAAATGCCACTCTGTAAACAAACCCTGTTTGCCTTTGCGCTTCTACAAGGATTTCCTCCGACGAATTTCTGTCCGTTCCCAACGTGTAAATAGACCGACTGAAGCCTCAGTTGCTGACAGAAACCCGAACTTGAAAAAGTAAAGCAAAAAGTGTGGCTTTTTCACACAGTGGTGGTTAACGATACAACGATTGTGTTTGCACGTGGGTCATTGAACGCCATGATGACTAGCTGGGGTCACAAGATGTTCATCTTGATTTTATCATGTTTTGACTTCATATATGGAGAATTTGAGATTCGGCAGATATACTTGCTGCTTTCCCCACTTGATACATTACATGTACATGTACAAGTACATGTACATACATCATGTACATACTAGTAGGCCTACACACAATGCACACTGACATTGCTTGGCATTCTTCATTTCAACGACCCCCGTTCTAGGCAAGAACCACTCATTCACTTCTGGGATCTCTACTAGAAAGTGCCTGAGGAAGACCTCGGTTGGGGTCGAAAATTTGCGAAATTTGGAGACGACTTTTCCTTTTATATCATTTTGTGCGTCATTCTTTGTGTTTTGTTGGATATGCAGAATGCATCACAACGTTGATCAACACATAGCACGAATCAGCAGGTCCCTACCCCCGTACTCAACGTTAGAACAGCAAACGTATTATATTCCAACAGCATATTTGAAAATAACTTTTCAAGAGAGTTCGCCTCCGGGAAATTTCAAATCTAAAAGAAAAAAATTCGATTCATATTCGAAAGATGAAGCAATGCCGAGTGAATAATAGTGCCATCGATCGATCGAAATTATTGAAAGACGAAGACCGATTTCATCAGTTTTTATTGAAAAGTTGAGAATCAATCAATGTATTGATAATTGTGAGAATTAGAACGGAATTCGGAGATATTTTTTAAGGTAACAAAATGTTTGAAGTAGATGTATAGCGCTTTTAAGAATGTGATGCGATCATGAAATTGTAATGATTGGCATATTTGAACATAATTAATATATTACAAAATAGTTGGCTTTGCTGACAGTGCCCGAGCTGCATTGAAAGTGTCACAGTTTTTTTGTTTTACGTCTTATCTTCACTGACGTCACAACGTCACGTGACTGCAAAAAATCGGTCATGTTGACCGTCAAATGGACGACGACGACGTCAAGACAATCACGTCACGACATTTTGACGTCACGATCTGTGTGTTGACGCTGTGTTGATGCGACGTCGCTTGACATTAGACGGCCAATATGGCGGCATCGTGTTGTCATGGAAATGTGACGTCATGTGAAGAACCTCTATTAGAAATGGAAGAACATGTTTCACGGTCTCTGATGAACAGCAGTTTTGAATCTTGCCTTCTTGGTCATAAAAACAACCTCAAAGCAGTAGGTAGTCTAATATGACGGTGAAAAAACCCAACAGTTCAACAGTTATCTTGCATCCCCTGACATTTCCTTGATCAAAACTTGATGCTCTACCCAACGAGGTGGATTAATTCACAGGCTTTACTGTGTAAATTAGACTATTTGAACAATTCTTCCCATGAATGTATTGTTCACGCACGTTCATTCAATATTTAAACGATTGATCCCTCGAAGGGTATGGAGACGAAAATCAAAGATGACCGCCTGGACCAATGATTGTTATTTATCATGTGACCACTGAGTGTTACCAAACCTGGTCAGCATCAGCAGATTTCGATAAAAGAGGACGAAGTGAACTTACCACAGCTTTGAAATCAATCATTGTTCTCGCGATTTTTGCAAAGTTGAGACTAAATTGATTGACCGAACGCCGTTCACGACGAGTTCAGACGTGGGCCATGTGTTCATTGAGGCCTAATCATATCTGTAGATTGTAACCTTATACACCACTGGTGATCCTGTATAACATTAGGTCAATGCACTGATTACAGCAAGTGCAACATTTGCACCTCTTCTTTTGCTTCAGTCAAAAACAGCAACATGAGGCCTAAATTTTGAAGAATTTTAGACTGATTATGTAGATATAGAGGTTACAGAGGTATAGAGGTTCTTAACTGACGTCACAACGGTCACGTGACTGCAGAGTCGACCATTTGGCCGTCAAATGGCCGACGTCAAAACTGTCACGTCTACGTCATGAAATTTTGACATTAGTGTCGTCATGAAAATCACGTCCCCTCTATATTTGGCGAAGGTATGGACCCTTGATAATAATGTTGTGCCATGGTGTTCAAACGCAACACATTCTTTGTAATCATTACAAAATACATTTCAATTCCTTCTTCGTTACATACACATCTGAAATCAACATGATAGAGTTACATCTCCGGGACATCATTACGTTTGTTTTCACTGAGTCAATCTTGAGAATTCCCACACCGCTCCTCACAAAAATACCAATAATCTAACAGGCATTATTCTTAAAAACCATTGTTTTCTGAGCAAAGATCGATACCTAGATCGGTCTAGGCTAATATCTTACAGCAATAAACTGTATCGTGCCTATAACTGATAGGTCAACGTATAATGTTACTTGCATAAGCAAACAAACCGAGCAAAATGTACGGATAGCTTAGTTACTTAAGAAAATAAATATGTGAAAACTAATTCATTCAGGCTTGGTGGTTGTGGATTGCAGAAAGATCTAGACGTTATGATTCTTTTCGAAGATACATGTACAAGGGACTGTTCATTTTCGTCACTTGAGGAATCTGAGTTGTGATCCTTGGGAAAATAAGCTATGCACTTGCAAATTGCAGGGATTATTTGTTGTGCTGTACAGAATAATCACTGCAGTTTGCAGCTTCATAGCTTTCTCCATTTTCTCAAGGATCACAACTCAGATTCCCCAATTGACGAAAATGAACAGCCCTTTTTGATGCCATGCAATTCATTTCATGCTAATTATGTCGTTTTCTGAGGGAACATCATGTTAATTTTTTGTTTGACAACGTCACATGCCACATTAATCTCAGCGCAGGTTACTTGTAATGATAACAGGTAAAACCATTTATCATCAAGAACAACACTCTTAATTATTCGAAGATGCTTAATTGGAACTAGTACCCATGATTATCAGCGTTGGAAGTTGGGATGAAAGATGGACCCATGTTGATACATTTAGAGATTACAGATGTTATATCCTATGTTTTCGTGATGTATCAAGTCGATGACAATGGATAATAATATGGTTAATTCAGCTTGAGATAATTAGAGTAAAGATACTGTAGGTCTTCATGGTGTATCTTGTGATTCGTATCACAAGTTTAACGTGTGCGCAATTATTAAGTTTTATTGAATACCAGTCGACTTTTATATTACCCCATCCAGTCGTGGTGTATCGGTGTCATCTAGAGTAGACATGGCTATGCATAGAATTAACGAATATTACATAAAGAGAGAAGGCAAAAAGTCATTAGGGGATGCTGACCGACTCATGTCCACCATTAGAACGACATTATTATCTTATCTCCAGCAGTATTGAGAGAAAGTAATCTTGACGGAATCTAGAGATTCCTGCTGGTTTATGGATATGAGGATTGTGACCAAGCTATGAAAATTCTGACAAATTCATCATTAGTTTAGAGAATATTGATATCAACATGTAGCCTATTAATCACGATCTAAGTCAAAAACTAAGGTAAATTAATCATAAGTAGAGAAATTCTTACTAATCAAATGGATTTCCCAAGGACAAGGGACATAAAAAACACAATCCGCCGAAAAGGAAACGAAACCGAAATGTCATGTCATTTTAAGAAAACTTCTCAAAATGGGGAAAAAAATTCTCCCAATTTGAGAAATTGAAAATTTCGCGCAAAATTCCAAAATTTCCCACTTCTTGTTTTCCACTTTTATTTTTTATTGCCTTACATAATGTACATGTATAATGACACGAATAGAGAAAAGTCAACGCTTTTAAAACATTACTCTCATTTCTAAGAGGTTACGCAATAACACTTAGGCCCGACCCATCTGTACAGAATAATGAGGGGCATTGTGCTAGGAGGAATGGCAGGTGGATTATACGACACGCCTGTTGATCACCAGGATTTGTGTCCTACTCCGAAGTCGCCTCTTGTCATTTTCACATATACATGTACATGTAGTTAGCTTTCTATTGTTGAGCGAGTGACCATCGCAATAGGCGTTTACAAGTAGTTCAACGTTACTCAACTGACCTCTTTATTTGAAACTGCAGTACATTTTACACTTTTGTTAAAAATGCTTTTGTTCAATATCTTTGCAGGTGAAAATTTGGTTCCAAAATCGGCGGATGAAATGGAGAAATTCAAAGGAAAGGGAACTGCTATCATCTGGAGGAACGCGCGAGTCTACACTACCAGGGAAGGGGAACCAGAACCCAGACCTTAGCGACACAGTACACGACCCTAGAAAGGATTCTGAGGAAATTAACATGGACAATGAACGAACACCAATAGGTAGTCCCCAGTCAGAACTTGGTTCTCCAAACTTTACGGAACACATGCCAATGATGTCTGACGATTCAGATAACGAAGATGAAGACGATGATATTGAGATACATGTGTCTTAGTTATGCAAACCATATGTGCTGAAAACTGTAAAAATATGTAAATAGAAATGTATTAAGTTAATTTTCCTTGCGAAGAAGATCGTCTACATCTGAATGGGAGGCCCTAAACGAACAGTAACGTTAAGTTGCAGAAAACTATTTGGTGTTAAGAGGTATCGTTATTACCTTGAGTCTGGCTTATTCTAAGACTTTATTTTCTAATTCAACCCTTGAATATATCCCTAGATCCTCTCTGGCAGTGTCCTTTAATAGGCGGTGTTTGTAATATCACGCATTCCTTAAAATCGAGTGATGGAAGCAATCCTTATGTAATTTACAGTTCGTCCTGCATTTTACGTTCATTAAGTGATAGTTGATGAATATACGTACGTATCTTTACATGACATAATATTCCTATATTCTTTTACATGTAACAATGAAAGAAATTTTACTGAAGAATATGTTTGTCGCATGTGCTTCACTTACAATAATCACCAACACATTTTTTGCATGGTAACCTCATGTACACTACAGCGTAAGCTCGTGCAAATGTTGTTTTTTTGCGGATTTTCTGTCTGTTAATTTCATTGAATCTTCCGAAGGAATGGAGCCTGCGAGACACACATAAACACAACACAATCAAACTGTGATCACATCAAGTGCTGGAGTGACTGTATTAATTCTAGATTTAAATCAGATTCTAAACCCCTAGTTTCGAAAACAGATACCACGTTATCATTTGTGGCAGTTATTATGCAATTACAAATGCTATATCTTGCAAGACGACACAGCATGTCACACACAATTCGACTATACCAATCTCTCCAAATCTTTGAAGGCAACAACTTCGGGGTATTTTCAATCCATTTCTTCTTTGCTTCGATTATTCCATGAATCTTCCAAGAATCAATCTCAATGGGCTTTACTTTAAACTGCTTTCCGAAATCCAACGGATGACACCCTTTAAAATACTTCGACACAAACTCATTATTGTTAATTCAAAATATACCAAAATCGCAAGGTCACATAGACCTGGCTTCGCCACACGGATTTAGCTCCTCCATCATCGTCAATGTCAAGACTTCAGTTCGAAGATGTATGAACAGCCCTGCTGTGTCGTCAGCAATGTCGACCATCACCAACAGGAGCTGATACCAGCAATGCCAGACTTCTGTGATCTTACAAACTGCGATTTTGGTGTAATATGCTACATGTCATAGCCTATCTTAATGCTTGCTACACAATGGTCATTCACTTCCATTGTTCATTTCAACTGTGAACAATGGTAGAGCGGAACGCGGCGTGACATGCTAATACATCCTGACGTAATTAGGCCTAGAGGTAAGTCCTCTCTCCCTTCGTCACCGCACACAGTATGTATCCGACGGGGGCAGAGAGGGAAGAACCACTGATAAACCTCAGGATGGGAAAATGTGGAAGCAAGGCTTTGGTCGGAGTAATATGATGTCTGCCACACTGGGTCGACAAAGATCACAAGTTTCTTAATGCACATCTTTGTTCTTATGCATCCATTTCATACTTGGTGAATCCTTATTTACTTACGTCATATGTTTGATAATTTATATCCTATAAGGTCCTAAGAATTAATTTTTTAGAAGCGGACTATACAAGTACTAGTAAGTAATGTTTGCGTTGCATCTGGAATGTACATCACATTTGCGTCTCACTATATAATGATTAATGCGTTACATTGTCTAGGCTTCCTGTCAAACTGTGGGTCATGCAGTTAAAGTATATCTTTTTTAATCGAGAAAGCGTTTTTATGGAATTTTCAAATTCCACAAAATTGAGAGTGAGTTGATCACAAATCCACATAAACTGCATATCCATTGTGGGCAACACTGTACGTGGAATCAAGGATTCTGGAAATCGGCGTCAGGTGTAAGAACCCAGGGCAGTGTTCCCGTTTCTCAGGGTTTCCCTTACTGTATAGGCCCGGAGAACGCTGTGAAACGAGAATGATTATAGGCCGCATTTTCCTGAGTTTCCCGATCGAACACTAATGGTATCTTTGGGTCTATTGTAGAGAAACACTGAGATATGCGGAACAAGAAAACGCTACACCGTTTTTATTGACTACTCGTCGGAATACACTCAGAAAGATAATGCCTCTATCCTCCTATTCCAAGAGTCTTCTGTTTTTGCAATGTATTTATACAGGTTGGTTGCCAGTAACAGTGATCATCAGCATATAACAGAGATCTGTTTATCGGCGTTAGTTCCAAGCCATTTCTCTCTCTACACCAGCTGCCTCTAAAGCTGCATATCCCTAGAATACTCTACTCCATCTTGAATGCAACTTACGTCTATTTTCGTATATTTCTACGCACTATCCCAGTTACTGTTTGTCGTACACAACGTTCGTTTTTCGGTGATATACCCCTAATTCTAGGATGATGTGTTTGGTGTGAATAGTTCATTGTTTAAGAACATTTTTTGTAAATTCCTCTATTCTTCGCCGTGTTGTTGTGTTCTATTTTTAACTGCTATGAGGTGTGTAGACTTTTTTACACGCTGTTGCTCGTCAAGATCAGAAAATCTCACTGTCATGATGTGAATAGTTTGTTACCAGCAGTTTGTCCCCCTCTTGAAAGGTGACTTTTTTTCATGATGTTTTTGGTGTTGAAAAACAAAAGGAATTTTTCCAAAGCTGAATATCACTTGATGAATGAATATCAACCAATTTCACTGCTATTAGCCGATGGAGATCTGTTTGTAGAATAGAAGATGGCTTCCTGAAAGTCGATAAAATAAAGGAGACATTTTCAACTACATAAAATTGTCATCTTGTAGGCCTAATATAGGTATCCGCCAAGGATTACTGACGGTTACGTACGACGACGATGAGAGGCCAGTTTAAGAGATCACACGCTAACGATAACATTTACGATAACAATATTTTTTGTACATAAAATACATGCAAGAAATAGCGTTAACGTAAACGCTATCGTTAGCGTGTGATCTCTTAAACTCTGTAAGATCAGTGCATAAAGGCAGGTTATTGCCGTTACGTAGTCGTCAGTAACCCGTGGGGGATACCTAATGGAACGAAGCGTTTGTACAGTTGACTCAGTGCACTGTGAAAGATGTAACACATCCTATAATATGGAAATCTAGAGATCTTAAGTGTGATAATGTCACAGAAAATCCACTTCGGTGTCGTTGAACTTGTATCGTGTTGACTTTTCGTAATTTACTGGCAATTGCAATCTCACATCTGACGTTGTTTTGTGTAATTTAGACTTTTATTAATTTTGTACATCTTGCCCACTCAATCTCCAATGAATTGTACAAGACAAGATAATATAATGTATTGTTGACCGTCTTGCAATAGGACTATTACCCACAAAGTTTACAGCGAGTGCACGCTCTTTTACCTTTCACTATTTTCTGTTGTCAATGCGGAATCAAAAAGAGACTCACAAGACATCCAATTTCAATATGTCTCCCATACTAGAAAAACATCGGCTAATTATGATTGTAGCAAAACCAAACTGAAAAAGATGTTGATGTGTAGCCTATCTTCGTTTATTTCATAATTTAGGTAGTCTTGCCCGATTCTTGTTGCTCTAGACCACTTACTATTAAGTCCAACGTAATTATTCTCACATAGATAATGACCACAACATTGTTAAGATATGTCATAATGCACGTGCAACCTCTTAACACCTACCGTTTCTTTATGCTCTCCATAATTCACCGTTTATCGGAAAATTTTAATGTAGTGCATCAGAGAGATAAGAAGGACAATAACAGGAAAATTCGTTTTGAATTGAGAATGTTTGTATTCGGAAAAAAACGCGTGTTATTCCCGCACAAGCTTCAACTGAAGTTTCATCATGTTTGAAGAATCTCTAGCCGTATTATGAGAATGAAAAAGAGAATTGTCCTCGTTTTGTAGGCAAAAGAGTGCTTCATTGGGAACATGATTATGTGTCCTTGTTTAGGTACCGGTAGCTCTGCTAGGTCCTGAGGTTTTGTATTTGGTACAAATCATTGTCATGTATGAATAAAAACTATGCTTGTACTTGAATTTCGCAGTATAAATGCACTAGGCAATGCTGTACAGATATGAAGTAAAAGCATTTGCTAGTCTTAATGACCCATGGACTTGAGCGTGAAAAATCACTTAAAGATGGACCCGCTTGCAATTGGGGACATCCCGGTTTGTGACCTTCAAAAAGACAACGGTCGGAAATGCTCGATTGTAGCGCTGAATGAACACTCATCTGAACACTGAAAGGTTTCAGGGCCGACCGGGGTTAACGTGTAAAGTCGGATGACACCTCTACCGTTGTTGATATCAGACTATAAACCCAAGCTTTAACTTTAAAAAATGTTAATGTCCACACTTGACATCACATAGACGTACGCATCACGTTGGTTCAAATGCAGAGAATGTGTGCCTCATTCATTTTCAAGACAATAAGATCTTCCCAATGCAGCACTCTTGGTCATAAATTCTCCTTTCAAATTTGTCTTAAGGTGCTAATTTGTATCAAACTCACACCATACGTCGCATTCAATTCAATCCATAACCCAGTGATCGTTTTTCAAGATAATTAAAAAAACTCGAATATTTCTTTGGTGAAATGAAACCACTGTCAGCATTGTCAGTGTACAGCACACATGCAGATATATCCAATTGGTCTAGTAATTTACTTCTTTTATTATACTTATACTGTTGTCTTTCAAATCTGCGCCAAGCGTCGTGGAGTAGGCCTACAGAGAGCTCAACAGAAATGTTCCTATAGCGACAAGGCACGACGCATCATTTTGTATTTCTAGAAACCAACTACTGCACACCATGTCACTGAAGGAGGATGGTCACGTGCTTGTCACGTCCAATGACGAGTAGTATTTGTATTTTGTTTGTTAGTTCCACCACTATTAGGTGGGATGGCGGAGGCGCATAATGCTTCAGACCTTGTTTATACAGCGCACATATTAAAATTCATCCACTGCAACTTTGTATCAAATACTTAGGTATATTTTGTATTACTGGTGAAATGCTCTATCTAACACACACAATCGTCTAGGGTCGGTTCCAGGCCGTACTAGGCCTTGCGAGAACTGTTTCCTACTCGAGCCTCTGCGTCTCCAAATTTATCGAAGGGACGACTATCACAGTGTGAAGTCGCGAACGGGAGTTTGATGCTTGAAGATGTTTCATGGGCCTGGGGTCTTCTGCACTGCCGGGTCGTTTATGAGCTGTCCACTGCCAGGTCTCAGCAAACCAAGCTCATTCGTCATGCATGACAGCCAGTGAGCTCAAACAAATCGATCAATGGTCATGTGACTACTGCAGAAGGCGTTCAGCCTGTCATGGATTTAACTGACCTGTCAGGTGTAAAATAAAGGCGGTGACAGACTGACGCGTAAGCAACGCGTCGGAAAAGCGTTCAACCAATCAGGGAGGCGGTAACACGGACCGAAACACCTACCGAATAATCCGATTGGTGGGACGCCTTCATGACGCGCCGCGTACGCGCCAGTCTGTCACCGGCTTAAAAGTGAATAGACCTACCGGTACATATTTTTTTTCCCTTAAAAAGCCATGCGTCCAAATAACCAGGATTATATCTTTTACTTTAATTGCGTTCGTGTCATCCATCTTCTTTATGAAAGCCTTGACTTTGTCATACATACCTAGAGTATACCTAACCTAGTAGTATACATTGTATAATGTACCGTCTTTGCATTTCTCCAATACGAACTAGGTGCTTCTTTTCTTTGTAATGTATTGACATGAAAACGTTAAGGAATGCACCAGAGCTACAATAAATTAATTACATAAAACTTAACCTTCAGTGATTCTTGCCTTTTATGCTTCATTCAGATGTGGAAAAAAATTGTGGACTCAGATTTGATTGTATACCAACGGCGAACTTGGATTAAATCAGGCAATGTACTAGAGGCCTCGAATGCATTCGGTCTGAAGCCTTCAGTATAATGTTATGTACATGTACAAATGCGTACATTTCATGGAGAACTTTGTCATACAAACACTAGTGAAATCACGATATTTCCAAATCGACATACAACGGTATCTTAACGTTGTGACACGTATCAGCTTTCTCAACGCTATTCGCATTATGTAACTTATTATTATTATTTAAAGCACAGCCGTTTGTCACGATGTGGCGTATACGTATACAGTACTTCCGAAAGGGTCTCAATTCAAACTTAGCGATCGAATCACGGTTCTGTCGTCGTTGTCACTGCAAAACAAGGGAGTGGGGGCAGGAAGTCTACTTCGTGTGGGGCAGGAATTCCTTAACTCGTGGTCAACAAACATTTAGCTATTCATCATTCACCAAATGAAACTTAAATTTGTACTAAAGATTTTTGTTCCAATTAACAACCCACATCTGCAAGCTTAAGATTTTTACTCGCATACAATTAATTTTGTTATGATCGCTCTTCACAGTCGGCCGATGGATGTACATTGTATGTATTCACTTAATGCCAGAGTTAAGTCACTGATGTCTCTTTCTCTTTCAATGTTTATTGGTAATGTCTTACGACTATTGCCCTCCGTACACGGTCAAATTTTTCATGAAATTTACAGGATCCACTGGGTCGAAAGGCGCCGAAACTGACTTTGAAATTGGACCGTATACGGCAGGAGTTTCTGAATCCACATGTATTATATCAGGCAAGTTATGATTGTGATTGGTGAAACCTTGGACATTGTGAGCACATTGAATTTGTAATGATTCTTCTCACTGCACGTTCCAATCTAAGTATATCCAAAAATTCGTTTATGAATTTTTGGTATATCGCATATATCCACTTACCAGGTCACTGCAATTAAAAACAAGACTAGAGTCATTCAGAAATATTTTGGTGGTGATTGTGCTGAAGAAACCGACTTTTTCTGAGATCCATACATCTAGTATTACGGTGTTAGAAGGTGAAATCGATGTCTTGTTTTCCGCCCAATACAGGATTGTTTTACATGTAGCAAGCCTAGTTGTCGCTTACATGTTACCAAGTTCTTGAACTGGTCCTTAGTGAACTTGTAAAACGTACTCAAAAACACCGCAGAAGATCACTACAATCCTTCTGCATTCTTAATATCGTTCTAAAAAAGGTGATCGGAATCCGAAATGAAATGGCTGATCCAAGCTCATGTGTTTACCTTAGCAACAATGTAGAATATTTCTTGGTATTATCCCAATCTAGGTATTAAGTGGCGTAATGCATATGAAATACACTTCAAACTTGCTAAGAAGGGTTTACACAGTATAAGTAATGAAAGAATCAGGTAAAGATGCTTTGGTAGAAAGAAAATCATTTGGTTTAATGTTATTCCTTGTTTGTTTTTGAGATTTGGTTTGGAAAGATGATAATTTGGAGTTTATTCAACCATTAAGAAAATAATGGATTGAAAATCAATCCAAGGAGGTTCTAATGAATGCCATGAATGGGGTTTGCCGCTGGGTTGGTGCATTTACACCGTATGGGGTCGGAAAGAATATTATTAAGTGGAAGCAAAAAAAAACTCTTAAAATTTTATTATTTTGCCGACTAGGCGGTTTGAAATCAAAATCTGAGAAATGCCAGTGAGGAGGATATATTGTCTCTTCTCCTTACGGATGAGAATATTCTGTAATGGGAAGGACCAGTTCCAATGATGATGGTGGTTCTATTCGACAACACCGATACCATGTGCATCATAAGGGCAGTGTTTTATGTCATCTGAGAAACGGGTTTATTACAACTTAACATTTCTTCGACATTTAATGCAATAGGTTTAATGGCAGACTCTCACAAACATATGAAGACTTTGGTGTAATGTAATGCATATGTACATGTACATGTACTACAGTAATTGTGGATATTTGTCATACAAAATAAGCATATTATTCGTATTCAGAACTTACTATTTTTAGCAAATACTGGTGCTTTTGAAATACAGTTTTCAACCACAGAGGTTGTGTATACAATAACGCCCATTCTTCAATACTAGAAAACAAAGCGGCCTAGGCATTCTTTGGTTGTCTATTTCAATCACGACGCTGTCTCTCCCTCGATTTTCATTCCATGAACAATGGTGTTGAATAATGTTTGAATAGTGTCAACACATTGAACAATCTGAACGATTTGAAATATGTGTTCTTTTCGGATTGGAGGAAATAAACCATCGAGAAAATTCCAGGTTTGTAAAGGTTGCTCGCAGGGCTAATTATATTTTGAGATATTTGACTGATGAATATTACATAAAAGGATATGCGTCTTGTACAAAGACGAGGGATTTGTCACTTTTTTGGCATTTTAAAGATATTGATGATTAAAGGACAATAACGGTAACACCGAAAGGTTGTCAAACATTGTTATTACTTTCCTATATGTATGATCACGATGAGGCATAGTTCAGATACCACGGAAACAGGCGAATGATACTTTAGTCCATCTAATGATCCAAGCTTTCGACACTTTTACAATATTTTCGGGGGTCTGAGCGCCATTTCTGGGAATGGACCCCTAAGCAACTGTCTTCAGGGAGTAAAGGACGGACCAACCTTTCACCTCAGCCAGTTTTCATAATAGTAGCACACATTGATAAGTATAGACCGCGAAATATTACATTGTCACCTAACATTTGTGCCCTTTTTAGAGGGCCAGAAGCCCTACGTCACTGACACTGACCTGTATTCGAGTGATACGTGTTTTATATTTGCTGGGTTGTCATCGCATAGTGTGAAGGGTAGTACCCACAAAACTTAATTTGTACTTTCAGTTATTTTGTAAATAGCGTTAATTTTTTTCCGTGATAGTTGCTTGAAGCATTATAAAATCAATGTTGCTCTAAACGTTGTTCATTATGTTTGTCACTACCACAAAATAAATCACCAGTTTTCTTATCATCTTCCACGTATTTGGTTGTCGGATTCGGGGTATAATATGCATATACATGCATGTCAACATTAATCGCCAAAACTAATAGACCTCTCTGCAAGCAATTCTTATTTTTGACGTAGTTTTGTAAGTACGTTTTCTTTATTGTGTAAAAAGAGCCAGTCATACGTACAGTTCATCTCCAAATAAAATTAAGTCATGGTATTTATTATACATATTGTCCGTGATAGTATAAACGTGGCGTACATGTATACCGTATTTTCAAAAGTAAGAGTTGGCTCAACATTACGGAGGTTTAGAAATCAAACGATAAACGTAAACGTTAACGACAACGTTATTTTTGTACCGAAAATGCAATATAAAAATTGGTTAATGTGTAATGTGGGAAATAACGCTGTCGTAAAGTTTACGATTATCGTTTGATTTCTAAACCTCCCTAATATGCAGATTAACCCCTTACGTGAACGCTTTGGACGGAACATTTTGCCAAGTTGATTAATGGTATTCGGATTACAGGACATGCCTGCAGAACACGTCGTCGTTAGTTGACATCGTTACTTTCAGAGTCGACAGACAACGTTTCTTTGATAAGCTAATGGGCACTGGTGTTCCCGTTGGTGTTATTCTGTAAAAGCATTATTCTTCAGACCTAGCCATTGTCTTAGGCTTTCGTGATTTAGATTCAGAAACAGACCTTTTAGATTGAAACTGATGGGTGTTATGTGTGGGAATTATTTCAGTGTTAACCACACCGCAGCAAAACTTTTATAGCCATGCATGAATGAAATAATATGAAGGGGCAAAAATGAAAAAGGGACTCTGCCTCAAGATTACTGACATGAAGTATTCATAAGCTCCCGTGAAAGCTAACATCCACATATAAAAGTGATTAAACATTTGTATTTAAGGAAGCAGTTAAGATATGCCACTAGATACCTGCAGAACCAAACAACGCTTTTACTAAAGTAACAGACCCCAGGGTAATTTCTTATTCATAGTCCAGGGAAAGGATCCTAAAAGTGATGCAGGAAGGGAACTGATCAGGAACTCCCCTCCACCCCTTTGCCCTTTCTACTTATTTCCTCGCCGTTGGAAAAATGTATTTTGTTACCCATTCATTTTCTTCCATGTCAAAGCATTTACATACATGTAGAATGGAGAATTGGGGAGTTTTTTGTCTCATGCTGCGTCATACATCAGTAACATTAGGAAGGAATCAACAAATTGTACATTGTAACCCGTAGTATTTGTCGTCGTCAGCAAGTTACCTTTTTCCAATCACACCCTCCAGCAGAAGGTCAAATGACATTTTATCAAAACAAATATATTAGTCATTTTATAAGCCACGATGATAAATGTCTGTATGGTTCTTTGGCAGTTTAGTGCTTGACGTAGATGTAAGCTTCAATCCCGTGTGTTTGAAATTTGTGATATTAAAAAGCAAGTTTTTCTTTAGTGCCTCAGCCCTAGAAAGCATACCAACGTGACAGCCTACACATTCTAGCACACTGTTGAACGATCTGGGTCAGGCTTTTAGACCCCAGATAAATGGTCATGTGATGGAGTAACCAACCAATCAGGAACCCCTTAAATAGGTCGACTATGTTTTACACTTTAGCGTACATGTATTTCATTCATTTATACACTCAGCACACTATACAGCATGTCTTATCTGACCACCACAAGAGAACTTGCCAACCACGCAAATTATTGAATATTTCCAAATCAAGGCCGAGTTATTGGAAGGCTTGTGAGGATTACATAGCTACTGTCAGTTTCGTTTTGATGGCGTAACACCGCTTTTATCCAACGTAATAGGCTTCGCTGAACCCTATTGTTATTCTGTCTGCTGATCACGACAAGCACACCCAGTGTGTTTGTGTGCAATTGTAGGCCAAGGTTGAATATACATGGACATTCAATGATTTGCGTGTTTGGTGATTTCCCGTGTTTTAATTGGTGGATGAAAAGAGCAACTTGGATACAGAGAATATGAAGAGAATGAATGATAATTTTGTGATATGCATGACGACGCATACTTTTCTCACAGCCTCCTCCTCAGATACAGTAGCACTCACGAGATCGGCCCTCAGCCACCACAAGCAACCCTTTTCACTGTTTACCCTTTTGAACCAACGGACCAATCAGCAGTCTTTCTGCTGTGATGTCACTGTCATGGCTGACACTACGATGTCGTCACTGACATGGCTGACACTACAACCATGGAGGTATTATAATACCTCCATGCTACGACTAAAGAAAATATGCGTTCTTTATCAAGTTTTAAAACTACATAAAATAGATTCTTTTAAACAATGACTGCTAGTTACATTTTGTAACATTTTGAAATATTTTGTAACTCACGCCGTGTCAAATGAAAAATCGAATAGAGAAATTCACATATTTACTTCTGGCACTGAAAAACACGGTTGACGCAACTCAATATTGTATGTATATGTCTGTTGCTATACTGAAAATGTAAATGACGTGTATATTGTACATCATAAGGCAATTTTTAATAAACATGAAATACATAACTTTACGCTTTGTGAATTATTTCAATGCACTTTGTGAAGAGAAGGAGAAGTGATACCCGAATATGCATCCTCCCACAGCAGGGTTTGACCTCGCTCTTCATCATCCACGATCCCACAAGTGGATGAAGATGAGCAAGGAAAACCCTTGCTGTAGGAGGATGTATCGATGCCAAACACTTTGGCAGTCGGAACGTAGGATGAGTATTGGTGTTCCTTACAAATTTCAGATTGAGTTTCGGGTCAAAAGGTGCCCATCCATGGGAGTTATTGTGAACAAACTTCGTCGGGGAGGAACTCTCCCGTGGATAGACGCCTCTCAACTTCCTTGGACATTCTGTGGCCCATATTGAAAGTGGATGTAAGCCTACTAGCATGTACATGTACCTGTGCATCTGTACGTGTAGGCCTACCTCGGTGAAGAACGGAATGATCTGTTCTTGTATGCATACTTTATTGACATTATTGGTTGATGATAATGCCAATGTACGCATCTATAAGAGGAGAATATACAAGATGGAATACAGAAACGTGTGATATACATACACTATTTAAAACTCCAGGTATGCAGAACTCCAAAATGATTAATTGATGAAACTAGCTTTTCAAATTGCTTTGACAAACTTTCAAATTTCAATACATATTGGAATTTTACTATTGGCATTATACGGTATTCAACACCGGTCTTTATCATCATACTTACCCAATATTCTATACATTTAGATGTAGTTTGGATTGAAAATACAAATGAGCAACACAATACAGAGATATGAAGCAAACAATGGTGTCTCGAGAAAAAGATATCAATTCACCAATCTGGCAATATTCAGAGATTGCTGTATTATTTTTTCTAGGATTTAAGTTCCCTCACAACCCAGGAAGGAGTGCAGTTTTCCTCAATCGAGTACATCCAGTTACATGTAGCTTCTGCCAATGAAACGTAACAAAGATTTTCGAACATCTCGTGACCGACAGGGCGCGGTTGGATTGGCAGTCGAAACAAGGGTTGTTTTGAAGGAATTTTGCGTTCTGTTTCATAAAAAAACATCATAAAAATCTTCGGGAGCTAGGCTCACAGAACACACTTAGTATTCATACCAAGTACTCACTGCACACAGTACCACATTTTCCGTTTTCATCCATAAATTTATGCAAGGAGGAATACTATACAGCATTTGACTGAAAAAAAACATACTGTCGTTGTATTGTTGAATGGTGTTGTAACACATTTTAAAAAATAACACTATTCATGATATGACGAATTAAAAAATACATTACATCGATGATATAATTACCAATTTAATCATCTCTTTGTCCGCGTAGCTAAATTCGTGCCAATGTTCATCACAGTTTTTGTACATTATCAATAAACTGGCAACACGTGGTCAAATATCTCAGAAATAATCGCACTAATGGAAACTATATTGTAGCATTGCGAAAAGCATGACATTTTCCTCCGTGATAACCTTTGCTACGACTAGTGAACAAAGGTTATGCGTATTGTTTAATCACCCTAGACAACGTGTTGCAGCATTCTGATGGTACGATAGCTAATGGCTTCTAGTTGGAGTGCAAACAATGGAATGGCATCTCACAGAATGTAATAAAATAAAACTTAGATAAGGACTGAAATTAATGATTTATGATTACGTTCTAGATCAGCATTAATGAATTCTAATAAATTATGGGGAGCAGATATACCTAGGCCCATATTTTAGAATGCTCCTCAACGTAAACTAGTTCCAGAAATGAAAATGATGTTTGGTTTTGAGGAGTTACTGACTTGGTGTGAAAATTACGCTGCTTTTCTTGACCGTACGATGAGAGGCTTGAATGTTACATGACACCGACAAATGTTCGGACCCAACTTCCAGCTGATAACCATACTTAGGAAATCATTATGAAAAGTAAACAGTGCGAAATCCGGGAAATCGATGAAAGATCAATTAGACTCGGATTATTCAGTGCATAATTGATTAGTGCATTAGAAAAACAAATAGAAAATGTATTGACTCTTTCAGTGCCCTATAGCATGATTTATTACAGCTATAAAAAACATTATTTAACATTTACTTAAGGAATAAGACAAACAAATCGGAGTAGTTCACTATAAATTGATTGGTATACAGTTGGTGAAACTGAACACTTGTGAGCAACATCGGCGGTGTGATAGGAATCTAAGTCCCCAGAAATCTAAGTCCGGTTTCATGACCCCGAGAAGATCAGGGGTCTTAGCGCTCGCTCCCTTCGTCACCGCACACAAACGTTTGTGTACGGTGACGAAGTGAGCGAGCGCTGTACGAACCCCTGATGTTCTCAGGGTGGGTTTATTGTTCAAGGATTAAGAGGTATAGCCATAGAAACGATAACCTTTCGAATATAACCTTGCAATAGCGGACAATATGTACCTAGGATTTGCATTCCAAGGACTCCCACTCCCACCAGCTTGGCAGCAACCTTCAGGATGAGCCAAAGATTTAATTCACCAAAGATTGCTGATATATGCTGGAGAAACGCTAATTCTTCGTTCATTAAATTGTCAGTGAGCACCCCCCCCCCCCCACAGGGTGAAAAAAACAAGACACTCTCTTCAATTTATTTGCCTCTACAAAGTTATGGCCCTTGAAATATCATTACAGATCACGAGTACTAATTGTATCTTAATGCCCTGAATGTTTGTTTTCCAATCCGGGACCTTCCTCTCCGGATTTCCCGACTAGTTTCCGTTTGCTGTTCGTCATGCGCACCGGAAGTCACCAGTTCTCGTCAATGGTATCCGAGTAGCGGACAGCGTTCATTTGTGTGCGCCGTCTGTGTTAGCAGTAACGTGTAGTAATTCTTGACCCCAGGGCAAGAACTCATTCTTCCCATGCGTGTTCTGTGTGTTTGAAACAAGGAGATGGGGACGAGGTTGATCATCTGCTGTGAATGGGACAGTTGACAAGCCGCTGGCATAAGATCGAATAACATGGCTGCATTGCACCGCAAACTCGCCAGTCAAGTGTGTAAATAAGAGTTTGGTTTGAACAGGGATTTCATTCCCTCAGCGTTCTACTGTTAAACCCTAGAGATCATCGTGGCGATATTGTCTGCTGTCTCGACAGTGAAAAACAGACTTAACGCCGGTGACGCATTCCCACCCCATGTTCTGAATACCCCCTCATTTTTTACAGTACTGTATCTTTCAAGCTGGAAAATCGGGCCTCTTTGTTTCAGTCCCTTCTTATATAAGATGAATTGAAATTCACACCGAGTTTTTACGCCTATGCGATTAACAATCTGCATAATATTTTACACTGTGCTTCGAAATGGCACTAAAGTTTTGATGAAGTAAATGATTTCAATAAAACTACAAAAAAATAAATGGCTAATGGCGTATAGACAATGATCACCTTTTTAGTATAGAGAAATAATAATGTACATTATCAATTAATGGCTTTACATCATTGTATCATTTCTTTCAACTTACTTCACGGAAAACAATAATGAAGCTATTTTAAGATCTGCCATTGATGGGCATTGAATTAATGGATGGAATTAAGCCTATCTTGTCTGTGGGGGCTTTTTCATTTCAAACTAGGCCCGGGGGTGTAGAGTTGCTCTACCAACATGAACTACACCGTTATTAGCGCCTTCTATAAGTGCAAACCGTTTGCAGATATTTTAGTTGTGATGTGCACAGAGATGTTCGCAACTAACTGAAGGAAAGTTGGCTTCACGTTTTTGTGTAGCACAGCAAACATGGTCCAAAGCCTGACGGGTAAAATTAATCTAACTTTTATGTCGTGTGGTTGCTAAACCAAAGGGATCACTGCTTTGTAACTTTCAACTCTACAACAGCAACACAACTCGCATGTCGACATAAGATGTCACCTCCGTCATGATTGGAGTTAATGAGTTTTCAACCAACTGTAGGCGACTTCCGTTCTAGTGGTGAGGCAAAATGGCGGCGGTGAGCCCATGACGTCATGCGTGTTCCTCTGTCCCGTTCAGAAAGTTGACAAGACTCAATTTCCTTTATTTTTCTCGATTAACGAACCGAAGGCGACACAAATGAAAGCTGGATGCACTCGATTACAAAATAAGCATGAAAAAAACAATTAAGCACAGGCGGGTGTCTGTTTGGCGACGTTGCATGACTTAGCATTGGGCGCGTCTGTCACTTGAAATAATAATACATGAGGATATAAATAGAAATCTCCATCGAACCAATATGGCGCCATGTCGAGCCAATGGCCGCGATGTGAAAGATGAACTGTCAATACCAAGACGGTTATTGCAAGTTCAGCATCGCTAACAACTTCTATATTGACCTCATCATCACTTATTTCTGTTTTTCAGACTTAGTCCGGGGCGACATTTCTGTTTTATTGGGCCCCGGATGGACATAACAGCAATACAAGCCGCCGATTCGGCTGCTCAAATTAACCAGACGTCAGCCTATCAAATTAATGGGAAATTCATACACGCGATGCCAAAAGCGTCACTGTTAAACGGGCCTATTTATGAAGCGGAAGAGTTTCCGCGTGGCTGCTTCACCGTCATATGGCAGCACAAATCGAGCGGATGAATCTCTTGACGGAAAATCGGAAATTTATTGTGCCTAATAAGATCGGTTAGTGTGATTAATAGTGGCTTTGTATGGCGATATCGAATGTGAGTTACCGGCATGATAGATCTGAGAGCCTGTCATATACGTCTGTAGCATTTACATCACACCTCAGTGGATCGTTCCATCATATTTAGTCAAATGCTGCCAGTTCTTCCAATACTTGCCGTTAGATCAAAACTGTACGGATTCTGAGCCCAGCCTGACAAGTCAACTCAGTCTTAATCTTGTGTCTTTTAAGTAGAGTGCATTTTAACTGTGAACACGGAAACTATAGAGGTTTCCCACTGACGTCACACGGCCGCCATACTGGCCGTCAAAATGAAGCCATGGAGGCTGCCATCTTGTTCTCGGTTCGAACATTCAGCGGCCCGTACAGACCACTGGGAGCATACAACTCAACAAATCACTTTACCTCTCAAAGTTTCTGAGCATAAGTAGTTGGTCTGGTGTGAATAACCGTGTTGAAAACAAAGCGAATCGTCCATACGGCTTGCTGTAGAACAGTGTAGAAGAGTCCGATGAATGCCGACAACGTACAAACCACGTCAAAAACGCTGTGTTGATGCTGTGACGTTGCGTCATTTGACGGCCAATATGGCGGATATTTGGAGCTGTGACGTCACATGGGAAACCTCTATACTGGCAAAGGCGTCCGATACTTTCAAGTAAAGAATCACCTTTCTGGGTTAGATACATAACAGAAAGGTGGGGGATTTCTCCCAGTAAGGTATATCCGCCCTCCCGATGAAGTCAACCGGACACGGAATACCTTATGTTACAAGATAACTGCTCATCAGATTGCTAGCGACAGGGCGAGCTGATGACCCAGTCAGGTGGTTGGACACCAGAAGAGGTCTCAACCTCCTTCGACAGCCGATTAAGGGCTGATTTAATCGACGTTTGCTAACCATTGGTTCCACCAAAAATAGATAGGCATGCGAAAAGTGTACAACATACCAAATTTTCACCAAAAAGCCCTGTTTGGATGGATAGTACAGTAAGCGCTATACAGAGCTTGGGGCTTTTGGTGAAAAATTTGGTTGTACATTTTTCGCACGCCTGTCTATTTTTGGTGGAACCAATGGTTAGCTTAGCAAAGGTCTATTAAATCGACCCTAAGTGGACATTCCTTCAGGAAGGTGTCCTCAGAAACCTCCCAGTCACTAGCCAGCAATAGGGAGTTTTCGCAAAGCCCCCGAAACGCCAACGCGGACGCCAAACCCATTGTTCGATGCCACGAAGAGAGCAGCGAACAAAGTATAGACGTTCGCTTTGGCGTTTCGGGGGCTTTGCGAAAACTCTTATTGATATGCCAGAGACCCGATTGAGAATGGTAAGGCTCCTGATAAACTTGATAGTGACAGAGACAAAAGTCACGGCTCTTCCAGCCTAGAGAAATTGGGGAAAAGAACAAAAAACATTTCTCAAGGAAAAATATCTTGGTGGCAAAGCTTTTCAAGGCACAACCTTTGATTTCGTGACGTCATCCGTGGTGTATTGCTACATTCTTCATGGAAGTGATCCTGTAGCCTACCTCATTATTCAGGTATCACAATTTTGATCATACATCATATTCCAGTGACCCGATGGTGGGCCTACCTACGAACAGGAATAACATTTATCATATTATTCTATAGCTGGTCTAAAAGTGACGTTGTTGCATGGAACAAGTCGAAAGAATAATCGTACTTTTCAATAGTAGTTTTTTGAGTATGAGTTATGCTTTATTGTAACCTTTGTGCATTCAGCAACACCAGGAGGGTAATAACGATTAGAATAAAGAATTATTTGAACAGAAACATATTCATAAAAGCAATTTAAACTCAAATAGTAATTACATTGGTGAAAGATGTATAGTAATAACTGTAACAGATGCAACACCAATGTTTGTAATTTCAATTTAATGGTTATTTCGGGCTTGCAGTTCAATACCGGTACTTTAGATGAAAAACATGAAAATACGCAATTTAAACTTTAGCCTCACTAAGTAAAGGAAGGGTAGGTTGAATTTTTAGTTGGTAAAGGATGCCGCTTTGCAAATAGAAATGCATTACTATGATTTTGGATATTCTCTTCTTTAAACTCCAATGAGTAAACTACATAGCCTACATATAAATGTAACCGAATCTGTCTTTTTCTAAAACAAACATCGGGCCAATTTCAGAAGACAATGTATCATATATCAAACCATTAAACAAACATTCAAGACAGAACAAATGCCCAATATTTTAAAACTTTGAGAGAAAAATGAAGGCTTACGGCATGGCAGCAGCTTATAAAAGGTCCCCATTCGCTTTTATTCAACATTAAGTATCCATTTGCTTTTGTTAAACAAAAACCTATTTCGTTTATTTCATAATCAGAATGAATGGATCGTTTTGAGTGCTTCTACCTGCTTCAGGCGGCGGCCATGTTTGTCAAGTTGCTGCGCATGCGCTGTATTCTGTCCCTTAGTTGAACAGGTGGAATCTAACGTTGACGAGCCCCCTGGGTAAAATAGTGAAGCACCTTGGCCACATCTCTACTCTGTTTCTATTGACCTTGCCCGAGTACCTCTATTTGCCAGCAACAGGTCTCTTCGTTTCGTTTAAACTTCTTTAGGGCTATTTTTTGAAAGCATGCCGCTCTGAAGTCGCCACATTTCCATTTTGCATGGGAACATGCCATTCCAGATGCCTTCACAGAGACCTTTACGGACGTGAAACGACGAATTCCATTACCTAGGCCTACATGTATCTTTAAGACAAAAGAGATCGTGTACATTACTTCGTAATGGAAAAAGCACAGTCGACTGTGATGTCACGATTATTGCTGGTACCATCGGATTCCACATGTTGAACGGTACAACAACGTTCCATTATCTGATGCAATAACTAAAGTCGTGACCCGAGGCCCAGTAATAATGGCATGAATGTGCCCGATTGTGGCCACAGCTCTACCATTGTGTCTCCAATGCGATAATTATTCATATTTTATAACTTTTTCCACGCCTTTCTAGGCTTTTGTACGCCATTTCTCATCAAAACTCGGTTTTCACCATGCAAGGTACTTTTTTTCCTGAACCTGAAACATTTTGTTCACGTTATCTTTGCTGCCAGTAGCAACTAAACAGCAGACGCCGCGGGCAGTTGTGTCGCAATCATAACTATCACAACTAATTGAATGCCATCAATTGCTAAATGGTATATTGAATAATTCAATAACACCAGGAAAGGCATTCAGATTATAAAGAACGACGTGTTGAAAGTAACAGGTACATGTATCATAACATAACAGAACTGTCTGTTTGGAGAGGAAGAACGGTGACCGCCTAATGATGGCATGATGCAGAGTAGCAAACTGCGGGCGAGGTTCCTTGGTGGCTTCAGTAGGACGCCAGCAGCGCATCCCGCGTATTTGTGATGTCAATGATGTTGTAAAATTCCTGGACCCATATTCATAAAACTACTTAAGTCTAAGTGTGGCACTTATCCTTTGTTCAACACAAAAGATAAGCATCACACTTTGACTTAAGTATGTTTATGAATATGGACCCTAAAAGAAACACCAAAATTCAGGATTACTTATTGCAGAACACCGATTTTCAGTGTTCATTCAAGTTTCAGGACTAACATTGAAAATCGGTGTTCTGCAACCCTAATTTTCGGTGTTCACTGTGCAAGGGGAACACCACTTTTTCATTGTAAGCTGAACTTAACGTCACAATAACGTTAGAATATTGTATTAAATCAACTGACTGTGTCCTCAATGTTTCATCACTTTTGATCAGTCAATCTCCCACCTTAGGCGAGCGTTTAATTATTCAATTTATGCTTCATTTCAAAAGGTAAAGTCTATCTCATCAAGCATTGGCGACAGACGTGAGACGAAGAGATACCACTTGTTGATTAAATATTTATTTACGAAAGCTGATGGCTGTGTCAAAAAAGGAAGACAAATAAGAATGTAGCATTGGTTCTAGACACAAAAGCCGCACGAAATCTGTGTTCAAAATTGAAAATACACCTGACGCTTTTTCGTGAGGTGCAGGTTATGCTTTCTCTCGTCATCAAGTCTTAGAGATCGTCATCAGCATACGATTTATGCAAGTCATGGGCTTAGATTAGGCAGATAATGTGCCGATCCCTAAAAATGGCGATATTCCAACTGGAAGTTCTGTGACGGTGAACAAGGTTTCGCATTATGAGATGCCACAACAAGCTGCCGCTTCATAACTTCATCAAAATTCAACTCTTTCATGTCTGGATATTGACAATATTCATGTTTCGGCATCAATCGGTCTAGGGCGATGATTGGTCGGCAGGCTTTCCCTGGTGGTAATAATTTCCTCCACACGCTACAATGGATGGTTATCTTAATGGTTATTAATGAGTTTTGTGATGGCCGTATGTAACAGCTGGTCACAGGCCAGACAGGTCGACCAATGGACGAATGAAATCAGCCATGGAATGGATACGAAATTTTCAAACGTTCTGACATATCGACCATGAAATTTCCCAAAACATCAAAACCATCATCCAGGGTTTCTCAGGGTGGCAGACTGTAAATATGATCAGTGCACGTCTGAGGTCGTGGGTTCGAACACCGAAGAGACTTGTTTAAACTGCTTTATCAGATCAGAATCATAAAATCGTTTTTTTGTGTGTGTGTGTTTCAAGAGCTGTTTTCAAGTCATTTGAAACAGCAGGCGGCAGATGATTTTTAAGTTTTAAATGATGACCTACAGAAATTGTATCAGATACTTCAAATTTAATAGCCATTAATAAAAATCATTGCCGGGGGTTGGTGATAGTATTTTGTTTCTGTTTCCAGTAAAATGAGTGATCTACCCGAAAGTTTGTTGGTAGAGACCAAGCCCCTTTGGCCAGTGGTCTATATTATGATGTTATATGAACAGCAGGAAGATCTTTCCCATCGTTTTGTTACGCCAACAATACAATTAATACAGTAAATTTAACACCACTGCAAACAGCCTAGTGGCCATCGTGGCTCTGGATACGGTGGCATTTTCGTTCCCATGTCCCGATTTGTTGAAATGTATTTTCTCTCTCCCGGTGTGTTTGCTATGAAAATATCAAATCCACCGCGAATAGCCCTAGGCCCTGCTAAGCGATAGGTGCCGGGGTCTGCTTGGTCACAAACCAGCTGTCTACCTTGGAACAGGTCAAAAAGGGAATGTTTAAAAGCAAACAGAGAATGGCAATTTATATTTTTGTGTTTGTAAAGCAAGGCGCGAAAAGTGGTAATTTTTTTGAGTTTTCCTCGAATCAGAACTTACGAAATACAACTTTTTCCCGACGACTTGACAACTGACAATGTATTCATATGTCGTTCATGGAGAGGTGTTTAATATACAATTAGTTTAGCGGTCGCCTATCAACCCTCAGGTGGCGATTATGTTAAATGTTAGAGGAGGGTAATCGTCAATAAATACCTATATCGTGGGAAAGTGAATAAGGCGCCAATAGCTGGAGATATACGGATTTGTTAAAGAAAGATAGGAAGAGGAAGTGGGTGCCGGTAGTGACCTTATGTTGTCCTTTCCCGGGACCTCTTTACCGGTGGGAGGGTGGGAGATGTCTCCGTCTCTCTGACTTTGTCCCTGTGCTGGTGCATGTTCTGCGCTGGTGCATGTTAGTGACAAATGCTGTTTTGAACAACCGGGCCCAGTAGTCTATGTCGACTGTTCCCCACTTCAACCGTGGTGGAATACTTCATAGAAGATGCTCCAAGTCAAGTGACTGAGCCACAGGTCTGCGAGGGCTTTGTTGGTAATGTCCAGGCGCATCACACGACGGGAGGGGTACTTACATCGCCCCCTCAAATGATCGCATGTACAATACCCTTGAACCACAGAACCTGTTGTTCGAGACCGTGTTTGACAGGGACCCAGATGTATTGTTGGTGAACTAACGTCTCTTGAATTCACACGCCCCCAGTACATTCCTCTATCAATCAAAACAACTTTAATTAAGTCATTCTTTTAAAAATCACGATTTTTTTTCTTTTTATTTTTTGAAGGACATCTTCCCAGCCTCCAAAGGACTTTCGCCCGCGGGACCTTCCCCAGTTCCCAAGAAAAAAATGGCCGTTTATTTGCCTTGAGACCTGATGGAGTTTATTAGTATTCATTCTTGGGGGACTTCTCATGGACTTCATTTCGAGTTCCACCCGGGGTCATGAGGGGATTCGAATTTTGCATTTTAATATTCTGGTCCTAAGGGCAGCGGAGGCAGGTTGTAGGTCGAGTCTATTACAAGTTTTTTAGCTACTCAAAGTTCAGTGATATTTTATAAAGAACACGTGTTGAGTTATTACTGGACAAATTACAAATATTTGTCGGGATTTTGTTCATGGCGAGGTTTCAAGGTTGTTTATGGTTGTACTTTTCTCTGTTGTGACGACATCGTGAGATGTTTAAGTTGGTGACGTTTGGCTTCCTGTGAGACTCAATGGCCACGACGACCGAATGGCCCTCAGGCTACTTATTGAAAAAAAAACTTACCACTTCATATCGTAATTAAACCTATCGATCCGAGAGTTGATTTCCATTGGACAGGAGATGGAGGGTGAGTTTTCCTTGAAAACAAATGAGGCGTTCATTTGCCTCAGTTGCACAATCGGTTCGTAAACATGGGATTTTCTTGCGGAAACCTCAACGCCTATCAGAAACCTCAAAAAAACATACTTAAGTCAAAGTGTGATACTTTTCTTTTGTGTTGAACAAAGGATAAGTGTCACACTCAGACCTAAGTACATGTAGTTGTATGAATATGGGCACAGATGACAGATGTCTAGAATTGGTATAGTTAATGTCAAGTATCATCACCTACACTACACACATCGAGGTTGACTTCTGATTTCTGAAAAAGTAGGGGAGCGGCGCTTCAAATACGTTCCGNATTGGTTTTCTCCTAAAATTCCGAGGAGATTTGCACTTTAGAACTGTTTGACCTTGACCTTGACCTCTAACCTTCAAGGTCATTGCGTAATCTGAAAGCTCGTCCTTGACAACCTAGGTGTAGGTGAAGGTTGTAGGCTTCTACCATCACCAGATTCTGACTTATGTCAAATTATCAAATTTGAATATCAAATCTTGCCATGATATCAGCAAATATCATGTGACTGAGCAGGTGCAAACTGAGAATTTCAGTTGCAATAACATCCGTGGATGAGCTATGATGTTGTGATAGCAGTTTCCAGTCGCTTACTGTGGCAGATCTCCCGATATGTCAAAATATCAAATTTGATATATCAATATCATTATGATGCTGACACTGGAGGATAAATTTGTTGATGCCAGTATCTTGCCAAGGGGCATAAACATAGGGAAGGAACTTGTTACTAGTGCTCTACCTGGCCTCGGAGACAAGTTATTCAAGAAACAAGAGTGTGACAGACAAAATCTCAACTGTTGATATATCAATTTCACCATGAACCAGGTATCGGAGACTGGAAATTTTCATTCCATCTTGTAGCTCAGGTCATGAAACCTGGGGATAGGTCACATTTCCAGGTGTGTAGCTCTTGCAGGAACAAAGTTACAGGTGTGACAGACTGAACAGACAGACAGACAGACAGACAGACAGACAGACACCATGACCAAACACAATATGGTTTCCGATCTTGAGATCGGAAACCATAACAACCGGGCCCAGTAGTCTATGTCGACTGTTCCCATTTCCACCGTGGAATACTTCATAGAAGATGCTCCAAGTCAGGTGACTGAGCCACAGGTCTACGAGAGCTTTGTTGGTAATGTCCAGGCGCATCACACGACGCGAGGGGCACTTACATCGCCCCCTCAAATCATCACATGTACAATACCTTTGAACCACGTCAGAACCTGTTGTTCGAGACCGTGTTTGACAGGGACCCAGGTCTTGTTGGTGAACTAACGTCTCTTGAATTCACACGCCCCCAGTACATTCCTCTATCAATCAAAACAACTTTAATTAAGTCATTCTTTTAAAAATCACGATTTTTTTTTCTTTTTATTTTTTGAAGGATATCTTCCCAGCCTCCAAAGGACTTTCGCCCGCGGGACCTTCCCCAGTTCCCAAGAAAAAAAAGGCCGTTTATTTGCCTTGAGACCTGATGGGGTTTATTAGTATTCATTCTTGGGGGACTTCTCATGGACTTCATTTCGAGTTCCACCCGGGGTCATGAGGGGATTCGAATTTTGCATTTTAATGTTCTGGTCCTAAGGGCAGCGGAGGCAGGTTGTAGGTCGAGTCTATTACAAGTTTTTTAGCTACTCGAAGTTCAGTGATATTTTATAAAGAACACGTGTTGAGTTATTACTGGACAAATTACAAATATTTGTTGGGATTTTGTTCATGGCGATGTTTCAAGGTTGTTTATGGTTGTACTTTTCTCTGTTGTGACGACATTGTGAGATGTTTAAGTTGGTGACGTTTGGCTTCCTGTGTGAGACTCAATGGCCACGACGACCGAATGGCCCGCAGGCTACTTATTGAAAAAACTCACCACTTCATATCGTAATTAAACCTATCGATCCGAGAGTTGATTTCCATTGGACAGAAGATGGAGGGTGAGAGGTTTTCCTTGAAAAACAAATGAGGCGTTCATTTGTCTCAGTTGCACAATCGGTTCGTAAACATGGGATTTTCTTGCGGAAATTTCAACGCCTATCAAAAACCTCAAAAAACATACTTAGGTCAAAGTGTGATACTTTTCTTTTGTGTTGAACAAAGGATAAGTGTCAATTAAGTAGTTGTATGAATATGGGCACAGATGTCTAGAATTGGTAGAGTTAATGTCAAGTATCATCACTTACACTATACACATCGAGGTTGACTTCTGATTTCTGAAAAAGTATGGGAGCGGCGCTTCAAATAGGTTCTGAGTCTTCTCATCATCACCAGGCATTCACAAGCAATAAAAGATTCACAGAGAATTAAGAAGGATTGTTGTTTGGGTCACCAGCACCCCTCCCTCGGTTCAAATTCGAAAGATGTCATTTTTCTAACAATTTTGGTCATGTTGGTGGTTCAGGAAACGGTAGAGTTGTGGTTCGACCACATCTGGTCGCAGACGTACTTCCATCTGTTCGATCACACGCAGGATGTTGGTGAAACTCCCGTTTTTGGGACATCAATTTCACAGCTGTCCTCCAGATCCGTGACAGATTCTTATAACTGCTGTCACGTTGTGAGACCATATTGAATAGGCCCTTATTTACCAAAGACCTCCCCATTATAAGCACAATAATCGCAGAGTGAAAGACGTCGTTATATTGCACAAACTATCATTTGCTAAGTTTTTTTTCATTTTCAAGCATTTTACACTTTTTATTTTGAACAATTCTCAGTCACAATTTTTCTGAAATTGAAACTGACAATGTTGAATGAAAATCAAGCATTAACAAAAGGTTATGCAAATCTAACACAATCTATTTTGATTGATTTCACCGATACTCAAGATGACGTTGACAGACCCCCTAGCGGAAGGATTAGAAACTATCGTATATCGACGCGGCAAGTTCTGTGTATAAATCTTGTCACATGAGAACCTGTCTCGCCATTACCATAATCTGTGGACAATGATGGTCAAATATTAATAAATGCATAGATTACTTAAGGTATCGAGAATACAAAGAATCTGCTTATGGCATTTGATGCGATTGAGGAAAGGCCAACGAAATAGTTGTTTCTTGTTCATCATTATGTCATCCAGCACGGGCGTTCCCCATTCGTAGGGACTGCACTGTCCTCTTTTTTACGATGTGGCTGGAGATGAGGCTTACTATCACTGCCAGGTGTTGTGCGTTTTGGGGCAATTGTACGGCCTACTATATTGAGGGCCTGTTCTAACCAAGCAAGTATAGAAGTTCTTTACTGACGTCACAACGGTCACGTGACTGCAACGAAGCGGCCATGTTGGCCGTCAAATGGTCAGCGACGACGTCAAAACTGTCACGTCATGACATTTTGACGTCACGATCTGTGTGTTGACGCTGTGTTCATGTCGTGACGTCGCCTGACAGTTTGACGGCCAATATGGCGGCATCGTGTCGTCATGGAAATGTGACGTCACGTGAAGAACCTCTATAGGCCTACCTATGTAATCTACTTTGTCCAACATCGACGGAAACACAGCCCGTGTTCGTTGATATACGGATTGACAAGCACATGATGTGATTGAAACGGATTCGGTAATTTCAATGCAGACAAAATCAAGTGGTTGAATTCGTCACAATTGTAGTATCAATAACACTTTAATGGCCCTTAAAACAGCCTTAAAGGGACAAGCCTACCTCCTAAAGGTATTAAGTGTAATAGAACAGAAAATTGGCATTTGAGACTCATTTGAAGGAGGATCAAAGGTTAGGCCATAATCACCAGAACTATTTTACTATCGCCCCAATCCGTCGTCAAAACTTCATTTTATCCTGACTAAAATTATTTCCCACTTTATATTGCCCTCTTTGTCGGCTTCTTTTCCGAGTAGTCTCATTCGTTCAGGAAACAAAAACAGCCCCGAGCAACAGGCCCTTTGCTCCGGCTCATATGACCTCCCCGCCACGGGGTAGGATTGTCCCCAGATTGTCTGCTCCACACTACCAGGTGACGCATATTCCAGCTTTTATATTGCGCATCAGAATTCAGGATTTCCGTTTCTCATGAGACTGGTGAAGCTGACCGAAAAAATAATGTCTAAATCTTCCTGTAGGGTTTAGATTTCACTAAAAACAACAAAAAAGTGCTAAGTGGTGACCATATCATTTCAATGAGGCGACGCGCCAAATTTCAGGGAGGGGTATTTATAAATGAAGTTAAACATGGCTATGATGTGTGAATGTTGTCTTAACCCGATACCAGAGAAATCCCATTCTATTCCAACCCATTTATCGCAGTCATTTAGGAAAACTTCCGCGAGTCTTCTCCGTTGAAGCGGCTGTTATTCCAGAGCCTTCGCCTTTATCTACCGAATACCAACACTCCATTTAACTCCTTTAGTATTTAAACAGTTAATTATTATCATTTTTTGATGCGTTGCCCTTTTGTGTTCTCACACCCGGAAGCGCTTATGTTCTGGATAAGGACCAATAAGGGTAATTGATCAAAAGGAAGGGACAGTTCCAGTTTCAAAGCATTAGATCATAGTTGGACGAAAAATCACAATTGATATTTGCTCGGCCAAACCCGACCTAAAGAGGGAATGCTGCATTAGTTTTTGGCCCGTGGTTGTTGCTGATGATTACGTCACACAAGGCAACTCTAAAGCCTAAATGCTGCGATAGGGCTTCAAGTTAGGCAATTCAGACCAAGAAACTCGTCCTTGCTCCAGGATATGTCCTTTCAGTCTCCGGCAGAAAAAATACAGCAGTGATCACGGATGGTACGATCGCGGAAGTTACGTAAGAGGCGGCAAGTGAAGTAAGCTAGTATAGTACGATGAGAAAATAAGACAGCAGTTGAGATTCGACACCGTCAACTCCGAATAGTTAGCAGTGATAAGAACCTGCAAGTCCGAAGCGGGACTCTGTATAATTAGGTCTATACATGTTCAAGAACATGCATGTGTTGTGGACCATCTTCTTCAGCATTCATGACAGCTGCCCGATAGTGCGCCGTCTACACGACGAACGAAGCATTACTATTGCCTCGCCTGAGCGGTTCCTTGTACTTGCATAAAGACCTATGAATACATTAGGATTAGGTTAGGACGTCTAGCCCTAGGCTCCTAGTCCCACCGTCTTCTTTGCGCTTATTTCGATAGCGCCTGGTATAAGGCCAGAAATAACACCTATTCTATGTCCTAGCCGTAAGGAGGAGTTGATTCGTACCTCCAGAGAGTCAGTTTAGACGTCAGTGACGCATGCGCCCTCTCGGTTTCCGATCCAAGGGGAAACTGCTGAAAAATGGCCTAGAGCCGAGTTTGGCTTGGAGTCGTGGCCGACATTGACAATTAGAAGAGTTACAGTGTTTGACCTGATGCGACTGCAGCGCCGCCAAACGTCTTTCTCATGAACTATTGGACATCACCACAACGACGACTTGACTTCACAACTTCACTCCGTCTAATGATAAAATCGCCAGATGCGGGCGCTGACAAGAAGCGGACATTTTTCTCCCCCGGAAGAACAGACCGACCTAGACCGTGAAGAGTTTGATGTGAATCGCCTATCCAGCCTCGGGGATGAAGGCGTAGATCTCTTGGAACATAAACTGTTATTATAAGGTGTTGAAAATAAACTGTTTTAAAGCTCTGGAGTGTACATGTATGATTGTGTATTCATATACTTATAATAAGAGTGTATTAGCAACAAGATCATTGTTATCCAAACGTGGATTTGCTGCGAAAAAAATATGCACTGCGGTGCACTGACCCCAAGTCGGTCATCCTCTGTACTAAGAAGATCAAACGTAGTGGCCGTATTGCAATGCAGACAGACGAAAACAGCCTATCCAGGTGTAATAGTAAAGAATGTCGCCCTGAGAGATTCTCGCCATACTGCGCGGCGCCGATGACCTAGATCGGACCTACTGCCCCTGATTTTCTTCCTTCTCATTCAGCCTTCTTCGAGACCCTTAGCCTGACCTCCCTCGACAGGCCCTTTTCCAGCTTCCTCCTCTCTCAACACCACTCCGCCGTCTGCTGACCCTTCCTCAGAAGGGACCTTAGGTTCACCGCAACCTCCCCCACACTAAGGATTCGAGGAAACAGCGACTGCATCGCCACCCAGCGTACGCCAACAGAACCGAATTTTGCTCGGTGGCGGTCACAGGGCTGACCGCACAGAAAGCCCGGCAGTGCTACCGGCGCCTATCGGCAGTTAAGCCTGGCGCACACGAGAGCTTCCTGCTTACGGAAAAGTTCATTCGTGGCACTTGACTTAAGGAGGAAGCTCCCGTGTGCGGTGCGATTCGAAGCTTCGTGCAGGCGTGGCGAAAAATATCAAACTGGTTTGATATTGGCAGCAGCGCCTCGAATGACAAAAATCAGTCGTGAATCGCACCGCACACGGGAGCTTCCTCCTTAAGGCAATTGCCACGAATGAACTTTTCCGTAAAACCTAGCGTCCACTAGGGCGCGGACAAGACGCCGAATGCAAATTTAGTGAATCCGCATTCATTCGGCAACCTCTCCGCATATTCTTGAAAGGTTCCGTTCACTGTCTTTTTCATTCCTGAACAGTTCGCGGCATTTCTGCACGTTCGGGAAAGGGTAAAACGACCAATAGGACTTGATGCGGAAGCAATGCCGAAATGACACATTTGCTTCCCGAACCCTTCCTAATGTTGTCGGCGCTCTAGTGGACGCCACCCATAAGCAGGAAGCTCTCGTGTGCGCCAGGCTTAAGGCACCGCACATTGACCGATTTGTCGGCCGACGTGGCTTCCGACCGCCAAAGCGACAAGATTTGGCGCTTCTGACTTGGCTGATGTCTAGTCGCGCCACCAGTCTCGTAGGCGGTCGGCCAGATTTTGTCGCTCGTGTGCGGTGCCCTTAAGGTGCTGCTCCACTTTTGAGTTTTCTCACTAAAGAAAACTAATGGTTAATCGTTAGTGCCATTGGTCTCAGCGCAAGCCGTGAGGAAATCAACAATGGTGAATTGCCCATAAAGCCAACTCGCACGAAAAAACTCTCACATAAATTGCACTTTTTCCCTAAACTGCCGATAGGCGCGTCGGTAGCACTACCGGACATTCTGTGCGGTCGGCGTTCGTCTGGTGTGCTGCCCGCTTAAGTTGCTTTTCCACGAGGCGTTTGCGGGCGCGGGTGGAAAAAATCGATCCAACGTATTTCCCTTATAGGTGTCCACTCGCACCCGCTCCCGCCACCGAAACCGCGTCCGCAAACGCCTCGTGGAAAAGCAGCTTTAGACAACATTTATCACTTAGAGTGAATCTGAATACTTATGTTACAACCAAACCAGGGTCAGAGATGAAATTGCTCTGCTGGATACTTATTAGGGTGCCCACAGGTCGACAATTATGCGTCCTGAAGCAACTCGCGGCAACTAGCTTTCCGGCGATGGAAGCAATTCTCGGAGTGACTGATCAGTTGCCGATTTTGTCAACCTGAGCGCGCTTGCGTCTCCGAGCAACTGCACTGCCGGATGCATCATGAGCGTCCTGTTCGAGGCCGGTACAGAAGCAGATACAGGTTTGGGAAACGAGGGGCGCCCTCTGCTAGAAACATTGAAATTTGCACCCAATTCCAGAATTTGGCACGGTCGATTTTACAGATTTGTTGGCCAAAAGTGGAGGCGCGCGCCCGGTGCGCCCCCTCTGGATCCGCGCCCGAGGTAGGCCTATAACTGCCAGTTGCTCCGAGTGTCCTCTCAATCGCTGAAATGTCGACCTGCGGGGTGGTTTTTTGATCTGCGGCTGATCCGTCGAGTTGCTTCAAGAGGCAATGTCGACCTGTGGGCACCTTCAGAGAACAGCAACCCAGTAGGTTGTCCATATGCCTATACCGACAGTGCTGCTCAGACGCTGTTGGCTAGTTCACAGAATACGGCATACTCATTAAAATGTGTACCGGTACTCACGAAAGGAGGTTCCGACGAGACAAGCGCCTGCTCACCAGGGAAATGTCACAGGACACAAAACGTCACAACTCCGATCCCAAGTCGTCGTTGACGGCCAAAAATCGGATAAATGTGTGTTGAGCGGCCCTGTACAGAACTGCGACTGATCTTCCTGGCCAACCGGGACCCGCACATTTAGCTGAGAAACGCGCTTCAAGTTATGGTTGGAAAAATGAATTAAGTTATGTAACAGAAAGGAAGAGTAGGCCCTACACCAAAGGGTATTCAGACACGCCGGTTAACAAAGGATTCATTGTGAAGCCTGTGTGAATCCAACCGGCATGTCCGCATACCGTGTAGCTCTACGTAATCGCAGCCTTTATGGATGAAGGCCTTGTCGAGCCGGTGTGAAGGGAAAGAATGTCCTAGGAAAAACTGTCCTGGGAACAAAAGATCCTATTGTTACATTCTAATCTCTGACTATGATTGATTTCTATACGCATGCCGCTTATTCCGTCATTCAACAAAAGAAGTGAACACTTTCTACAGGGGGATACTTTTTACTGCTACACCTGTGTAACGTTTTTGAGCGTTCCCCATCTGCGAGTGTTCCCCTGCTATCGGCTATTGTCTGACGGAATAAGCCGCGACTCGACAATGGAGGACACAGAAACGTGTCGATCTATCTGCCAGTGTTTCCAGAACAATAGGGGGATCACTGACACACGGAAACACTGAAAAACTTTACACCTGCCCTCGATTTCATCATGCATTAAACATTTGGGCGGCGGCGGACCGTTACTTCTCTACGCCGATCCTTCGGAGAAAGTACGGGCGTTCTTTGGAAAATTTTTGTGGAGAAATGTTTGCTTCGGGAACGAAACCAAGATGTAATAGCCTGCCACTCCAGCGGCGGCAATATCCGAGGGAGTTTACTTGCATGCTGTCTTAGTTCGGAGGTCGGCAGTCTGGCGGTGCTTCACTCATGTCACACTGCTCACAATGGGGGTTACCAAAGCCACATTCCGTTTGGTCAAGACACAGAAATGTTCATCATTCATTATCTCAGTAGGTGCTGAGTGTCTTGGAGTGGACGGGTCGCTCAGCTGACTGCCGGGTGGGGTGGGGTGGGGTGGGGTGGAAGGGACAGCAGTACTACTCACGGTCAACTTCCATTTCCTCACGGTATGGGGTGTTACTGCCAACAAACCATGTTTGAGAGATCACAAAATTACAGCCAGACATTCAATGAAATCTACATTTCACTTTCTCCAAGAATTGACGACATTCATTTATTGTGGATACTAAAGTACTGGTAAAAAGCAACAGCAACTGACCCGCTGAAGAGTGCTGGTGAGAAGGTACATGTAACATGTCTTACGGGGGACAACATAAGTCACATCTCCAATGTAGGCCTATGAAATACACGTTTTCACAAAGAACTGACAATACTTCTGCAAGGTTGTACACATACTTTATAATTAATGGATATGATCGTATTGCTAGGCCTAGTTCTCAGGATAACAATCAAAGGAAATTTACTGCAAGATGTTTTCTGTACATACTAGTATCGCTTCTAAGATGTCACACACCAAATCTGGCCTATTTCTCCAGAAACCTCCCGTCAAAGCCTGTCAGTCAACACATGTATCATTCATAAAACAAATCAGGCCTAATACGTGCTGAGCCACAGAAGGAGGGGTGTTGAATTCTATCACAAGGGGCCTGCAACCTCTTGGAAATGAAGTTACGGTAAATTCTGTCAGCCTAATCACTGTCCATGTCCATGTCTGCCGTCTCCAAATTATCCTTCGTCTCATCCAACACTTCCTCTTTAATTTCCCGCTTCTCCTTCTCCTCACTTTGCGCCCTCTTTTGCTCATCTTGTTCACTACTGTAACCCTTCTCTTCTTCATCATAGTCACGTTTGATGTTGACTTTGGAATCTTTCTTCCTGCTGCTCCGTTCACGGCTCCTGTCTCGATCTTTCTTCTTTTCTTTCTTAGTGTGCCTGAAAAAAAGGAATAAATTTAGATACCGCAGAGTACCAGAGTGGACACCATAGCCAGGAGGACCCCTACATCAAAGACACCAAAAATCAGATCTGAATTGCTCATCATCTTTAATACCTGGAGCGTGATCCGGCTCGCTTTCTATCGCGTGACCTTGACCTTCGTCGTGGGCTTCGTTAACCTCCTAAGCCCCCATCTGCAAACACGGACGACGACGACGGACGACGGACGCTGCACCATCGTAATAGCTCACCCCAGTGAGCTAAAAAGGAATAAATTTAGATACCCCAGAGTACCAGAGTGGACATCATAGCCAGGAGGCCCCCTATGTCAAGGACACCAAAATCAGATCTGAATTGCTCATCATTTTAATACCTGGAGCGTGATCCGGCTCGCTTTCTATCGCGTGACCTTGACCTTCGCCGTGGGCTTCGTGACCTGCAGAAGAAATTAACGGCACATAAGCCTCATGTCATGAATAGCTTTCATTCTGGGACCTTCACAGTGTGTCTCAGAAACACATCAGATCCTTTTCTCATTGCTCTCATAACCTACAATGCCTACAATAATTGTTGCCCCAAATCATTCAGTATATGGGATGCCATGTCCCATAGCACTATCCAGAACAGCGTAACCTACTGGGCTGGTTATGGATTACCCAAGTCACTTACCTCGAGCGTTTGGGCTTCTTAGTTAACTTGGGTGTTCTAAATCGAGAAAACAAAAAAATCCAGCAAATGGCAAAAACCGGGCTTCAGTCAGATGGTTGAAAGCTTTGCTCATCTGGCCCTGAATTAACCAGCTAGCTACAGTCAATTTTAATGCATTTTTTATCTAAAAGCATTAAAAAAACTCTTCAATTTGACTTGTGACATAAAGTCCTGTTTTCAGATATTTGAGGAAATATGCAAATTTCATACTCACTTGGACCGCGACCTTGACCTCTTGGGCGAGTTGGATTCTTTCTCCAGGATTGGTGGAGACGGTGACCTTGACACTTGCTTTCTCTTCTTGGTATGGGGCGAGGTTGATCTCTTTCGACTCCTTGACCTGCTACGACGGCGAGATTTCTCTCTGGAAAATAGAACATGAACCAGCTGTCAGTTTCAACATGAACCAGTTGTCAGTTTCAACAAGTATGAAATCTACCTATATCATCAGACAGGGACTTCTCCCACCAATCTGAACTGGCTGTTAAGGAGCTCCTCCATGTTAGGGTTTTCTCACCCAAGTTGGCTCTATAAGGGCAACTCAACCATTAAAGATTTTCGTGTCACTGGTCAATGCATAAGCCAATGAAACCAGTGATTATGAATAGACTCTATCACTCCAAAAGAGCGCAGCACCTGACAATAGCTTGCTAGGCCTACAGCGTCATGACGTCCCGTACCCCATTCTGAATGCCGTGACGCGACTCGAAAAAAATCCACTTGTTTCAGCGATCATGACATCGTCTCAAGTCAAGATGTCATGGAATGTAGTACGGGACGTCGTGACGCTGTAGCTACCATCAGGTGCTGCGCTCTTTTGGAGTGATATCGTGTCTATTACCCATTGAGAACCAACTTTAGCAAGAAAACTCTCACCAGGTGGAGTGCCTTAACGGACAGAATTCAACTGTTATTGATTGGGCTCACGCAGATCGGTACAGGTATGAGCGATTGAATCTGACTTGTACAACGTACGATGATAGAGGTATTGATCGACTGAGATACTGATTTGAACACAAGCTGTGGAAGCTCCAGCTCCTATTCTAAACCAACCATGCATGGCATCAAGAAAGCCTTGAACCTGCTTCCCTTATATCACCTCTAGCAGCAGTAAACACAGCCCCTGTCAACCTGACGGGGGATATAATGCAATTGGCAGTGAAAGCTATGTATCACATCACTGTGATAATGACGTTGTAGCAAATACAATGTGACCTTCCTAAGTTTCATAGTGAGCAACATTCATATGATTGTGAAGTTATAGATGAAAGCTTTACAAAAATACAGCAGAAAACTCTACAAGCATAAACCCAAGCTCATTTCTCTCACCTACACAAGGTTTCATGAGTTGGCGATTGTTTGATAGTGAAGAGCTAGGACTTTATCCCGATCTGCTGGTGACAGTTCAAAAGGCTGGTATGCAGCAAATCGGCTGGTTTCAAACTGGTAGATCGCCTGGTTCCAGGCTGATCTAGCTGGTAATTTGTGGGAGTTTGAGAGGGAAGAAGACAAGTCCAGCACCTACAAGCATGCAATGTACTCAAGAACATTCAGGGTTCAGGAACCAGAAATGACTGTGATCAGCAAATCGGGAAGAAAGTCCTAGATGGTAAATGTGGCTGCAAGCGAAGTGATGTAATGACTTTATATCATGTTTACGGCAATATTAACTTGTCGACTTTCACTGTTGAAAACAAGGTCAAGAACATGGTCTGTGATATGTCTAACGAATGCAGTATACTCTAAAATTGAATCCCACCCAATTGCCCCTGGTATGGGCAACTGCAGAAATTGGTTGAAAGGAAAAGAACATGAAATCTGTTCCCTCCCACATTTTGCATCATGAGATCATGTAACTATAGCCCTGTCTCCACTTGGCCCGCGAGTCCCTGCGAGTCACCGGGAGTATACTCGTGCTGACCCTCGCGGGGACTCGGCTGGTGATTCGCGGTGGTTCCCGGGCCAAGTGGAGACAGGACATATGGCAGTGGGTTCCTCAATAGTTAGTTTATAACATCGATGTGTGGTGAAGTTTCTACATCAAGCTGTTATGAAGAAGTACCACCACATGTGGGCAACAAAGAATGCTCTACACATATGTCACAACTCACCGGTTGGCATTAACAGACACAGGCACGCTAAAATGAAATGACTTTAGCTCAGTGTGTTACTGGTAATAACCAGGCTTCTATAACATATACATGTATTGTGTAATGGATTATGCATTTAAGAGAAAACATATTGAGTATTTTAAAAAGGTATTGGCTTGTCGGCACTCGGACGAGTCCTAACATAACAGTTTCATTAGAAATGGTTATCAAGTGGATCTGCCTTACACCAGGCATGATAGATAAGATATTACATAGATCTCATTCCTTGGGCACTAAGCAAGTAAATTCCTTAAACTTACATATCCGGCGCTTGGATACTGTTAAAGAGAAATATTACAAGTACTGAACAAACTGTTTGTGTTGAGGAAATTAATTTTGAAAATAATTGAAATAATGCGAAAATGTTGGCACCACGAGTTTAGTTTTGAATATTCCACATGTACTGCATATGTAATTGTAAATACGGTAACTGACCACGGCCATTTTGTTCAATACTGTTATGACAATAAAACACATCAAAAGTTGGTGCTGATGAACATATCCAACATGTACCGCATCATACTAGACAACAGAAAGACATAGCAATGATTTGTTGACAGGTACAGAGAGAAAAGGCCCAGAGGCCACCCGACTCACCTGCTTGGAGAACGAGACCGTCGTGAACTGCGATAGCCTCGAGGTGGCGTCCTGGAGCGTCGACGATGACTGAAAACATGATATGAAAGAAAGTTTAAAACTGTTGGGAAATACTGCCTTGTGAAGAAATTTGACAGTTTTGCTCCAACTAAGGAAGAATGGTGCAAAATGATTTCTTCCATTAAATTCATGCATACCGACTCCTTGACCTGGACTTGCGTCGTTTGGGTGATCTCTTTGTAATGGATTATGCATTTAAGAGAAAACATATTGAGTATTTTAAAAAGGTATTGGCTTGTCGGCACTCGGACGAGTCCTAACATAACAGTTTTATTAGAAATGGTTATCAAGTGAATCTGCCTTACACCAGGCATGATAGATAAGATATTACATAGATCTCATTCCTTGGGCACTAAGCAAGTAAATTCCTTAAACTTACATATCCGGCGCTTGGATACTGTTAAAGAGAAATATTACAAGTACTGAACAAACTGTTTGTGTTGAGGAAATTAATTTTGAAAATAATCGAAATAATGCGAAAATATTGGCTCCACGGGTTTAGTTTTGAATATTCCACATGTACTGCATATGTAATTGTAAATACGGTAACTGACCACGGCCATTTTGTTCAATACTGTTATGACAATAAAACACATCAGAAGTTGGTGCTGATGAACATATCCAACATGTACCGCATCATACTAGACAACAGAAAGATTTGTTGACAGGTACAGCGAGAAAAGGACCAGAGGCCACCCGACTCACCTGCTTGGAGAACGAGACCGTCGTGAACTGCGATAGCCTCGAGGTGGCGTCCTGGAGCGTCGACGATGACTGAAAACATGATATGAAAGAAAGTTTAAAACTGTTGGGAAATACTGCCTTTTGAAGAAATTTGACAGTTTTGCTCCAACTAAGGAAGAATGGTGCAAAATGATTTCTTCCATTAAATTCATGCATACCGACTCCTTGACCTGGACTTGCGTCGTTTGGGTGATCTCTTGGATCGTGACCTTGACCTCCGAGTACGCGACATCGATCGTCGACCCCTTGACCTTGAACGCTTTCGTGACCTACCAAGAAAACACACTCTCAGTTGAAAAATATGAAATATATGTCATCAGGGTAGTGCAAGTTTACAAGTTTTGTATCTCTGAATCATCCAAAGACATCTGAACTCACCTTGATCTCCTGCCTCGAGACGCCGACCTTCGTCGTGACCGCGACCTTGATCGGTGACGTGACCTTGACTTTGACCTTCTGCGCCTCCCACTTCGAACTGGACTCCTGCTGGGTCGGCGATCATGGCGATATTCTGAAGCAAAGTAGGCAAACCTTGCAAACAACATTTTCATAGTTGAACACTATTACTAGCAGACTATCCACCAAAGACCACAACATTGATATGTGTAATCATACACTATAGGAGAGCATCTTACAAGAGAATGCACTTTCAAAGGGCAGTTACAAAACTTCCCAAGTCAAAGACAATTGTGCGGACAACTGGTCATTGTAAAGCTCAAGCAGGAGAACTAGAAATCAACTCCAGTGCAGGACATACAAACCTGGTTTCATCGGTTTAAGCGTCCCTTGACCTTGAACGCTTTCGTGACCTACCAAGAAAACACACTCTCAGTTGAAAAATATGAAATATATGTCATCAGGGTAGTGCAAGTTTACAACAAGTTTCGTATCTCTGAATCATCCAAAGACGTCTGAACTCACCTTGATCTCCTGCCTCGAGACGCCGACCTTCGTCGTGACCGTGACCTTGATCGGTGACGTGACCTTGACTTTGACCTTCTGCGCCTCCCACTTCGAACTGGACTCCTGCTGGGTCGGCGATCATGGCGATATTCTGAAGTAAAGTAGGCAGAATTTGCAAACAACATTTTCATAGTTGAACACTATTACTAGCAGACTGTCCACCAAAGACCACATTAGTATGTGTAATCATACACTAACAAGAGAGCATGTTACAAGAGAATGCACTTTCAAAGGGCAGTTACAAAACTTCCCAAGTCAAGAGACAATTGCGGACAACTGGTCATTGTAAAGCTCAAGCAGGAGAACTAGAAATCAACTCCAGTGCAGGACATACAAACCTGGTTTCATCGGTTTAAGCGTGATTCTTTCATTCCTGAAAACAGAACAGAAGTGTCCTCATTAGTGCTCTACATGAATTTTTTAGAGGGGGGATGAAATCTGATTTAGCATTGAACCCTGGAGGTACTGAACAAGTCCTCAAACTCATCAGGTTATTAACACTGGGATGAGAAGATATCGTTTTCCACACAACCAGAGATCTGGCGTATCTTTTACCTGATTCCACAGCTCCAGATATCAGCGACTGAGCCTCTTTAACCTTCTTCATTGCCTCTTCCACTTCCTTAGAAGGTATTTCTATCTTTGGCATTGGCTTGACAATGGCCACTGTCGAATGAGAGATCCTGTAATCAAAGATCAGGTTATGTTACCATGGTTACTGGCAAAACAAACTAAGTGACCACTTAACAGGAAATTCAGGGCACGATTTTGGAGTTTGAGAACTTACTATAAACATTCACCACAAAATAAGCGTGCATTTCTGTTACATAAAATCAGAGGAATAAGGACTGCCATCTTTTGGCATCTAACATACTTACTTGATGGGCTTCGTACCACAGTTCACACCATTATAGGTAAACGCAGTGGGAACTGAAGTCTGATTGGTGAATTCAACATAAGCACTCCTGTTGCCATCCTCTCCAGCCATACGGATGTACTTCACCTCACCAACTTGCGAGAAAAACTGCATCAGCATCTCACCAGTCACCTGAAATTGCAAAGAACTTGTAAGTTTCTACAACGATGTTGATTTCGCGCAGGGACCAAAAGATTCCCATAGAATCTTGATATACATGTAGTATGCTAGTGCAAGCAGTGTTAACTAACCCTACAACATGTACAAGTTTGGTTGGCGTTTAAGAATTGACAAAGATGATTGATCAGTTTTGGATCAGTATCATGACAATAGACTGTATCACTCCAAAAGAGTGCAGCACCTTACAGGGTAGCGTCATGACGTCCCACATGTCATTTTTGAATGACATGACGTGACTCGAAAAAAAATCCGTTTGTTTCAGCGACCAGGATGTCGTGACACAATCTGTCTGATTTTTTTTGCCTCGCCTCAAGACATCATGAAATGCCGTGCGGGACGTCATGGCGCTGACCCCGTAAGGTGCTGCGCTCTTTTGGAGTGATATCGTCTATTCTGGACAACTCACAACTTACTGTACTATCAAGATTCTCGACGAAAATGGTCCGGCGGATTTCATCTATCTTTGTAGCATCCATAGTAGCAGGTAAAGGTGGATATTGGGCTAAGCCCATTGATGTGAGTCGAGGGTCATGTGTCATAATAACTTGACCAGCCCCGGTGCCAGTGACTTGGTTGACGACATTGCTTGGCCAATTAGATGCAGTTGGAAGGACACCAGCGACAGTTCCTCCAGGAGCAGCCAGCTGCATGGCGTGTGATTCATCTGGGATTTTGCCTAGAAAAAGAATCGTGCACAATCCAATGTTATTTGGAAGAACAACTTTGTCAAAAGGGGAAATCAAAGCATACTTTCTAGCATTAAAAAACCTCTTTACTTGTCGATGACACTGACAGTATCAAGTTCGGATGTTGGTGTAGCAATAAATTGCCAAATTTTTTTATGACCAAGGTCTACATACCATCATCAACAGGGACAAGGATCAATGCTCTGTCAATGAAGACAGTGTTGGTGAGATGACAGGCCACCCCTGCACTGACTGGATCCTCGTATTTGACGAAGCATACTCGTGATGCAACAGGTAAGGGTGAATCTCTGAAATAATATCAAACACAAAGCATTTATAAAAGGAGCACATTTTAAGTACAAATGGAATGGAAACAAAAGACTGAGTAGCTTCTCACAAAAAACTGAGTAACTTCCCTAGGCCTAGAGTAGGCCTAACAAGGCCAGATGGGGATTGTTGGTCACTGGCCTAGGCCTAATGGTGGAACCCTCCTGTAGCTGTATGTCAGTAAATGGGTAAACCACACGTCCCAGCCCAGGTCCAGGCAATAATCGTCAGATAATAACAATCCGGACAAGGTGCATAGTTTGCCAAAGTCTGATTCCGAGTGATGCCGAAGAAACTAGGTCACACAACGGAGAAATCATTGCATGTTGTCCAGATTGTTCTCGCTACCCCAGCTATAGGGCCTAGAGCCTACCCTTAATTTTAAAGGAGCACGGTATTCATCATTTCGACGGCCCCCCGCCATCTTGAATTTCTTTCAAACTGCACATGCGCAGTTACATCTGGTAGGCAATCTCGCGCAGGTTTTGGGGGACACAGTGCGTGAGTGGGGCAAATTCGTATCTCTTGAACAATCACTTTGCGTTGTTTTGCCTACCAGAAAAGTGCGCATGCGCGGGTTCCAAGAAATCGCCGTGGAAACCAAGATGGCGGCGGGTCGTCGAAACGATGAATTGGATCTCAAATGCGTAATTTGACTGCCGACGTAGAGGGAGCCATCTAGCGGCAGTAAGACGAACTACAAAAATGCATTACAAAATGTACGCAGTAAATCGGGTCATTCGCTGAAACGTAGTTAGACTCTCGGGTTGGAGAGTAGCGCAGCGGCGCCGGCTGTCGAGAAAAAACGGCATACCGTCCGTGCCGTGCTCCTTTAATTTTTATCAGAGACAGAGTAGCCCCACAAACATAAACATAGGCTAGGCTAGCGTACCACTACAGCATGTAGGCCTAGACATAGGCCTTACAGTACAGCACAGTCATGACCAGCTGGGGAAATAGGGCCGATCTAGCTGTCACCACCAGAACTGCCGATCAGCTATAGATATGCCGATTTGTGCACCTGCTGATTGCCAGAAATCAGCCCATCAAGCTGCACTTGTTAAGAAAACGCATTTGCGCATGCAAATGCGAAAATCCGCACGTAGGTATCCTAATGAACATAATGCCCGCAAGGCGGCGCCACTAGCCAAAAAAAAACGCATTGAAATCAAGTGTTTGACAGATTTTTGCCATTTGAGAGGTAAGAAGCAGCAACTGACAACTTTTCATCACTTCCCTAACCATTTTAGACAATGCTAGATACAGTCAAGATGAGTTTGCAGAGTTAAGACAATTAAAAATGCTAAATATTTGCACTTGCCACAACCTGCAGCAGTGAATACATTATGATAATTAGGTTCTGAACTGCAGATCGGTGGGTGATCTTCCGATTTACTGGTGACAGCTAGATCGGCCCTATTTCCCCAGCTGATGACAGTGACACCTGTGTTGGATGTGTATTCAGCATGTCGATGTGCACATTCATTAACATGTGCATGCAGTGCAGTGAGTGTGCTGTGTGCCTCACTCACTCTGCCGGGTACAATTTGATCTCTTCTATTCGACCAATATAGCTGAATAATGTCTTCATCTGGTCTTTGGTAGCTGTTGGTGCTACATTGGTAACTTGAATAACTCTTGTATTCGACATGGTGTCTAAAAGAGCGCTTTTATGATGAACAAAACAAAAGAAATTCGGACGTCGACCGGCCGCAGCCTTGGACTGGTTCTCGTCCTCGAACAACTCGGCTAATTCGTAGCCTGTTCGTTTGCTCACTCGGGCTTCCCCGGAGTACATTTTCGAACAGTGAGGCAATCTGCCTTGGTCGCCACCATCGTGTTATGGTTCGCTTGTACCGTTATTTACGGGGGGTCCTACCCCTATATATGTATATTGACAGCATCTTGGTTTGGCACAAAGCCCGTTTGGAATCGCTCCAGTGATACTGTTGCGTAACTGGCACTGCAAATAAGTGCTTTGCTAAAGTCGTTCCATATACAAAAATGAAATTCAGGGTTCCGTTTTATACCACGCTGACCTCTTGACCCCGTGTGCCTATCATTATCACTCGGAATTGCCGATTTGTACCGAATGATTCCGAGCAAAATAGGAAATATTGTCCCTGCCTTCACCTAGATTTACGTCATCTTTAATCGCCGTAATCGTGGTTCCGAGTAGTGACGATCATTTCAACCAATGGGAACGTTTGTTTATGTTTACATCTTTGCACGTGCATGGGTAATGCGATGGAAATTGGATTTAAAAGATTATGCTTCAATCAGCGTCATTTGGGCGATTTTCAGATTCCGCTGTTTTCAACAGAATGAACATTTTCAGTTACCCCTTTTTAATTCAGCTGGAGGGCCTTTGTTGATTTCCGAAGACAGTCCGGTTGATGGTAAAATGGGAGCCACCACTGAGTGTCTCAATCTTGGCCACACTACTTTGCTAAACCTTGTGTGTGGATCTTTGCCGTCATAAACAAATTGACAGCATCGTGGTTTGGCACAAAGCCCCTTTGGAATCGCTCCAGTGATACTGTTGCGTAACTGGCACTGTAAATAAGTGCTCTGCTAAAGTCGTTCCATATACAAAAATGAAATTCAAGTTTCCGTTTTATACGACGCCGACCTCTTGACCCCGTGTGCATATCCTTATCACTCGGAATTGCCGATCTGTCCCGAATGATTCCGAGCAAAATGGGAATTATTGCCAGTGCTTTCATCTAGAAACACGTCATCTTTATGTCGTAACCGTGAATTCCGAATAGTAGTAACGATGATTTGAACCAATGGGAACGTTTGTTTTTGTTTACAAAGCTTGCACGTGGGCATAAGAAATGTGATGGATTTCAAAGATTATGCTGCAACCAGCGTCATTTTGGCGATTTTCAGATTGAATCATGAGACAGACGTCTTAACGTTTTCAGTCACCCCCTTTTAATTCAGCGGGAGGGCCTTTAGAATCGTTGATTTCCGAAGATAGTCCGGTTGATGGTAAAACGTGAGCCACCACCCATCCACTATCTATCATGGTCACGCTACTTGCTAAACCTTGTGTGTGGATCTTTGCCGTCATAAATTGACAGCATCTTGGTTCGGCATAAAGTCCCTTTGGAATCGCTCCAGTGACTGTTGCGTAACTGGCAATGTAAATAAATGCTCTGCTATCGTAGGTTCCATATACCAAAATGAAATTCAGGTTTCCGTTTGATACCACGCCGACCTCTTGACCCCGTCTGCATATCATTATCACTCGGAATTGCCGATTTGTCCCGAATGATTCCGAGCAAAATAGGAAATACTGTCACTGCCTTTACCGAGATTTACGTCGAGGGGGTCGCCGTAGTCGTGGTTCCGAGTAGTGACGATCATTTCAACCAATGGGAACGTTTGTTACATATTTGCACGTGGGTATAAGAAATGCGACGGAAATTGGATTTCAAAGATGCTTCAACCAGCATAATCTTTGAAATCCAAATGTCCATCACATTTCTTATGCCCACGTTCAACTGATATGTAGGCAAAAACAAACGTTCCCATTGGTTCAAATCATCGTTAAGTATTCGCAATTCACGGTTACGACATAAAGATGACGTGTTTCTAGACGAAAGCACTGGCAATAATTCCCATTTTGCTCGGAATCATTCGGGACAGATCGGCAATTCCGAGTGATAATGATATGCACACGGGGTCAAGAGGTCGGCGTGGTATAAAACGGAAACCTGAATTTCATTTTTGTATATGGAACGACTTTAGGACAGCATTTATTTACAGTGCCAGTTACGCAACAGTATCATTGGAGCGATTCCAAAGGGGCTTTGTGCCAAACCAAGATGCTGTCAATTTGGTTGTGACGGCAAAAAGATCCACATATTGGCTATTTCAATGTTTAGCAAGTAGCGTGGCCAAGATAGACAGTGGTGGCTCCCAGTTTACCATCAACCAGACTGTCTTCGTAAATCAACAAAAGGCCCTCCCGCTGAATTAAAAGGGGGTAACTGAAAATGTTTATTCCGTTGAAGACGTCTGTCTCCACTCTAGTCTATAGCGGAGTCAATCTGAAAATCGCCCAAATAAAGACGCTGGTTGAAGCATATAATCTTTGAAATCCTATTTCCATCGCATTACCCACGTGCAAATATACAAACATAAACAAACATTCCCATTGGTTGAAATGATCGTCACTACTCGGAACCCGCACGATTGCGGCGATATGACGTAAATCTAGGTAGTAAAGGCAGGGACAATATTTCCTTTTTTGCTCGGAATCATTCGGTACAAATCGGTAATTCCGAGTGTTAATGATATGCAGACGGGGTCAAGAGGTCGGCGTGGTATCAAACGGAAACCTGAATTTAATTTTTGTATATGGAACGACTTTAGCAGAGCACTTCAGTGTCAGTTACCCTACAGTATCACTGCAGCGATTCCAAAGGGGCTTCCAAACCAAGATGCTGTCAATTCATTGTTTATGACGGCAAAGATCCACACACGAAGTTTAGCAAGTATAGCGTGGCCAAGCTTGAGACCGAGTGGTGGTTCCCATTTTACCATCACCCAGACTGTCTTCGGAATCAACAAAGGCCCTCCAGCTGAATTAAAAAGGGGGTAACTGAAAATGTTCATTCTGTTGAAGACGTCTGTCTCCACTCTAGTCTATAGCGGAGTCAATCTGAAAATCGCCCAAATGACGCTGGTTGAAGCATAATCTTTGAAATCCAATTTCCATCGCATTACCCACGTGCAAATATGTAAACATAAACAAACGTTCCCATTGGTTGAAATGATCGTCACTACTCGGGACCACGATTGCGGCGATATGACGTAAATCTAGGTAAAGGCAGGGCGACAATATTTCCTATTTTGCTCGGAATCATTCGGTACAAATCGGCAATTCCGAGTGATAATGATATGCACACGGGGTCAAGAGGTCGGCGTGGTATCAAACGGAAACCTGAATTTCATTCTGGTATATGGAACGACTTTAGCAGAGCATTTATACATTGCCAGTTACGCCACAGTATCACTGGAGCGATTCCAAAGCGGCTTTGTGCCAAACCAAGATGCCGTCAATTCATTGTTTATGACGGCAAAGATCCACACACGAGGTTTAGCAAGTAGCGTGGCCAAGCTTGAGACCGAGTGGTGGTTCCCATTTTACCATCAACCAGACTGTCTTCGGAATCAACAAAGGCCCTCCAGCTGAATTAAAAAGGGGTAACTGAAAATGTTCATTCTGTTGAAGACGTCTGTCTCCACTCTAGTCTATAGCGGAGTCAATCTGAAAATCGCCCAGATGACGCTGGTTGAAGCATAATCTTTGAAATCCAATTTCCATCGCATTACCCACGTGCAAAGATGTAAACATAAACAGACGTTCCCATTGGTTGAAATGATCGTCACTGCTCGGAACCACGATTGCGGCGATTAAAGAACGTAAATCTAGGTAAAGGCAGTGACAACATTTCCTATTTTGCTCGGAATCATTCGGTACAAATCGGCAATTCCGAGTGATAATGATACGTACTGAATTTCTGGTCCATTCGTCATCTCCTTCTCTTCTTTGTCTGTCTTCACTTTTTGCACGGTTTATTGTTTTTCTAGCTGATATAATGTATTTTTATAAGGCTACAATAAACACTTTGATTTGATTTGATTTGATTTGATACGCAACAAACATCTACCGGTAGTACACTTTGTCAAAATAGGGAGGTTTCGAAATCGTACGATAAACGTAAACGTTAACGACAACTTTATTTTTGTACCGAAAATGCAATGCAAAATCTGGTTAATGTGTGGTATGAAAAATAACGTTGTCGTAAAGTTTTGGTTTATCGTTTGATTTCGAAACCTCCCCAATCTGTTTTAAGTGACGACATCTCCTCTTTAGACATTAGCCACCGGAACAGGAATGACAACAGAAATGACAAACTTTTACTATGGCAAGTTCTGGAAGGTCAATATTAAAACATTTTTTTTTAAAAACAAATTTGATTAAACCTCCATGAACAAACGGCTTGCCCAAAAAATGTTTTTTCCCTTTTATTGGACAAATGGCGAGTTGTATCAAAATAAACCAACTTTATTTTTTAAAAATAGGTTTCTTTAAAAAAATAAGTTTATTTTTTAAAAGGCCGGGTTTATTTGGCAAGCATGCTTGCCGAGCAGTTCCCTTTTTCCCTCATGTCCATGTTGTACCTTATGGACGGAAAATTTGAGAGGCACGGCGCTGAATTTTAGGCACGGGAGGGAGCGGTAGTACAATATTCTTGTCAATGGCACCCTCACCTATGGCGTAGTACGGAGCATTGACTACTGTGGCCAATGAGGCCACCATCCGGCAGTCGTTTGTTGGCACCTTCCACTGTGTTCGCATCTATTTTAGTACAAAAACATAAGACGTTTCTTCTTGATATGCCAAGGGAAAAAACAAGAAAAATGAAAAAAAAAGAAAAAAAATCACGAGAAAACGACGCAAGTTTCGAACCCGCGACATTGGGGTTGCTGGCCCATCACTCTTTGCACTACGCTAATCAACTGGCTGCAGATTGGCGGTGGGAATTTATTAACTGGTTCAGGACAGTGCAGGTAACTCGTCGTTTTAAGCCAAACTTGGCGTATCCTACTCCCCAGGGTCGATAAATAACCACTTTCTTCTGAAAATCGCTTGTAGGTGGCTCCTTTCCGCAAGGCCCCCTCCACTAAACGATATTTTCTGCCCTGCCAGCTGCTGTACGAGCGCTGCATAATTAATGAGCTAGACGTGCATCCAAGACGTACGCTTACTGCATACACAGCAGGTAACTGTGAAAATAAACATTTCGATGCCTTTAACGCCGTTGGAGGCATAACCTGCTCCCAATCGCAACTTTTCGATGCCTTTTGGCGAGGGCTGCGCCTGTGAGTCGGAGGACGCCATCTTCATCTTCTGTTTGCATAATTAATGGGGTCTAATTAATATTCATTATTGTCTGCTTGCCATCTAAGACCAAATTTCTGTAATTCGGCAAGCATTTGCTTGCCAAATAACCACGTCCTTTTTAAAAACCTGTTTTTTAAAAAAAACAGCAAGTTTTGTCCACTCAGGTAAAAAAATCCTATAAATGAACAGTTGGCTAAAAAAAACCAACACTTTTAAAACACCAAGATTCTTTGCAATGGAGTAAAAGAAACCTAGTTTTTTAATTTAAAAAACAGCTTTTTTAAAACCTGCTTTATTTGATTAAATGAACAAACGGTTTGCCACAGGCCTTCCCAGGCGCCCGCGGAACCAG
>NMRB01000236.1:296746-371503 GCA_002633025.1 Notospermus geniculatus | reverse complement strand
ATGGAGAGATCAAAATCTCACCACTGCATGGAGAGATTTTGTAAGGTTACAAAATCTCACCACTGCATGGAGAGATTTTGTAACAACGTTACAAATTCTCTCCAAGTTGATAATGATACGCAACAAACATCCACCGGTAGGCCTAGTACAATTTGTCACAATCTGTTTTAAGTGACGACATCTCCTCTTTAGACATTAGCCACCGGAACAGGAATGGCAACAGAAATGACAAACTTTTACTATGGCAAGTTCTGGAAGGTCAATATTAAAACATTTTTTAAAAAAAACAAATTTGATTAAACCTCCATGAACAAACGGCTTGCCAAAAAAAATGTTTTTTTCCTTTTATAGGACAAATGGCGAGTTGTATCAAAATAAACCAACTTTATTTTTTAAAAATAGGTTTCTTTAAAAAAATAAGTTTATTTTTTAAAAACCTGTTTTTTAAAAAAAAACAAGTTTTGTCCACTCAGGTAAAAAAATCCTATAAATGAACAGTTGGCTAAAAACAACCAACACTTTTAAAACACCAAGATTCTTTGCAATGGAGTAAAAGAAACCTAGTTTTTTAATTTAAAAAACAGCTTTTTCTAAATGTTTTAGATGTATGTTTTATCAATTCTGTGATATCTATATGTATAATGTTTTAAGGGATGTTTTATCTATATGTATGCTTTGATGAAGAATTTACCCACGAATTTAAAATAAATAAAATAAAAAATAAATTTTTTAAAACCTGCTTTATTTGATTAAATGAACAAACGGTTTGCCACAGGCCTTCCCAGGCGCCCGCGGATCCAGGAATTCTGGATGAACCTGGAATTATATAAAATTATGAACTCAGTCAGTGGAACTCATCCCGCTGAGAAATCAGGGGTTCTTACTGCTCGCTCCTATGGCAAGCCGTTTGTTCATTTAATCAAATAAACCATTTTTTTTAAAAACTAGTTTTTAAAAAAATAAACCTGTTTTTTTTAAGTAAACTTAGACACTTGTTTTAAATAAACTTGTTTTTAAAAAACAAACTAGTTTTTTTAAAAACCTACTTTCTTTTCTGCAAAATGGAAAAAAACCTGGTTTAAAAAAAACAAGTTTATTTGAAAAAAACTTGGTTTTTTTTCCAGATTATGTAAAAAACCAAGATTTTTTTCAAAAAAACCCTGTTTTTTTAATAAAAAAAACAGTAAAAAAACCCTGGTTTATTTGATTAAATGGACAAACGGCTTGCCATACGCTCCCTTCGTCACCGAAGTCTGCGGTGACAAAGGAGCGAGCACTATGAACCCCTGATCTTCTCAGGATGGTCTAGTATCAAGTTCCTGGCAATATTAAGAAAAAATATTGAATTAGATGCAACGAAATGACCAAACGCATGTAACGACGAAACGACCGAATTCGGGTAACGAAACGACCAAATCAGGTAACGAACCGACAGTAACGAAAAGGCCGTGTAACGAAACGACCGTAAACCCGCCCCCTACCTCAACTGGGTGTCCATGCCTGCTTCCCGCGTTATTATGTAAGTTGTAGGCGGGTGGGTTAATTTTAAAATTCCCGCCAGTATACCACATGGTGGTTGTCACGTACTGGTTGGTTGTGCGTTGGGCGTTCGGTTGGAATTTTCTGATGCAATACGGGATTTTATCGGCCTTCACATTCATTGTGAAACGACCTACATTGTAATCTATAAATAGTACTAAGGGCTATTTCGGGGAAGCCCTCCCATCGACCAGTACTACATGTATTACTGCGCTTTCAAAATGAATGCGATTTACAGCAAAATTTCATCTCAAATAATATATTTGATATGTTTTAGTAGGGTCATAATACAAAGTTGATGCAAAAATGGTGTTTTAAGTGTGGAATTTTGAATGACTCTCTGCGCACTACATTTCCAAATTGACACGGATATCGTCACGCGAAAATGACGTCAGAGCCGACAAAGCGGATGTGTGGAAATACCGCATGCATCTCATTTCCAAAACGAACACGAAACTTAAGATCGATAAAATAGCGGGCCATAGCCGTAGTTCTTAGTTCTTATTGGCGGGGGGTTCGGGGGGCCTCTGCACGAGAAAATTTTAGAAAATAAGAGTGCTTTTACGCCATTTCCTGGCATTTGAGAGCAAAATTGGACACTCTAGCCATGTAGATGGTTCATTGGGCTTGGGACTAAAGGCAGTCACATAGCGGCAGCCGAGAATCACGTCATCGGAATGCCTAGCGCAAGTTAACGATTTCCCGCTTTGGTTTTCCCGCCGTAATACTAGACGGTTGACGAATTTGGTTTGAGGTTGATCCCTACGTGTGGCAATATTCGTGACAATTTTTTTAATGGTCTGCCCAAAAAAGAGGGACGCGCCCCCGATGCGCCCCCTACCTCAACTGGGTGTCCATGCCTGCTTCCCGCGTTATTATGTAAGTTGTAGGCGGGTGGGTTAATTTTAAAATTCCCGCCAGTATACCGCATGGTGGTTGTCACGTACTGGTTGGTTGTACGTTGGGCGTTCGGTTGGAATTTTCTGATGCAATACGGGATTTTATCGGCCTTCACATTTATTGTGAAACGACCTACATTGTAATCTATAAATAGTACTAAGGGCTATTTCGGGGAAGCCCTCCCATCGATCAGTACTACATGTATTACTGCGCTTTCAAAATGAATGCGATTTACAGCAAAATTTCATCTCAAATAATATATTTGATATTGTTTAAGTAGGATCATAATACAAAGTTGATGCAAAAATGGTGTTTTAAATGTGGAATTTTGAATGACTCTCTGCGCACTACATTTCCAAATTGACTCGGATATCGTCACGCGAAAATGACGTCAGAGCCGACAAAGCGGATGTGTGGAAATACCGCATGCATCTCATTTCCAAAACGAACACGAAACTTTGATCAAACCAACCCGAATAAATGCCGTTTTCTTCGATAATGGATTCACGAAAAAGATTCGATGATTGTTTTTGCGATATCATATGCTCTGAACACTTGGTAAAATGTCACACTTTTCACTTTGTCGACTTTATTTCTACAAAAATGAGAACTTTTGCCGACGGTTGGATGCCTGATCACCGTGTATTGTTGAATCCAATGCATGTCAATGTACATGAAACCACAGCTGCTACAACACCATGTCCATGGAACGCCCTCGGCCTAGCCTGGCAAAGATGACTCCTGCCAAAGGAATGTATTCGTAGAGTGGACAGTATGTAGACATTTCACTGATGTTCATATCTTTTTCAACTGACTGAAGTTGGTGTAGCTAGTTTACAGTTTCACTGTGTGCTGAAATTTCTGTATCGATAAATCGAAACCACCATGCATGGAAAAAATCTGTTATCCGACAAGGACCGACCCATATGTTCATTACTTGGTGTACCATTGGTGTCCAGAAACGCTTGTGCAGGAGTGGAGACGAGCAATATATCTAGTTATTTTCAGGAAAATAACGCTTTTATTGAACAGGACAAGTTCAAAACTTCAGATTTTGCTTCGCAATCACGTTCCCGGCCAGATCTTTTACGATTGGATAGCACGGGAGAAACAGTGGATTCTAAAGACCAGTGTGGCATAATGGCGCCTCAGAATCCTTCAAATTCAGGTGTGGAATACATCACACAGACAAGACAGCAGCAGCAGCGATTTGATCGAAGCCCAGTCCGTACTCACGGCGGTAATCGCCGATTTCATAGAGGACATAATCCGCCAAACCACAATCAGAGGAGACAAAGATTTCCTGGTAATACTAGACTGCTGTCAAATATGTCCAGTTATAACTCTCAAAGTTGTATGCCATTCCAGCCAAACGCAGATTACTCTCGGACAGGATACCCATTTCATAACTTCAATCGTTTTAACTTCCCGGCGTACCTGCCCAACCCTGTTATGATGCCATTAGGAACGTCACATTTCCGTGCACCAGTGCCCGGCTTTGGATATCTGCCGAACTGTGCATACCCTCCACCTCACTACTACCGTCCTCCACAAAACTTTGTACATGTACCTCAGGGTTGCCCTCATCCGTCTCTTCTTTACCAAGCTTACCCATTCATGCCCAGGAGGATGGCTGGATATTCTCAAAACACGTCACCAAGACCTCGAGAGCGGTCTAGGGCCAAGAGACGTGTCAAGAAACCGCGAAGAAATGATGTATTGGATATAGCCGACTCACTTGAAAAAGAGTCTGTTGGACAAGAAGGGAATTCTGAACTGAAGAAACCATCTTGCATCTCAAGTATTGTTGCTGAATGTACTTCTAAGTCTCCATGTAATGGAGACAAATCTGAAGTTAGTGATGAAATTCTGTCAGCACAAAGTGTTGAAATTGAAAAAGTGCCAAAATCATATGAGGATTGCATAAAGAAGGGCATTGAAAATGATCGGAACAGTGTTACAGGATGTAGCAATATCATTGTTAGTTGTGTGCGTAAATGTTCTGATGAAATATCCATGCAATCGGACTCAAATAATCTTGACAATGACAGAGGCTTTACCCAGGTCAGTAGTGGCCTACATGTGTATGGTAATTCTGACGAGTCACCTGCGTGTACATGTACATGCAGTGACCTAGTGACTCATAGTAACACTAACAATGACTCAAAGATTGGTGCACAAGACTTTGAAGAGAAAGCTGTGGACAGTCCAGGTGATGTTGATAGTGGTTACTATGACAACCAAGATATGCAAAATGAGCAAGTCCCAGGGGAAATCCTCCTTGACGAACAGGAGAAAATTAAGGAACCAGAATTTGAAGATTTGGCTCGTGGGTTAGTGAGCTTAGAAATTGTGTCAGATGATCGTCGTAGGGGTAGGAATTCTGCAACAGAAGCTACTGCTGGCAGTGGTGCTAAACTGGAGTCTGAAAATGACGTTGGTGCGTATAATATAAAGATTTATGATGCTGAGGATGCCGCCGAAATATCAGTGTCTGATGAAGTTGAATCGGACGTTGCACACTTTTCTTTACATGTTACAGAATTGGAACATTTTGATAAAAGCGACAACAGTCAGTGTCATGAAGATTGCGAGGATGAAAAAGCTGAACAGGAGGAAGCTAGAGTACCATCACCTCAGGGCCAGAGTGTCACGTCTTCTGCTATTGGTGCTAAGCAGAAAAAGAAAGGTCGTCCATCTGCTAAAAAGAGAAAACGAATGAGGCAAAAGCGAGAGACTTTTAATGTCAGCATACGTGATATATCGCCGAGATCGTCAACAAACAATTCTGGTACGGAAGTGAACGATAAGGAGGATGCTGATGCAAAAGAGTCACCGAGTCGAGGATGTGTGGGCACTGTCTCGTTTATCGTTGGCGCGGATTCTGACAATGATGACTTTGACATTGAATTTGTACGTTCTCCCTGCCACTCCCCACCGAAATCCTGTCCCAAGTTACAATTCGACCTGTTGAGTTCAGACACGGAAAATGAAGCTGCATCTGCGTCCGACTCAGATTTTGAGTCTGACGACAACTGTAGTTGGGGTGAAGATCTCTTGGATTCGTTCTGCATTAGAGATCCGTACAGCCCGTTTAGTATCCAACTCCAATGTACCAGCATCCCGGTGAAGAAATCTGCTTCATCGCCCGAGCTGTCGCCGCCCAATGCCTTCGCTTTTGATGTTACAATTAAGAGATCGTTGGACCCAAATAGACGAAGAGTAAGTGCACAGACCTGGGCCAACCGCTCAGAAAGTGGCTAGTGCTACCGGTGTCTATCAGCAGTTAGTTATAGCGCATTTTCCCATTAACTACATGTACACCGCCGATAGGCACCGAAAGCACTATCAAACTTTCTGTGCAGTCGGCCCAGTTGTCTACATGTAGGACTCTGTTTTTCATGTCTATTCAAGACACCTTTTGGACTGACCTTATTGAATGGTGTCCTTGATTACAGAGGTCAAAATGAACAGAAATGACCAAGGACTTTTTACTTTGTTGTCCTCAATGTGAAAATGAAAGTGAAAGTGTTTTTAAACTGCCGATATCCAGTTTTTCCAAGTACCGGTACCGGTACTGAATTATTGGAAAAAATCAACTTTGTGAAGAATCAATGCAGCCCATGTTGCATCACATTTGAATGAACCTTCGGAAATGTTCTCAATGATTGAAAAACACTGAATCGCAAACGTTTTTCCTGCATTACTAAACACTATTGTTGTTATAACTGCGTGTAGATAGTAATTTGCAACTCCAGTTATGGATGCCGTAAAAAAGATAAATCTTGCCTTGAGGCACTGAGTAAAATTAAAAAATGGATACAAACATGTGAATATTGATGCAAATTATTTGACGCATGGTATTCATGGCCATTGGGCTTTCATTGACTTCGTATTTCAAAGCATCTCTCACTTCAAATGAAATTGTCCGTTCCACACTGTTCCATACTGGAGGATTTTGCCTGTATTAGGTGGTTGTCTGTACATTGCACAAATTCAACCTGCATGATGTTTTAAAGATTGTCAGTTTGTTCCGACAGGTGCATTCTGATGCGTGTGTTGCATCAGATTGCTCCAGGGCATTCATTTGTAGGTTGATATGAAAACATGTGCAAATGGACTTGCAAAAATTTGCAATAAATTCAGGTATTTTTATGTCAGGGTAAAGCAAAGCATCTGTATGAATGTATTGATAAACCTTCACAAGTGCATTGGAGGTTAAACTGTTTATTAAAACGTAATTCACTCTCTGTCTTACAGGTCTCCTTTGCTGTTGAAGAAACCCTCACCAAAGTCATCGAGGAGGAGGAAGCTCTCGCCGATGCATTCCAAGAAGCTCGCAAAGGACCCTGGGAAGAGATGGCGCGGGATCGCCATCGTTTTCAGAGGCGTATTGCAGATGTTGAGAGCAATATAAGTTACGTGTTTCAACCTGGTCACCGGCGGCGCATTTATGACCGGTTTTATGCTGACAATACCAGCGATTGAACTGTTAACCGGTCTCTGTGTGATAAAAACTCTGTGACATAGGTGATGTGATCCTCTGCCCCTCAGGCAAGCCATATTCAGACTAGCTCCCCAAGGAGCCTATTTAAACTTGTATAAAAAAAGCTATCCTGTATGTATAATGTGTTTCCTCCTGCATGTTCCGCTTGAAAGAGTTTACCTGGTAGATTAATATAATTCTATTATGAACCAGGAAGTTTCACTTGACCTACCACCTACTACCCTCGTCTTGGGACACTGTTTGAACAAGGATGTTCTGTTCAAAATTAGGAGAGCCCAATTTGCCTTATCATAGGCACACTCGGTATCAAGGAAGGAATTGTAACATAAAAAAAGACGGTCATACTCCGTTATTATTGCTCTCCAGTGGCAGACCTCTCATAACAATTCATTGGACAACATAGCCTTTATCAAACATAACCTTATGTACCCTTCCAAATGAGAATGGATGAAGAACTCATGTTTGAGTTAGTGTCATGACATCCAGCATGTCGCATAATATCGGACATTTCTGCAGTTACCTAGCAACACGAACCCCACTTAACAAGTATGCCATGTATGTTTACCCTGAGGGGGAAGTCTTTAAACTCCAGTATACATGTTGCATCACCTCCTATCGATGAAGTTTCATCATCTGTTCGATAATTCAGTGAAAGAGACAATGATTGTTTATTGTTTCGGTTATATTTTGCTTTCATTTTAAAGTGGTGTGTTATGACACTTGAGAGAGGGTTTTATTTGATTTTGTATTGGAATAAATATTGGAATGCTGATTTCCAAAGAAACAGTGTGAAACAGTAGCCTTTGGGATGATCAAACCTCAGATCATTTGGTTGGGGTATTTCCATTCTTTTACTCATTTCTTACCAAGCATGAGTTGATAAGTTTATAGTAGAATTTTACTCCAAGTCACTTTGGAGACTCCTATCCTATAAATTCCTTAATTTTCTCACTTTGGGTCTTGCAGTAACAAAATTTAGAAACTTGTAGTCAATCGGCTGTAGAGTAGAGTATATCTGCTTCTTTGTTAGGACAGGACACGAAGGATTCCTGGGAAATTTGTGGGAACATACCAAAAGAAACCTGTGGGTACATTGAAGGAAAACCTGTGGGTACATGTAGAAGGGAAACCTGTGGGTACACATACCTGGGTACACAGGAACCCACCGGGTACTAGTGTGGTCATTACTGGTCAAAATTTACCATGTGAGGTTGGTGTGTGTACAGTGGTCAGGTACATGTATGTCAGGAGCATGCAAAAATGGCCAGTTCATAATGCAGGTTTTAAAAATACCCAACAAGTCCTGTTGATACCTTGGAATCCTTCTTTGGAAATGGGTCATTGAGGTGTGATATCTGTTTAATCACTTAATTCCATTATATGGAATATTTTTATAATCCGATTGTAAATAAACATATTGTGTATTGAATACACGGGCAGCTTTTTTCGTTTCAATTTCTGATTCTACATGTAGGTGTGGCCAACTGATATATCAATTTCATTAGAAGTTCTGCTCAGCACTCCCAAAAATTACTGACTCAATGAACAGCAGTGGACATCAAAGACCTAAATTACACAATCAAATATTATTGCACAATTTGGGGCCCAAAATAGGGTCATGTGCCTCTGGCATGATGGATACATGTAGAAGAAAGATTGGCATGATTTTACACATTTTGATCCTCGTATTGTGCAATAATATTACATGTGTATGGGCCGCTTTGGAATTTCCTGCCAAAATCTGAACTGTATATTATTATAGGGCCTAAACAGGAAAAACTTGACTGGTTTTCCTTTACATGTACAACGCTGAGTCAGATTCACAAACTAATATTTGAGGTCACAGATACAAAAACTAAAGTCATTAATTCAAATGCCAAAAAGAATGAGGACATGCTTGACTATGGCTGTTTATGACAGCCATGAATACGAATGACGTGTTTGAGGCCAGTTCAGCATGTTCAATGGTCCACGCATGGGGAATATCTCAAGTGAACTAGATTTATTGATGACATATGATCATGATGATAAGAACTATGTGGAACACCTTGGCTGCCAGCAAGGTTTTAGGTTTTGAGGGTTAAATCCTCTCTGAAAAGCTAACCTTGTATATTATACAAGCAAGCAGTCTTTCCGCAAATGGGGGGATATGTCCCCTCCATAAAAAGTCAAAATTTACGTTTTTGACCAGGAATTCTGTCAAATTTACTCTTTGTCCCCCCCCCCAAAAAAAAAATTCCTCGCAGAAACCCTGGCAAGGGTCTCCCATGTCTGGAGCAAATAATGCTATATTTGACAAATGAAACTCAATATTTGTTTTTTTTTAACTTAGTGAGTGATCTATCTGAAGAGAAATCTGGAACCACATCAAGAGAAAATTCAGATACTGTAAAGCAGGAAAATTTTGCGTGCAGGAAATTTTCGCGAGAGTGTGTGAGTCGCAAAAATTTCCTGTCGCTAATATAAATACACGCAAGTGATAGATATGGTCCGTGAAAAAAAACTGAAAAAATGGCAGAGACTCGCGAAAATATCCTGCCGTGAATATGTCTATAATTCTTGATTCGCGAAAATTGCCAGCCGCGAAATTATCTTGCTTTACAGTATATTAACACACTGACAGACTGGGTCAACTGAAAGAGCACACCATGACAACAGAGGAACAAATATGAAAAGACAGCAAGTAGCCTACTCTATGTTTATAAATTTTATTCATCATTCGACTTAGCACGAATAACATACATGTCCAAGGTCATGCATGACTGCATGCAAAGCTTCTATACAGCAATAGCTGACCTATCTACATTTTATTTACCAAGTAATCCTTATGACAGCCAGACAGGTTTATTGCCATTTTGTGTTTCGTTTTGAAAAATCTCTAAGGGAGAGACGTTATTCAAAAGCAGCGATCTGTATAAATCAACTAGAGTCAAAAATTTCGCAACCGATACAGTGTATGGATAGTTCCATGTCTTGTCAGTGACCTTGTGCTCCACCCGTAGGACGAAAATGAAACAAATGGATAATTACCAGATTGCTATCATAGATTAGAATGGGTAATTTTGGGGCACCTTGCATTATTAGCTATTTCTACCATAGAAATCTACCGGGTACTAAAAACCATTCAGTTGGGGATACCCTGTCAATAATTTGTACAGTGGAACCTCCCTAACGGACACCTCTGCCAGGAGGACACCTCTCTAATCAGGACACCAATGTTCAGTCCCAAACTGGTCATTTCTATTCACATCAACCTCTATAATCAGGACACCTCTCAATTAAGGACAGCATCTGTCAGTCCAGAAGGTGTCCTTAATAGAGAGGTTCCACTGTACATATTATTCACCATGGCTTGTCAGTGCTGCCACCAATTGACAATGAAGTCACTTTTTCACTGCACCACTTTGAAGCAATGTAAAATGAAAACATGATAAGTACACATCTAATCAATAGATGGCGCTCTATAATCTTCAAGTTCCTCGTGGTGGCGTTTTGTGGAGAGTAATCGTAAGGCCATTGTGTCCATGCTTTCATCTAAACAACCCTCAGTGGAGATCTCAACGTTGTAGTTATTCGCCTGAAATGAATGATTTCAATTTTAGTAACACTTAGATTTGAATTGCTGCATTAAGGAATGGTCTGAGCTCCAGGGCCCGGTTGCACGAAACCCACGACAGCGCTATCTTGCTGTTAGCGCTATCATCATGTTAGATGACGTAAAAATCCATTGTTCTTTTACGTCATTTAACATCAAGATAGCGCTAACACCAAGATAGCGCTGTCGTGAGTTTCGTGCAACCGGGCCCTGGCTGACAAAATCTGCAAGCCCAAGTACCGGTAGTATATATTTATGTACCGGTACTCATGAGACCCTCCAAGTACCAGTCGCATGTCGCTCTTAGCTTGGCAGGTTGAGACCCAATGTTTGTCAGTTTCAATATTGTCTGCCTGTTATAAATCTGAAATAATCTATTTCTTCCATTCTCTCCTGGTGTCATCTTAGTTCGTTGCGGCTCACCTTCTGAGCGACATGCGACTGGTTTTGCTGTGGAGGGTCACATATAACTACCAAAGATAAACTTACCAACTGCAATGTCGCAGCAAATAATCGGCATACATTTGGAATGTTCTTCCCCTGTGCAACATAGCGGAACGGCATTTTCTGATCATCATCCATCGGGGAGTCTTCTTCACAGAACGACTCTAAAACCGATGTGCCATATCTGTGGATGTCAAACACGCCATTTCGTTCCTCTTGTTCTAATTTTGGTAATAGTTTTTCCTCCCAATCGCTGACTCGCCGCGACAACTCTGTTATTTGTGCATAGTGTTGTGCACTGGATATATAACTTTCCTGAAAAGACAACACTCTCCTGAAATGACTAGCACTAGCACTTTTCGTAGTCTCTTTGCCTTAAACTCTCTGCCTTGATTAGACTTTCACTCTTCAAAGCCACTTTCCTTCAGTCAGTGCAATAAAAAGTGTCAAGGTGTACATGTACCAAGATGCCTAATTCCCGCACAACAGATTGCACCCTTTTTGCACTCAACTTAAAAAAAGAAGTGGTAATGAGAACAGAATACCTACCACATGTTGCCTGACCAAATCTTCATAAGTCTGAACCACGGATGAATTCTGTGACTGTGTTGCAGGGTATTCAAAACCTGGAAGCAAATTTAATGCAAGTTTTTATCTTGTCGTTCTTCACAGAACCGTCCCCAAAGATGTGACAGCTGTCATGTTTCCACTGCTCCACCTAAAAGGCGAGGCTTCACTTCTTGCACGAGTAGCTCTCTATGGGTAACTCAACTTGGAACAGTGTTTGTAGTTACAGCATGATTCTTTCCATACACTTACCAGCAATTTCGATAGCAGAAACCAGTTTTCGTTGCAAAATTCTACATACCCCTTTCTTGGATATTATCTTCATACTGAGGGCCGTCATCCCCGATGCCCAAGGCGTCCAGAACGTTGGGGAATGGATCAGCAGGTGGATCAAACCCACCATCGTCATCATCATCATCTGCTGCAGCATCTCCTAATTCTGCTTGTGGAGCAACGTCCTCCTCTTCTTCACGATCTTCAAGTTCTTCAAAACGACATTGTTGAGCCTGAAGATACGGAATATCAACAGATTCAAATAGGCCTAGTTCCAGAGCCAAGCCAAGTGTAAGGTGCTTTTGAATAAGAACCCTCCAGGCAGCTCTGACAGAAAACACCACAAGAGGATGGAGGCCAGTACATGCAACTGACAAGAGCAAAAGCTTAACTATACCAGAATCTTCGCCTCTCTTTTGTGCATAGCTTGTCTCTTCTTGTACTCAGCCCAGTAGAGGCTCTCAAGTTCTGGGAAGGATGGCACTTTCAGAGATTTGCTGGGCAACTTGGAGGCACGTGAGAAACCTAAAAAACACATGGTAGGCATCATCAGCAACACACACTGTAATATAGGAATTCTAGCCATAATTTCTTCGTGTTTTTAAGAAATCACCGATTGAAAATCTCCAGTTGTTCAGGTGTACATGTAACTATATTTGCAACAAGTGTGGAATGCAACCTCAATAAAATTAACAGCACAACTTACAGACAGTTGCCATAAATTCTCTCAACGGCTGCAATTTCTCTTCATCCTGTACACCATCTTGTTTCTTTTTCCGTTTCCGCTTCGTAGTGGCCTCTTGCGATAATTTCGCCGGCACCTTGAATGTCCTTGACTTCTTTAACTTTTTCTCTGGCACCACATTGGCATGTGAATTCTGAGTTTCCCAGGGATCACGGATAATTTTTGCTGGCCTTTTGTTTTCTTCAAATAATACAACTTGTTTCCGCTGGCGTTCGGATTTTCGGGGCATCATTTGGTCCTGCCCGTTCTGAAGGGAAACCGCAAGAGATGACACAGTTTAACTCACTTGAAACCAATGCCAAACCATCAGACATGAACTTTTTTTGTTCATCTTCGTGTTATCTGTCAACAGGACAGACTTTTCTTGCAGCCGAGTGAAATGCATTCTGGCTAACCACCAGTGCTGCCATCTACTGTACACTCGGACTAGGCTCCTACCACAAGAGACTTGTCTCCGGCCCGCTAACCAAGATTTTGGATGAGTAAAATGTGATTATTTTCTAATATAGGAGTCTGGGAATGCTGCAACCAATACCTTGTTTTCCTCCACAGCATTAGCCTCAGGTAACACTGGATCTTCAGCAATTCCATCAATGTCGTCAAACCCGCCAAGATCATCACCGGCACCATCATCTGTAAACAGTATCAGTCATAAGCACTGTGATCATTGGAAACTGATAAGACTTAAGCTACATATGTGTACCATTTAACCAGCATTATTAGCTCCTCCTAGGACAGGGTGCGTGCAGCTTATGGAGCACCAAATTTAAGACTTTTTAAGAGCGAGTATCGGCAAAATTTAAGACCTATTTTCTTCTAAATGAAGCACCTGGACAGACCACTGACAGGGTTTCCGTGAGGGAAAAATGACAAGAATCAACACGGCCAAGAAGGCAGGTACTTGGGCGGGGGTCTGGGGGCCCTCTCCCAGAAAAAGTTTGATTTTTAGAAGCCCAGAGATGCGATTTCCTGGCATCTCCTGCCAACTTTTTTTTACAACTGCCTTGATATGAAATTTAAGACCTTTTTAAGACCTTCCCACAGAAATTATCAAATTTAAGACTTTTTAAGGCCTTGAAAATGAAAGTGCCAAATTTAAGACTTTTAAAGACTTTTTAAGACCTTGCACGCACCCTGTAGGAGACTATTAGTAAGTTCACCACAGCATGCACAAGATAACAGGTATTCCTGCTCTCAAGGACACAGAAACCCCCTTCGTCCACACATAACTTCTACTCATCTGACATCATCAAAATCAGCCTCAATCACGGCTCATATAATCGTCTTATTTACCATCATGAACATCCATAGGTTCTACAACAGGGCGACCTAACGCATCAATCGCTTCGCTACGATTCATATCACCATTTTCCTGTAAGATAATTTGGGGTGTGGACATTTGGTTGGGCATGGTCGCCTCGAGGAGCGCCAGTTGAGTCAAATCAAGCATCATGGTGCCAGTCATGTGAAGGTTGGACGCGTTCATTCTGAAGTCGTTCTTGTTCCCCAGAAGTTCTCCCTTTCGACTGAAAAAGTAAACTAATGAATTTAAACGGTTCATCTGAAGAGAATATGTCGGCAACAGCAAAATGTTCCGCTACACGTGTACCGAATCACTGTACGATTACTGTGGAGGGCAGAGAACTCTCATCTCACCCTGGGTTCCAATTATTCCCACAACCCCCAGAATGTAGAGTCAAAGGGCGAAGTGATTGATGTTCGAAAAGGCCTTGATACGTCAAGCAGAAAACACTGACCTGAGTAATGAATTGTCCCCTTTTGCATCCGCATCCAATTTGATGAGCAGCAGCGGTGTGTTAGGTGAGTCTTTAATGGTCTGCAAGTCAAAGTCATCAAATGGTAAAATGAAATATAAAATCATGCGGAATGTATCATCATGGATGATTCCATGTGTGTATGCAGTCTTCTTGTGCTCAGACAAGTAGGAAATCAGTGTAGGCTCACGAGTCCTTGGCAATCGCTTATGCAGTCTTCTTGTACAATGGGAAATCATGTAGCCAATGGTGACAAAAAGTGCCACTTTTTCACTTACAGATTTACCATCCGTGCCCTCTTTCAAGTCCGTGTTCTTGTGTTGTTTCTGTTCCACGACGTCATCAAGAGACAACAAGTCCTCCTCTACTTCGTTACGAAATGTGACATCTCTGTCGTTGCCTTGGTTGTCAACAGAGGATTTTTGGTTCAGTTTTCTTTAAATAGAAAAGTTTTGATCAAAATCTATTGGGACATGTGGGAATTAGATCATCAGATTTTGTCTTAATAATATTCAGAATGGGATGTTGACCATGTGAAATGTCTTAGCTTAGAACTAATCAATCCTAAGTGCAGGCTACATGTATGTCAAAAATCCTGTAAACCCCTTTCCAAGAATTAGTAGTATGGTACACATACTGGTACATGTAGAGGAAGTGGGCATTGGTATGATTCCGAAAAAGCATGACAAGGTAACCAACTAAAATGGGGAGTCATGACTAGCTTACCTTTTGCTGCTAATAAGATCAAGGACCTGATAAGCCAAGGAATACAGATATTCAACCTTCTTGCTATAGACACATGCAGAACCCTGAACCAGCAAAGCTGCCTCAGCAAAGTTCATTGTGGTTGCACCTCCATCGAATGATATGGTGATTTTATCCAACTGAAAAGGGGGAAATTAATGGCATGATTCACTGGTAGACTAAGATTTGTACAGTCACAATTTCTTTTAACAGCTTGGTAGTTATGCCCTCCACTATACTGTTTTTAATTGACAAGTTCAGAAAATCTATGCTTCCACACACAGGTTCATCTGACACTGACGACAGATGAAAAGAACAGGAAAGACATAAAGTTCCAGAATGAGTTGAATAAAACACTTTTGTAATTTCAATTTGTAATATCTTGCATTAAAAAAAAAGGTAAATTCCAGCATGTTTGACAGAGGTGCTGCCCAAATTAATAGGACAACTAGCTACACAACTCTTTTAGACAGATGGAGAGTTTCCATCCATCATTTTAAGTACCTCTTCTAAGAAATCCTCCAAGTCGTGGGCAATATCAATATTCCAATTCTTGGTCAAGTCTCTGATTGGACGAAGAAGATGGGTAAATCGGGCATCCTTGTCCTCCTGACTGGCTTGTGAACTGGGGATCACCATTTTGAAGCTGTCATTGAAACGGAATCAAAATTCCAAGATGTCTCTGACAGTATGAGCACACAAATGGCAATGTTAGTTACACATCTAAACTGCAAATATAAAACAAGATTATCTGTTAGGCCAAGTAAGGCCTATTGCTATTTATAAGTGCAGAGAAATTAAATGCATCATGGCCTTTTTTCGTGTTAAAAAAATATAGCTGCTAGGCCTAGATCACGTAGATAATACATTCAGTTCGGTCAAGTATAAATAAATGAAAGCTGGCATAGGACTGGACGAAAGTTGAGCACAATCGAAATTAAGCCTGGATGAATGAAGATGGCGGGGTGGCCACGACGTGGGGGCACGCATGCACGGCGGCCGGGGCGGGCTGCTTCGTGAATCGATGAAGATCATATCAACATAGGCCCTATCAGTAGTATAACATGTAGGGCCTATAACACAGTGGCCCGTATGCACCAAACGAAGATTATCTTGAACTCGGGTTGAGCCACAACTTTTCCATTGTTCAGGTTTGCCAGGGCATGATGTGACAATTTGGCTCAACCTGAGTTCAAGATAAGCTTCGATTGGTGCATAGGGGCCTACGGCCCAGTGGGTTTTGGCAAGCGTGTAATCATGGTATAGCTAGGCAATGGATCGACTAGCTGCTGCTACGTGACCCTGTCGCTGTGAGAACAGCTCGCTCTCCCTTCTTCGTTCGTGTGGCGGTAGGCCTAGCGGTGACGAAGAAGAAGGAAGCGAGCGCACAAAAAGAACCCATGCCATGCGGCAGATGTTCTCAGCAGCAGGTTGAGCTGCATGCAAGGAGTCGGCGTAGTAGGCCTGCAATGATTTGACAACCCTCTGGGCATAGGCCTGCCAGTCATGCCAGTAGTAGGCCTAGGCCTAAACCTTGCCTAGCATGCTAGGCCAACCTCATGACCTAGGCCTACCTAGGCCTAGGCCTACCATGCATGCTACTGTCCAACAAACAGTCTACACCATCACGGTAATGCGTGACTGTACATTCGCCTGTACAAAATGTAGGGCCCAATTTTCAAAAACTTTTAACTTCTTTAAAAAACTTTTAATTGAAAAAAATCGGCCATATTCATGTTGAACACACATAACTCGATATATTAAGGAAGAATTTTAATTTTTTTTTCAATGCTGAATTTGTACACAATTCTGTGTGTAAAAATTTGGTTTCCACAGAAGGTTTTCACGCTGTAGCGTGATTTCACGGCCTAGCGTGATGGTGTAGACTGACAAAGGATCATCCGAGAATCGATCAACGATATATTTGAAGAGTTCTTGCACAAAAAGGAGCGATGCGAGATGCAAAAAAGGTGAGCAGGAGTGATGTGTAAACCTAAAGCCATTCTGTCGTGTAAGCTTTGTTTGATCTATTTTCTTATACAACATGGAAAACCAACATTACACCCAGTCAGTTTCCTTTATTTTAGCATGTTAGTTTTCTGCCATTTTGAATCGGCCGCTTCATAAATAAGTCTGGCGCAAAGCTGTTTCACGTCGCTTGAGGTAGCCGTTCCGCTTACTCGGGTGAGTAGTTGCCTCTAGCACCAAACGTTCCGACAGACATGCTCTGCAACATTCATGCAAAAACACTTTTCAGCGATATTTTTAAAATGCTTATAACAAAAAAATCATTGAATTTGTACGTTCTCCCTGCCACTCCCCACCGAAATCCTGCCCCAAGTTACAATTCGACCTGTTGTGTTCAGACACGGAAAATGAAGCTGCATCTGCGTCCGACTCAGATTTTGAGTCTGACGACAACTGTAGTTGGGGTGAAGATCTCTTGGATTCGTTCTGCATTAGAGATCCGTACAGCCCGTTTAGTATCCAACTCCAATGTACCAGCATCCCGGTGAAGAAATCTGCTTCAACGCCCGAGCTGTCGCCGCCCAATGCCTTCGCTTTTGATGTTACAATTAAGAGATCGTTGGACCCAAATAGACGAAGAGTAAGTGCACAGACCTGGGCCAACCGCTCAGAAAGTGGCTAGTGCTACCATGTCTATCGGCAGTTAGTTATAGCGCATTTTCCCATTAACTACACTGCCAATAGGCACCGAAAGCACTATCAAACTCTCTGTGCAGTCGGCCCAGTTATCTACATGTAGGATTCGGTTTTTCATGTCTATTGAGGACACCTTTTGGACTGACCTTATTGAATGGTGTCCTTGATTACAGAGGTCAAAATGAACAGAAATGACCAAGCACTTTTATTTTACTTTGTTGTCCTCAATGTGAAAATGAAAGTGAAAGTGTTTTAACTGCCGATATCCAGTTTTTCCAAGTACTGAAGTAAATGGAAAAAATCAACTTTGTGAAGAACCAGTGCAGCCCATGTTGCATCACATTTGAATGAACCTTCGGAAATGTTCTCAATGATTGAAAAACACTGAATCGCAAACGTTTTTCCTGCATTACTAAACACTATTGTTGTTATAACTGCGTGTAGGTATAGTAATTTGCAACTCAAGTTATGGATGCCGTAAAAAAGATAAATCTTGCCTTGAGGCACTGAGTAAAATTAAAAAATGGATACAAACATGTGAATATTGATGCAAATTATTTGACGCATGGTATTCATGGCCGTTGGGCTTTCATTGACTTCGTATTTCAAAGCATCTCTCACTTCAACACGTTCAAATGAAATTGTCCGTTCCACACTGTTCCATACTGGAGGATTTTGCCTGTATTAGGTGGTTGTCTGTACATTGCACAAATTCAACCTGCACAGGGCTCGAAAAATCACATGCCCGAATGCCCACAGGCAACCTGTTCAACCACCTGGGCAACAAAAACCAATTTTCAGCCAAATACAACATGCCCGACCGGGCAACTCTTAATTGGATCCCACTCAAAAAATAAACATAATTAAAGTAAATTTCCAACCAAACCAAGGGATTCAGGCATCCATCAAGATGAGCTGGGCATCTAAACACCTGAAAACTGAAAAGACAGGTTGCCCGACTGGGCATGTAGGCTCCAGAGAATTTTTCAAGCCCTGCTGCATGATGTTTTAAAGATTGTCAGTTTGTTCCGACAGGTGCATTCTGATGTGTGTGTTGCATCAGATTACTCCAGGGCATTCATTGTAGGTTGATATGAAAACATGTGCAAATGGACTTGCAAAAATTTGCAATAAATTCAGGCATTTTTATGTCAGGGTAAAGCAAAGCATCTGTATGAATGTATTGATAAACCTTCACAAGTGCATTGGAGGTTAAACTGTTTATTAAAATGTGATTCACTCTCTGTCTTACAGGTCTCCTTTGCTGTTGAAGAAACCCTCACCAAAGTCATCGAGGAGGAGGAAGCTCTCGCCGATGCATTCCAATGAGCAATATAAGTTACGTGTTTCAACCTGGTCACCGGCGGCGCATTTATGACCGGTTTTATGCTGACAATACCAGCGATTGAACTGTTAACCATGTTAACCGGTCTCTGTGTGATAAAAACTCTGTGACATAGGTGATGTGATCCTCTGCCCCTCAGGCAAGCCATATTCAGACTAGCTCCCCAAGGAGCCTATTTAAACTTGTATAAAAAAGCTATCCTACATGTATATGACAACGTGTTTCCTCCTGCATGTTCCACTTGAAAGAGTTTACCTGGTAGATTAATATAATTCTATTATGAACCAGGAAGTTTCACTTGACCTACCACCTACTACCCTCGTCTTGGGGGGGACACTGTTTGAACAAGGATCTTCTGTTCAAAATTAGGAGAGCCCAATTTGCCTTATCATAGGCACACTCGGTATCAAGGAAGGAATTGTAACATAAAAAAAGATGGTCATACTCCGTTATTATTGCTCTCCAGTGGCAGACCTCTCATAACAATTCATTGGACAACATAGCCTTTATCAAACATAACCTTACATGTCGTCAACCGAGAATTAACTGGGTCTAAGTGCATTTTTTACTTGACCCTTACTTCCTGTGCTTATAAGGGACAAAAAGCACAGGAAATTTGGGTCAAGCTAAAAGTGCACTTAGACCCTGTTAATTCTCGGTTGACGATGTATGTACCCTTCCAAATGAGAACTTGTGTTTGAGTTAGTGTCATGACATCCAGCATGTCGCATAATATCAGACATTTCTGCAGTTACCTAGCAACACGAACCCCACTTAACAAGTATGCCATGTACGTTTACCCTGAGGGGGAAGTCTTTAAACTCCAGTATACATGTTGCATCACCTCCTATCGACGAAGTTTCATCATCTGTTTGATAATTCGGTGAAAGAGACAATGATTGTTTGTTTTGGTTATATTTTGCTTTCATTTTAAAGTGGTCTTTTATGACAGAGGATTTTTTTGATTTTGTATTGGAATAAATATTGGAATGCTGATTTGCAAAAAAACGTAGTGTGAATCAGTTCAGGGCCGTATTTAACTTTTTGGTCCGCAAGAAAAAAATGTTTTTTGGTTGGCTCAGGGGGGCAACTGCCCCTTTAAATACGGCCCTGCAGTAGCCTTTGGGACGATCGAACCTCAGATCATTTGGTTGGGGAATTTCCATTCTTTTACTCATTCCTTACCAAGCATGAGTTGATAAGTTTATAGTAGAATTTTACTCCAAGTCACTTTGGAGACTCCTATCCTATAAATTCCTTAATTTTCTCACTTTGGGTCTTGCAGTAACAAAATTTAGAAACTTGTAGTCAATCGGCTGTAGAGTAGAGTATATCTGCTTCTTTGTTAGGTCAGGACACGAAGGATTCCTGGGAAACTTGTGGGTACACTCCAAAAGAAACCTGTGGGTACACATAGAAGGAAAACATACGGGTACACAGGAAACATGTGGGTACAATGTACCCGGGTACACAGGAACACACCGGGTACTGGTGTGGTCATTTCTGGTCAAAATTTTCCATGCGAGGTTGGTGTGTACAGTGGTGAGGAGCATGCAAAAAGGGCCTGTTCATAATTCAGGTTTTAAAAATACCCAACAAGTCCTGTTGATACCTTGGAATCCTTTGGAAATGGGTCATTGAGGTGTGATATCTGTTTAATCACTTAATTCCATTATACGGAATATTTTTATAATCCGATTGTAAATAAACATATTGTGCATTGAATACATGGGCAGCTTTTTTGTTTCAATTTCTGATTCTACATGTAGGTGTGGCCAACTGATATATCAATTTCATTAGAAGTTCTGCTCAGAACTCCAAAAAATTACCAACTCAATGAACAGCAGTGGACATCAAAGACCTAAATTACACAATCAAATATTATTGCACAATTTGGGGCCGAAAATAGGGTCATGTGCCTCTGGCATGATGGTATCCTGAGATCTCAGGTCATTTACGGTCGTGCGAGTGAGCGAGCGCGAAGCCCTGGGATTCTCAGGATGGCATGATGGATACATGTAGAAGAAAGATTGGCATGATTTTACACATTTTGATCCTCGTATTGTGCAATAATATTACATGTGTATGGGCCGCTTTGGAATTTCCTGCCAAAATCTGAAATGTATATTATTATAGGGCCTAAACAGGAAAAACTTGACTGGTTTTCCTTTACAACGCTGAGTCAGATTCACAAACTAATATTTGAGGCCACAGATACAAAAACTGAAGTCATTTTAATTCAATGCCAAAAAGAATGAGGACATGCTTGACTATGGCTGTTTATGACAGCCGATGAATATGAATGACGTGTTTGAGGCCAGTTCAGCATGTTCAATGGTCCACGCATGGGAATATCTCAAGTGAACTAGATTTATTGATGACATATGATCATGATGATAAGAACTATGTGGAACACCTTGGCTGCCAGCAAGGTTTTAGGTTTTGCGGGTTAAATCCTCTCTGAATAGCGAACCTTGTATATTATACAAGCAAGCAGTCTTTCCGCAAATGGGGGGATATGTCCCCTCCATAAAAAGTCAAAATTTATGTTTTTGACCAGGAATTCTGTCAAATTTACTCTTTGTCCCCCCCCCCAAAAAAAAAATTCCTCGCAGAAACCCTGGCAAGGGTCTCCCATGTCTGGAGCAAATAATGCTATATTTGACAAATGAAACTCAATATTTGTTTTTTTTTAACTTAGTGAGTGATCTATCTGAAGAGAAATCTGGAACCACATCAAGAGAAAATTCAGATACTGTAAAGCAGGAAAATTTTGCGTGCAGGAAATTTTCGCGAGAGTGTGTGAGTCGCAAAAATTTCCTGTCGCTAATATAAATACACGCAAGTGATAGATATGGTCCGTGAAAAAAAACTGAAAAAATGGCAGAGACTCGCGAAAATATCCTGCCGTGAATATGTCTATAATTCTTGATTCGCGAAAATTGCCAGCCGCGAAATTATCTTGCTTTACAGTATATTAACACACTGACAGACTGGGTCAACTGAAAGAGCACACCATGACAACAGAGGAACAAATATGAAAAGACAGCAAGTAGCCTACTCTGTTTACCGGTATAAATTTTATTCATCATTCGACTTAGCACGAATAACATACATGTCCAAGGTCATGCATGACTGCATGCAAAGCTTCTATACAGCAATAGCTGACCTATCTACATTTTATTTACCAAGTAATCCTTATGACAGCCAGACTGGTTTATTGCCATTTTGTGTTTCGTTTTGAAGAATCTCTAAGGGAGAGACGTTATTCAAAAGCAGCGATCTGTATAAATCAACTAGAGTCAAAAATTTCGCAACCGATACAGTGTATGGATAGTTCCATGTCTTGTCAGTGACCTTGTGCTCCACCCATAGGACGAAAATGAAACAAATGGATAATTACCAGATTGCTATCATAGATTAGAATGGGTAATTTTGGGGCACCTTGCATTATTAGCTATTTCTACCATAGAAATCTACTAAAAACCATTCAGTTGGGGATACCCTGTCAATAATTTGTACATATTATTCACGATGGCTTGTCAGTGCTGCCACCAATGGAGAACCGGAGGAACTAACGTCACGACGTGGCGCTGTGAGCAGTGCGACCGAAGTTTCTTTTTTCTAACGTTGTTTCCATTTATTTCTGGCGTGAAAAGCATCCGTTTGTTTCGGTCGCCTGGCATTAAAATTTTCACCATCTTGTAGCAGATGAAAATATCTGCATTTTGCGATGCTTTTTTTCCTTAAAATGAAGAGATAGATGGCGATTATGGCAACGTCATTATCTCATTATTCCTGTAGAAAATGTACAGCAGATTTTTTCATGACGCAACGTCAACACACATAAAACGACGTCAATGACGTCGTTTCGGTCGCACTGCTCGCAGCGCCGACCTGTCGAGATTTCTGGCACGCGGGTTCCTCATTGAAAATGAAGTCACTTTTTCACTGCACCATTTTGAAGCAATGTAAAATGAAAACATGATAAGTACACATCTAATCAATAGATGGCGCTCTATAATCTTCAAGTTCCTCGTGGTGGCGTTTTGTGGAGAGTAATCGTAAGGCCATAGTGTCCATACTTTCATCTAAACAACCCTCAGTGGAGATCTCAACATTGTAGTTATTTGCCTGAAATGAATGTTTTCAATTTTAGTAACACTTAGATTTAAATTGCTGCATTAAGGAATGGTCTGAGCTCCAGGGCCCGGTTGCACGAAACCCACGACAGCGCTATCTTGGTGTTAGCGCTATCTTCATGTTAGATGACGTAAAAATCCATTGTTCTTTTACGTCATTTAACATCAAGATAGCGCTAACACCAAGATGGCGCTGTCGTGAGTTTCGTGCAACCGGGCCCTGGCTGACAAAATCTGCAAGCCCAAGTACCGGTAGTATACATTTATGTACCGGTAGATATGAGACCCTCCAAGTACCAGTCGCATGTCGCTCTTAGCTTGGCAGGTTGAGACCAAATGTTTGTCAGTTTCAATATTGTCTGCCTGTTTTAAAATCTGAAAGTAGTACCCCGGTATACATTTATGTAGACCTACATACATGTATAACTACCAAAGGTAAACTTACCAACTGCAATGTCGCAGCAAATAATCGGCATACATTTGGAATGTTTTTCCCCTGTGCAACATAGCGGAACGGCATTTTCTGATCATCATCCATCGGGGAGTCTTCTTCACAGAACGACTCTAAAACCGACGTGCCATATCTGTGGATGTCAAACACGCCATTTCGTTCCTCTTGTTCTAATTTTGGTAAAAGTTTTTCCTCCCAATCGCTGACTCGCCGCGACAACTCCGTTATTTGTGCATAGTGTTGTGCACTGGATATATAACTTTCCTGAAAAGACAACACTCTCCTGAAAAGACTAGCACTTTTCGAGTCTCTGCCTTAAACTCTCTGCCTTGATTAGACTACCTACTTCGAACTTGTTCGTTCTTCACAGCCACTTTCCTTCAGTCAGTGCAATAAAAAGTGTCAAGGTGTACATGTACCAAGATCCCCAATTCCCGCACAACAGATTGCACCCTTTTTGCACTCAACTTAAAAAAAGAAGTGGTAATGAGAACAGAATACCCACCACATGTTGCCTGACCAAATCTTCATAAGTCTGAACCACAGATGAATCCTGTGACTGTGTTGCAGGGTATTCAAAACCTGGAAGCAAATTTAATGCAAGTTTTTATCTTGTTGTTCTTCATGGAACCGTCCCCAAAGATGTGACAGCTGTCCTGTTTCCACTGCTCCACCTAAAAGGCGAGGCTTCACTTCTTGCACGAGTAGCTCTCTATGGGTAACTCAACTTGGAACAGTGTTTGTAGTCACAGCATGATTCTTTCCATACACCTTTACCAGCAATTTCGATAGCAGAAACCAGTTTTCGTTGCAAAATTCTACATACCCCTTTCTTGGATATTATCTTCATACTGAGGGCCGTCATCCCCGATGCCCAAGGCGTCCAGAACGTTGGGGAATGGATCAGCAGGTGGATCAAACCCACCATCGTCATCATCATCATCTGCTGCAGCATCTCCTAATTCTGCTTGTGGAGCAACGTCCTCCTCTTCTTCACGATCTTCAAGTTCTTCAAAACGACATTGTTGAGCCTGAAGATACGGAATATAAACAGATTCAGATAGTTCCTGAGCCAAGCCAAGTGTAAGGTGCTTTTGAATAAGAACCCTCCAGGCAGCTCTGACAGAAAACACTACAAAAGAGGATGGACACCAGTACATGCAACTGACAACAGCAAAAGCTTAACTATACCAGAATTTTTGCCTCTCTTTTGTGCATAGCTTGTCTCTTCTTGTACTCAGCCCAGTAGAGGCTCTCAAGTTCTGGGAAGGATGGCACTTTCAGAGATTTGCTGGGCAACTTGGAGGCACGTGAGAAACCTAGAAAACACATGGTAGGCATCATCAGCAACACACACTGTATATAGGAATTCTAGCCATAATTTCTTCGTGTTTTTAAGAAATCACCGATTGAAAATCTCCAGTTGTTCAGGTGTACATGTAACTATATTTGCAACAAGTGTGGAATGCAACCTCAATAAAATTAACAGCACAACTTACAGACAGTTGCCATAAACTCTCTCAACGGCTGCAATTTCTCTTCATCCTGTACACCATCTTGTTTCTTTTTCCGTTTCCGCTTCGTAGTGGCCTCTTGCGATAATTTCGCCGGCACCTTGAATGTCCTTGACTTCTTTAGCTTTTTCTCTGGCACGACATTAGCATGTGAATTCTGAGTTTCCCAGGGATCACGGATAATTTTTGCCGGCCTTTTGTTTTCTTCAAATAATACAACTTGTTTCCGCTGGCGTTCCGATTTTCGGGGCATCATTTGGTCCTGCCCGTTCTGAGGAGAAACCGCAAGAGATGACGGAGTTTAACTCACTTGAAACCAATGCCAAACCATCAGACATGAATTTTTTTTTTCATCTTTGTGTTATCTGTCAACAGGACAGACTTTTCTTGCAGCCGTGTGAAATGCATTCTGGCTAACCACCAGTGCTGCCATCTACTGTACACTCGGACTAGGCTCCTACCACAAGAGACTTGTCTCCAAGATTTTGGATGAGTAAAATGTGATTATTTTCTAATATAGGAGTCTGGGAATGCTGCAACCAATACCTTGTTTTCCTCCACAGCATTAGCCTCAGGTAACACTGGATCTTCAGCAATTCCATCAACGTCATCAAACCCGCCAAGATCATCACCGGCGCCATCATCTATGAACAGTATCAATCATAAGCACTGTGATCATTTGGAAACAGATAAGACTTAAGCTACATATGTGTACCATGTAACCAGCATTATTAGCTCCTCCTAGGAGACTATTGTTAAGTTCAACACAGCATGCACAAGATAACAGGTATTCCTGCTCTCAAGGACATAGAAACCCCCTTCGTCCACACACAACTTCACATGCATCTACTCATCTGACATCATCAAAATCAGCCTCAATCACGGCTCATATAATCATCTTATTTACCATCATGAACATCCATAGGTTCTACAACAGGGCCACCTAACGTATCAATCGCTTCACTACGATTCATATCACCATTTTCCTGTAAGATAATTTGGGGTGTGGACATTTGGTTGGGCATGGTCGCCTCGAGGAGCGCCAGTTGAGTCAAATCAAGCATCATGGTGCCAGTCATGTGAAGGTTGGAGGCGTTCATTCTGAAGTCGTTCTTGTTCCCCAGAAGTTCTCCCTTTCGACTGAAAAAGTAAACTAATAAATTTAAACGGTTCATCTGAAGAGAATATGTCGGCAACAGCAAAATGTTCCGCTACACGTGTACCGAATCACTGTACGATTACTGTGGAGGGCATAGAACTCTCATCTCACCCTGGGTTGCAATTATTCCCACAACCCCCACAATGTAGTCAAAGGGCGAAGTGATTGATGTTCGAAAAGGCCTTGATACGTCAAGCAGAAAACACTGACCTGAGTAATGAATTGTCCCCTTTTGCATCCGCATCCAATTTTATGAGCAGCAGCGGTGTGTTAGGCGAGTCTTTAATGGTCTGCAAGTCAAAGTCATCAAATGGTAAAATAATATATAAAATCGTACGAAATGTATCATCATAGACGATTCCAAGTCTGTATGCAGTCTTCTTGTACAATGGGAAATCATGTAGCCAATGATGACAAAAAGTGCCACTTTTTCACTTACAGATTTACCATCAGTGCCCTCTTTCAAGTCCGTGTTCTTGTGTTGTCTCTGTTCCACGACGTCATCAAGAGACAACAAGTCCTCCTCCACTTCGTTACGAAATGTGACATCTCTGTCGTTGCCTTGGTTGTCAACAGAGGATTTTTGGTTCAGTTTTCTTTAAATAGGAAAGTTTTGATCAAAATCTATTGGGACATGTGGGAATTAGATCATCAGATTTTGTCTTCATAATATTCAGAATGGGATGTTGACCATGTGAAATGTCTTAGCTTAGAACTAATCAATCCTAAGTGCAGGCTACATGTATGTCAAAAATCCTGTAAACCCCTTTCCAAGAATTAGTAGTACGGTACACATCAGTGTTTTCCCTGGGATTTAGTTTAAACGTNAAGTTTACACAACTGACCGAGATGGCCATGTTCCGACGCCGTCATTGGTATTGTTATTGCGCATGACGTCAATGACGTTGGTGACGGCGCGAGTCTCGCCACCGAATGCGCTGAAAATCCTGTGGAAATTACCGTTTCAAACTGCAATTTCTAAGCACAGAGATCTTGAATCACTCTGATTCTTTGCCAGATCTTTGCTTTGATATCCAACTTTGTGAGCAGCGGCGTTTTCGGCTTTGGCAACAAAAATGACCCCATGTAATTTGTGTCTATTTTGGACATGTGTCATCCAGCGATAATTTATGGTAACGCACTATAGGCAATGGATCGACTAGCTGCCATGGCTGCTGCTACGTGACCCTGTCGCTGTGAGAACAGCTCGCTCTCCCTTCTTCGTTCGTGTGGCGGTAGGCCTAGCGGTGACGAAGAAGAAGGAAGCGAGCGCACAAAAAGAACCCATGCACATGATGCAGCAGATGTTCTCAGCAGGTTGAGCTGCATGCAAGGAGTCGGCGTAGTAGGCCTGCAATGATTTGACAACCCTCTGGGCATAGGCCTGCCAGTCATGCCAGTAGTAGGCCTAGGCCTAAACCTTGCCTAGCATGCCAGGCCAACCTCATGACCTAGGCCTACCATCATGACCATGCATGCTATAGCCTACTGTCCAACAAAGGATCATCCGAGAATCGATCAACGATATATTTGAAGAGTTCTTGCACAAAAAGGAGCGATGCGAGATGCAAAAAAGGTGAGCAGGAGTGATGTGTAAACCTAAAACAATTCTGTCGTGTAAGCTTTGTTTGATCTATTTTCTTATACAACATGGAAAACCAACATTACACCCAGTCAGTTTCCTTTATTTTAGTTTTCTGCCATTTTGAATCGGCCGCTTCATAAATAAGAAGTCTGGCGCAAAGCTGTTTCACGCCGCTTGAGGTAGCCGTTCCGCTTACTCGGGTTAGTAGTTACCTCTATAGCACCAAACGTTCCGACAGACATGCTCTGCAACATTCATGCAAAAACACTTTTCAGCGATATTTTTAAAATGCTTATAACAAAAAAATCATGATTGAAAGCCAGTTCTCTGTTTTAAAGCACATTGAAGAAGATAATATGGGGAAAAACTTCCACTACTACCGAAATGAGCAGTTTTATGGGTATTTTTACATCGTAAAATTTGCACCCCGCCATGCATTCGACAAAATTTGCACGCGAAACGTTGGCGGCAGAGGTTTAAGCGTGCTTAATCATCTCTGGGACGAGACTGAACTACGAAATGTATGTAGGCCTATTGTGTGAGACTTATTTTGACTTTATATTATTACGCAGGAAAAAGTTCCTCAAAAATCATTTTCTAATCACAACAGTGGACAGTTTATTCATATCAAAAGACCTAATACCTTAAAATATGTTAATTTTGTAGTTATAGAAACTGTAGATTCATGTTTTGTGAGAATTATCTGAGAACTACATTCTCTGCACTATCATCTCCTGCAGGTGCTCTTCGGCTCCATTTATCTGGAGAAAAAGCAGACAGCATTTCCACGTTGCAACCCGCTTATTTATCGTTAATATCGCATTTACAATGGGTTACAATCCGCTTACCAAGGATCTTTTCCTCTGGTTCATGTCTGTCATATACCTTTTTGCATTTTGTTCCCTTTATGTGCAGATACCAGGTGAGAATTGGCCAGTTCTCTCATCTGTCATTTTTGTCTGTTCTGGTTACTACCTACTTACTGGTTACTACTGGTTCATGGGTTACCAGGTTACTTACCACTTTACTCAACTCAATCCAACCTCAGTCTTATTTCATGTTGCTATTTACTTTACCAGCTCTCTTGTTTGATGTTGGTCTTAGAGCTCACAGTTGCACTAGCTCATGTATATACTGCACCGATGATGAAAATCGCTTATCTTTTATCCAAGTATCTTTTATCTTATCTTATCTATTTTGAACCAAAATTTTCAATTTTTTTACTTCTCTCTCCTCTCTCTCCTCCATCATCATCCTGTATGCCTATCCAGTCTCCAGTCATGAGACTTGCCTGACCTTAGTAACTTAGTCCTGATGCCTATGGCATTTGCGTATATGCCCAGCTGCTATAGGCCTATGGACGTGATGGATGTCAGTTGACGGAGGCAACACAGTTACGATATTACCTGTAGTGTAGGCCTAATATCAATATGGCATACCTTCCAGCTAGCATTTTAGTGGGCCTGGGTTGACTGTCATGACTATCTGACTGTTCATTTCACTCTGTTCTCTGGCTCTTGTCAAATTGGCAATAATGTGAGTGTGACATCTCTTAGTCTTCAATGACATTACAATGATGAATGAAACATGATCATGTCTCCTTCCAGGGCTGTATGGTGACAACGGAGTTTTACCTGCAAAATTGGTTCTCAAAGAAGGTAAGATTATTGCATTGCCAATACCTGTTTATCAATGGAGCTGCCATGCCTGTCCCAAAACTGTCTCATTACAAGATGAAGGCCTAACAGGAGGCTGTAAAAATCCTCTAAATAGACCAACCCTTCAGTTCATTCATTTGCTCACACTCACGGCAGTAGTACAGCTGTCTTATATTTTGTGACCTGGTCCAGCTATGATTTCAATTTCTAACAATTTTTATCTTCTTTACATTCAATTAAAGCTCCAAAGGACTTTGATGACTTCTTCAAGGAGCAGCCAAGTTTGCTTCGACTGATGAAGTTAATTGACCTTGATGTCCAAACTGGAATGGATCTTCTGTGTCTCCTTGGAATCATGATTTCCTTCCTGTGTTTTATCCATAAAGGGTCGAGAGATATGCTTGCCTTCTTCATGTTATGGATTCTTTACTACTCGCTGTTTTCAGTAAGTACATGTAATATCATCTACTTACCCTCTACTTAAGTTAATTACTTTTCCCCTTTCTTGTCATCGGGGTGACACAGTGTATTGTACACGTTGCTCAGGAGTTGCTGGTGATGATATGGATACTGACTGTACACATGCTATTACCCAGCCAATAATGTTATCAAGATGAACCATTCTTTGCATCCTGGCACCAATATTTCAGAACATCATAATATATGCTTCCCAAATTAGGTATCCCATGGGCCTTTCATTGGACCCCTGCATAAAGATCATGGTCCTTCCCTGATAATGATCAATCTGTTCCTTTCAGGTTGGCCAGACATTTCTGTGGTTCCAGTGGTAAGCATGGAAAATAGTTCAACAGCATAGTGGTTTAAAAGAGGGCTATAATTATAAAGCAGGCATATTCACATTTGGTTGATATAAAAAGGCATATTCCAAAGCTATGTCAGCTCACGGAATGTGCAACTTTATATCCTGTACCATTTTCAGGGACATCCTCCTGCTGGAAACAGGGTTTCTGTGTATCCTGATCGCTCCACTCCAGTTGCGGTTCTTCTGGTACCAAACGCCTGCGTATCACCCACACGATTCCATCACCATGTACCTCGTCAAGTGGTTACTATTCAGGCTGATGTTTGCCTCTGGTGTGGTTAAGTTGACCAGTCATTGCCCAACATGGTGGGGGCTGACAGGTAAGCTGAGGTTCTTCAACTCAAACCAAATATTTTTGAAGTTTTTTGCTTGGATACTTGCGAAATTCAGAACTGCGAACCAATTTGACATAGAGAGCTTTGCTAGTCGCTACCTTCGATCATTGCTATGGAACAGCCCGGAATCGATCTTGTGGTGTGGGAGGATAACATTCACCCCAAGGCCTTGCATTCACCCCTTTGCTAGTGGAGCCTATGTCGTGCTGTCTACCCAATTGGCAGACAAAACTGGCTTTCAAGTGAAGCACCCAAGCACTGCAGTGCCATCTAAGAATAGAGAACTAAAACTAGCAGGGAGTTGGACATCAGGAATGGGCAATAGTGGTTGTGATGTACTGAGGGCACCGCAGTATCACTTGTCCTATGGAACAAATGTTCGTCCTGTATGGTGCAATGGACCTCCAAAGAAGGGACCAATTATCCTCCCCATAGGTAGCAAAATGGGTTAATCTTGTTGATGTTCTTTTCAGCTCTGAATTGGCACTTTGAATCTCAGTGTATCCCGACTCCGCTGGCTTGGTTTTATCATCAAATTCCAGACTGGATGCTGAAGTTTAGCACCGTTATGACCTACGTGATTGAAATCGCTGTGCCGTTCTTTTTCTTTGCACCAGTCAGGTCGATGCGATTCTTTGCATTTTATGCCCAGGTAAGTGTTAGTACTGATATCAAATGTTGCAGATTACCACTAGGTTCAAGGCATCCCAGGTTGTCTACTGCCCTCTTTCCTTCTCAGAAGACTTGGGGGGTGGAAAGTGTTTTGAATCCTTGAAGTCATGCCGGAGTTCTATGTTAAGTGTAAAATTTTTCTAGCAAATTCTTGCAAATTGGTTGAAGAGACCCAACATTTAGGTAAAAAATTCAGAAAATGTGTTTTAATAAACAACTACCAGTATCACAGATTTATTACAATTCTTCATCTCAATATCAATAACACAGACATTGGAGTGGATCATTACATTTTCTTCATTACGAATTGGACGGATTCTGTAAACATGGTAAAGTGGCCTTGCACTCCTCGTCGTGCAGATACATGTAGTGGCCAATAACAGCCTACATTAGCAGACGTTCTTTGTAACCCCCCCCCCCTTGTTTACAAGTTAATCACATCTTGTGGGAAACAAACTTCCAGGGGAGCACTTGCATTTGAAACTTCAAAAGTCTCAAGCCAGAGTAGCCCATGGAATGTCTCCAGGAGCTCTTTCATGTGCACGTACAACTGGCCAATCAGGGTCCTCGTTCCTTCAAGGTCTCCGCGTACGTTTATCACTATTTGGAGATCGTAAGTGTTCAGATCCAGCAACCTCTTCACGAGGATACTTTCTCCTTCAGTTGTCGCGTACAGCATGTCTTGCCAGTCGATTCTACTGATCACATGATCTTGTAAGCGTACGGAGAATTTCTCGAAGGCCGACTCCGGATAGTGGACCGGGAATGTGTACTTGATTCGCATTTCTGTTTGATCTTCGGGGACCGCCACCGGCCAGAGGTCGCTGACATCATTTGGCTGGATGTCCTTGTTGTACCAGGGCATGACCGCCAGAGTGTCGCGATAGGTGTTCGTCGTTGGGATATCGGGCTGGGGGACATAATAGAACAAATCTAGCTTGGGGACGAGGTTCACCATATCAGCGAATTGATCATAAGTGATCTTGATATAGAACCATAGGCAGCGCAGAAGTGGCCGTGAAATTTGACCACTTTGGAAGAAATCCTCTTTAGCTTGATTGAAGGCTGTCTCATCAAACATCCCACGGCTAGCGAACACCCTGTTAGTTTGGTAATTCATATAGTCCTTGAGATCATGGCGGTACAGGCACTGAATGAGCTCTACCAAGTGACCGGGTACATGGAAGATGATATCCTTTAGTACTGGACTCCTGGAATACCAGATGATATCGCCTGTGTCCTGAAAGAAGTGCAAGCTGGCCTCCAACTCTTTTGGATCGGTGATTTTGAAGTTGTCTGCCAGTTGGCGTACAGTGTCCATCGTGACGTAACGGCCCGGATGCATGTTCAGTTTGGCTCGGAATTGGGTCCAGTGTTTTGGGATGATCCTCTGAGCATCCGGGAAGAGATTTTTATTGATGACCATTGTTTCCAAGTCATTGATGATATCCTCGACATCAGGGGTACCTTCGTTGGAGTGCGTGATGGTAATATTTGACACAACCTTCAGCTGGTTCTTCACAATCATCTCGGCTTTCTTCTTCTGGACTTTGAGCTGTTTGCGCGAATGGCCGACGGTGGCATCCTCACCCCGTTCCTCCCCCATCATCGTCTTGGCAGACTCGCGCAACACTTTTACTTTACTCCGGTGCTCCCTCAAATGGTTTTCCAAGTCAGCTTTGGCAAGACCCTCATTCTTTTCATAGAAATCTCCAGAGCAGAGATCACTTTGCGTTCCTACAATCTTCACTACTGCACCGGGAACATGCATTTGGAGCAGGTCGATCCACTGCCCGATGGCACGTTGAAATTTTGCCGAAGTGTAGGATCTGTGATCATAGACAATGATGTACAACGCCTTCTCATCTAAAAACAAGGGGTGTATGATCCGATAATTTGCATCTCCGCCGAGTTCAAGGATGATAAATTGTACATTATTGTCAGTTTTCCACCGTGTTTCACTCATGACGGATGTCGAGTCCGTGACAGGCACCGTCAGGACAGATTTCCCCTGCACTAGAGCACGAATGAAGCTTGTTTTCCCGGCTTGATAATCGCCGAGGACGATGATCTTCTGTCGCTGGAGATTCTCTGTCTGGATTATTTGCTGCCGACGCAAATGAGTCCAAATCTTCTGCGGGTTTTCCGTTTTCCAGATTTGTTCTGGCGGACTCTTCAATGGATTCTTATGCAGCCATAACCCGCTTTTCTGGTAGTGTTGATAAGTGTGGGCTGTTTTCAGCCCCGTCATCTTGTACATATCAAGAGGTAATGATCGCAGTTCATTCGCAGTCAGATCAAATGTCTCCAGGGAGCTCAACCGGTTAATATTCTCCGGTAGTTCTTTGATTTTGTTCTGATACACAAACAGTCTTTGAAGATTTTTCAACTCGCATAACTCAGGTGGCAGTACGTTAATTTGGTTATCACCAACTTGAAAATCAAGCAATTTGCTGAGTTTACTGATTGTTTTAGGGATCTTGGTGATTTTGTTGCTGTTAAATTTGAGTGTTTCGATGTTCGCGACGGAATCAATCCCGTTCGGTATCGCAGTCAGGAAGTTACTGGAAAGATTCAACGTGGTCAGACTGACCATTTCCAAGATGGCGTTCGGAAATGAATGGAAGAAATTCTTTTGCAAGTAAACCTCGGTGACGGCAGTTTGACATTTCTGTGGAATATTGTTAATGAGACACTCTTCGAGGTCAATGACCTTTAGTTCTGGGATCTCGAACAAAACTTGTGGTATATGTTCCGATTGGATCTGACCTTTGCGTAGCAAGTTCTCCATGTATGCATCTTGGACGACAAGTTGTGCGAAGCTGCGGTTGTTGATTTTCAGGGTGTGCAGCTTGGTCAGCTCCACCATGGTCTCGGGGAGGCTTTCCATCGCGTTGCCCCAGAGTAACAGCTCCGTCAAAGCCTCACAATACACGATCTCTGGTGGTAACGTTACAATGTTCGTCTGCTGTAAGTTCAGGATTTCTAGTTTGAAGAGATTCCCGACATCAGGTGGCAGCACGTGGATCTTATTCCTGCTGACATCGAGATGTTTCAAACTCGGAATTTTCCAGATCACGGGTGGTACATAGCGGAAGTTACACTCGGACGCGATGAGCTGCTGGAGGCTTTTCAGTTCTTGCATTTCCAAGGGGAGTCCGCCGAAGTCATTCGGACTGTTGCTACGGATACCATTCTTGCTGACGTCAATTTTGACAAGATTTGTTAGCCTCTTGATGTCAGGCTGGATGAAGCGAATGTTATTCCCGGCAATCAGCAGCTCTTGAATCGCATCTTTTGCTGCAAATCAAAAAGTATGATGATTATTTGAAGGTGCACGTGAAATTACTCGTAGGGAGTGAAGGAGCCAGGCGCGGATCCAGAGGGGGGGTTTGGGGGGTCGTGACCCCCCCCCCTGCTCGCCACCACCAATTGTTTTTTTTTCAATAAGGCCACACTTTTTTTATTCTTTGGTTTACGGGCCCGCCGACGTGGCAAAATGCCATTCCGAAAAAAAAATAAAATTGGGAAAATCAGTTTCTTTTATTGCCTCCGAAGTTCAAATGAGGTCTTCTAAGAAAAAAACGAATAAATGGAGTCATTTTTATTCTCGCCGACCTTGGATTAGCAGTCAGGACAGCTAAAAATAAATAAAACCAACACTATTTCCCAGCAACAAGGACGGGAAGAAGCAGAAAAGAGGCATTTATAAAGAATTTATTTGGTTTTTTATTTCCTCCGATTTGTCTAACTTGTCATTCTAAAGCTGAAAATGAAAAAAGTGAACTTAACCTAAGTTTTTTTTTATTTTTATTCCGTCCTCCGTACCTGGGCTCAGAAACTTTGTGCCCGTAAACCAAAGAATATAATAACCCTGGCCTAATTTGCGAAAGTAAGCAAAAAACCCGCAAAAAACGCTCCTATTTTGATACTGAGATACCAGGAAATCGCGTCTACGGCCTTCTAGATTTCAAAATTTTCTGGGCGAGGTCCCCCAGACCCCCGTCCGCGCCGACATCGTCGACGTCCGCCTGCAACGACCGCCTTCGGCGGCCCTGACCCCCCTCTGCCAAAAATCCTGGATCCGCGCCTGGGAGCTGTGAGCCACGTACCACCATGGCGTGCTAAGTGAAGTCCAAGTATCATGCATCTTGCCCAACAAGTCCTTGCTAGGCCCGAATGTCACATTTCAACCATGATTATGATTATGTTAGTTTCTCAAACTGCCATGCTCACCTTTAAAGAGCTGTGGTGGTAATGATGTAATCCCGTGACTGGTATAATCCGCCTTCCGCCCTCCAGACGCTTCGTCTGTTGGAAGACGAATCCCAACCTTCTTACTCTTATGTCCATCTCTTTCTGCCTTGGGTGGCGACTTTGATTGCGAGTGTTGCTTTCCTTTCATCATGGCTTCTAGATTGTTTTCGATCCTTTTCATACCCTTGAGGGGCTTGCCCGATGCATGCATCGCTTGCACGATCTCCTGGAAAGATAGAGTGACTTCGGCATGAGAGAGAGTGGAGATTTTCAGAGAATGTGGAAACATAGGCTCCTGCAGCTGCTGAAAAAAAAACAGGTTGATGCAGTCCCATCACACTGGTTGCCAGGTTTTGTGGTCCCATCACACACTGGTTGCCAGGTTATGTGATTCCATCACACTGGTTGCCAGGCTATGTGGTCCCATTACTCACCAGTTGCTAGAAAAGCCTGTTTTGCCAGACTAGGCCAACCCAGTAGGCTATGCTTTGCAATGCTTGCAGATGAAGCAGTAATGTTGCTCGACTCACCTCAATCACCCGAATGTCCGGAGAATCAGGTTCATTGACAATATCCATGTTTGATAACTGAATTAATTACCGGTACTAACGACCCTAATTAATCATTAAACCCTATTGTACTGATAGCACAATGTGATTGATTTCCAACTCTCCAGCAAGCAGCAGTCTGGGAAAATGTTGAAAATCTCAAAACTGCATTGAACTCTGTCTGTGTGAACGAAATATTTCCAACTTGTCCCCAACCCAGTTGTGACGGTAGCCTAACAGGACACAGGATTAGGAGATAATCCATGCCACAGTTACCAATGCACCCATAGGGGTATTAACAACAAAATGCATAATAATACGGATGAATATGAACAATAATATTTTCGTGTACTGTATACATGTATGTGTCGTGGTTTTGCTATGGTAGATAATGTCAGGGATTAGTCTGACCCGATACACTTTCACTCACCAATTCATGATCAGAAAAATCCAAAGGTGAGCTTATGAACTATAAATTTTTGGTGATGGTTACCTGTAATACGTGTAATCTCATTTGATAGGAGGACATGACACGACATGTCTTTTTGTGACATGATGATTCATTTTGCCATGCAGAATTTTTGTGGAGGGGTTCTGGGGTGAACACATGCAGCCGTTGAAGGTGGGCACTAGTTCTGAATAATGTAATTTCTGGCAAATCCTGAAGAAAAATCATTGGTTGCCAGGAGCAGNCATCCAGTGCACCCCCCCCCCCCCCCCCCCCAATCCCTGTGGATCTCCGCCTGACCGTGATTGCCCGCATTGCCTGATGATCAATTATAGCACTGGTAAATGGGTGAATGTATCTGTCCATTTAAAAAACTACCAGCTTAGTTAGACTAAAAAGATATTCACATAGATCTAGACATGTTTCCAAATCTCTCGAAATGTGAAAAAAATGATTCCCTCAGGTTAACAGTTTATCATGAACACCTGAGAGATTGAATGGCAGGCACTGACCATTATGCATCATACAGTTGATAAAATCTTTCAGAAATTATGTAAATGCCTCTGAGGCACGCATTTAGTCCACAGATTATGAAAGGAGGAATTTGAAGCACTTGAATTTCTGAGGTCAGAGTTCATTCCCAACCTCAGAGGCCTATGCAGACTTGGTTGCCACCTTGTGACAATCATTGGGATTCGATTAAGGTGACCATACCTTGACTAAGTAGCAAACACCTATGGAAAATCTCAGTGAGATCATTTGCAATGATCTCTCGTTAGTTCGCTTGTTGTTAGTGGCAACCTTGAGCTGTCAACTTTTGTTATTTCCTTCGCCAAGATATTTCCTGTTGAGATCAATCAATCCATTTGCTATTCCTGTTAGCAAGAATAAATATATTCTTGCTGTTAGTATTAGTAATGCTAAGTCACTGCGATCATTGATTTTGCTTTGAACTTGTCGTGAAGGTTGATGCCATGGCCTATTGCTTTAACTTATCATGAAGGTTGATGCCATGGCTTATTGCTTTAACTTATCATGAAGGTTGATGCCATGGCCTATTGCTTTAACTTATCATGAAGGTTGATGCCATGGCCTATTGCTTTAACTTATCATGAAGGTTGATGCCATGGCTTATTGCTTTAACTTATCATGAAGGTTGATGCTGTGGCCTATTGCTTCAACTTGTCGTGAAGGTTGATGCCATGGCTTACATGTACTGCTTTAACTTTATCATGAAGGTTGATGCTGTGGCCTATTGCTTTAACTTTATCGTGAAGGTTGATGCTGTGGCCTATTGCTTCCACTTGTGTTGAAGGTTGATTCCATGGCCTTATTGCAGCTATCTGCAAGTTGGCTGGTTTCGCCTTCCAACCATTCAGCTACTGCATGGTGATCATGAAAGGATTGGGAACTAGTCTATGTGAAAGTCTGCATGTCAACTCTCTATAACTTCCATGATGTAACGGAGGCATTGTGAATCAAGTATCTGCACTTTCACACTCCTGGAAGTAAAGAGCTATAACAATAAATGAAATGTTTAAGTTGTGCCTTTTGAATAATAGATCGTTGGTTTGCTAACGATTCGATCGATATCACTTTGTCTAGCTAGCAGATCAATGTTGCAGTGACAATACCCATATTGGGATTTAGAAATGTCTTTTGTTTAAGCTGTGAGTTGGTTTTGAACTGACTCATTCGGTTGGCAATGGCAATGAAAAGGATGTTTAGCAAGAACTCTGCTGTGGAAGCACACGCACAAATTCATGTCATCATGAGGTCATCTGACTGACATGCGCTCCTAAAGCTGGCAGCACACATAAATTCATGTCTGTGAGAGAAGCCGATAAGAATATCTATAGGATAGGAATAATTACCTCTTTATCAATCACATAGGTCTCCCATATTCCTAATGATTGCCTCCTTTGGTCACATAAAGATCCCAATGTTTGTAGATACCCTAAACATGAACCCTCAGAAGGGTCGTGTTTAGAGGAACAAAAACATCACCAGATACTGGTAACAGGAAGGCAGACAAAACAGGCCTCGACTGGCCTTGTAGGTGATAGAAATAGAACGCATGATCTGCACATAATGTACAGCACAGTGCACTGAAGGTGCAGTCAACTTAGCCTGGAGTCTAGTTGCATAATGTTTAGATCAGAGATTACTTCACTTGACTGTGAAATACTTTGGTAATGAACGATTTTTTTGGGGGGGGGCCTATAAAGTAGCTTGTTGAATGGTCTTCAGATCTGATAATAAAAATGGCGAAGGGTTTAAAATTTGATTTTGGATTGCTGGCAGATTTATCTGACTTCGGGTAAACAAGGTTTGGTTGGCCACCAACGGATAGACCATTCTTAGCAGTGGAGTGTAACTGGTGAACTGTCAATAAGTGGCCGATGGTCAGTCTTCTGTAAACATACCAGTAGTTGACAATTTAGTTTTGTAATCTTGGAATGTTTCACAGCAGGATATCCAATTATTAACAGGCAGAAAATCAGATTATTTCTGTGCTTCCAGTATTATGTCTTGACTGGGTCTTCAACTGTTGTTTTCCATGAAATCTTTTACCTCGGGGAATAGTCAGATGGGATGATGTGAATAAAGAACCAGGGATAGTCATTCCCAGATTGAATCAAAATGATACAAGAAAGCATACTCACATTTCGCTCTGAGGTTCAAAACACAGTGACATGATGAAACCCCAGTCCATAATAATCCGTTATGAACTGATATCAGTTTATTTGGCTCACGACTCCTGAATTCTATTACACCTAACAAATATTTGGTGTCTTATTTGCGAAAGGTATTAACACGGCCTGTCATCCAAGGCCCACAACACATGGACAGAGAAGAAGCCACACTCGTCAAACACAACATTCTATTCTATCAACTCTGACTGTTTGAAAAGACGTCTACTAGGCCTAGAGCCAACATGGACGAGGCCTAAGCATTTTCACTGCCTGGTTACCAAACAAAGGCTAGCAGGCCTAGGAGTAATTGGACTAGTAAATGTTTTCATTACTGTTTCATAGATTTTGGGTTAGCCCAATGTGTCCTTAGGGAATTCACACCAGACCTACTTCTCTCTCATAAAACTCATCATTATTATTTCTAAGTTTTTATGTGAAATGAATGACATTTTGTCATCATTTGAATAGACGAGAGAAAAGATCTTCGGGAAAGAGAAAGAGTTCTAGCGTTTATGGAATACAACTCAATTTATGCACAATATGGGTATTGATGTGGCACGCCATTGATACAGAGAATTAGGCCTACCTGAAATAATAATTTTTCTAGAAAGTATGTTACTGAAGTTCAGTCAGGTGTGAATGACGTGAATAATTTGTGAATGTAGTGTATCGTTCTTAAATCTTGTTTGTTACCATATTCCTACAGGTTGTATCAAAATAAATGCACTGACAAAGGCTTGATTCATACTTCAGACAGTCTAGCCAAGTGTTTCAAACCGGAGTTTATGGTGTTCAGGAACTGTGATGGGTCACTAATGGTCCGTAGCTTGTTCTAGATTACAGAACTGAGCAAAACCAACTGTCACAGTCTGGTGAATCTAGTTTGAAGCTTTATCTAATGTTGTGCATGAAGGGCTGTCAGAGTATTGCAAACAGGTTATAATTGACGATTATTCGCTGGCATTACAGTCTCTAACTAAAGGAATCCTCACAAGCTTGACTTTTCAGTGGAAACATCATGCTTGGGTGATTTTGTTGCATGGACATAGTTTTTGTGGAAAAAATTCTCCAATAGACCGTTCTCAAATGGACAAAGATCTGCGCACTTATGCCGAAATAATTCGAGAATCTCAGAATGGCCTATATGGTCTACTATCTATTTGACCTGATGGCAACTCTGAGCAGTAAACAACAAAATGCTCATCACCCACCTCATCCTCGTCGCTAAAAGTTGAAATACTCGACTCCCCGTCGTCCATGAACTGCACGACACGATGATCCATCGCCATCCACTCAACGTCGACATCTTCATCCCCTCCATACGGTATCCGCACCATCATCGGTTTCTTCTTCACGTCAGCATCTGCATCTCTGCGCTCGGCTCCACTGCCTCCGACGATTTCTGTACCACCTGTTGACGATCCCTCCTCGCCTCCACTGACCTCTCCAGACTCGCCAACACTTTCCTCCCCGACTGTTGCATCCCCCTCATCCACACACCCACCCTCCATCTCTGGGCGTTCCGTTCCTTCTGATTTCGTCACAACCTCCCCTTTCTCTCCCATTCCATCATGAGACTCATATTGATCTTCTACGATTGTTCTCATGTGTAACACATCTGTATTTACTGCCGCTATGGTTTCTTTATAGATTGCGGGGGCTGATTGATCGACCGCAACAGGCGATACGATCGTAGCAGAACTTCGTTCCTCGTCGTCCGAATCTTTCATGTCAGTCCTAGGTCGCTTTTCTTCACATCCAGACCCAGTTTCTTGCTGATCTTGATTGCTTGTATCCTTTAATTTGTCACTTTGACATGCATTTTCTCCACCCTTAAGTTGCAAGTCACTCGCTGAAGAGTCTTCTCCACCCTTAAGTTGCAAGTCACTCGCCGAAGAGTAATCTTCCCCCAGTGCCCCTGGAGTTGCTGCTAAGTCTCTTTCTTCCTGAGCCCCTGTCATTTGCCCTGGACTGGCAGCAGTATCCCCAGAACTTTCCGTTGCCGAGGGACTTTCCGTTCCATCCTTCAGGGTCTCTGGTATGGTCTGTGTGGCGGTCGATCTCTTCTTCTTCGGGTCTGATTTCACCATCTTGCTGGGACTAGTTAAACATTTCCAAGGGATTTCTGGAGGTGATAATCAAGCTGAAAACAGAAGAGAAAGTTACCTAGATGCAGATATTGAGTGCAAATAATGGTGAAATGTGGCTTGGAGGAAAAGACAGGGACTGCAGGTGTGTAACTGCAGAAATATCTAGATTTCAGTGATACGGAGAAGTCCTTCAGCACTGACAAACCTTTAGTAATCTACTGTCGGAGTCCAACTAACAAAATATTTTCCCTGGACTGCATGTAATTCCGTTGCCTGGTGGTATTAGGCTTTACAGGGAGCCCTCCACTGGCTGTTGATATTTAGGCAAAGCCCCAAAGGGGAATTACAAAAATACAATTGATCTCCCACAAGTAGGCCTATAGAAATTTTGAAAAAATCTCAGGCCTTACAGACTTACCAGAGTGTTGTAGCTCAGTTCACTTCCTAGATACAGAAGAACCCGAAGAATTTTCTGGCTCGTAAGAGTTCATCTGACAATAGACAATACTCCACAGAAGGAAAGCTAATAGAAATATGTGCAACATTGTCAAGAAACACAAACACCCCGAACACAAATATCACCTCCATGAGGCATGCTCACTTAGAAATCTTATTTATGCCTAGTTGTTAAAAGTATGTCATGTATGTGCCCAAAGGCGTACATGTTGCACCATGTAATCGCCATTCTCTGCAGGGACCCATTTTGTGCCGCCATCTCGGGGACAATCAAATATAAGATTGATTGTTCATGGATGGAGGGTCACATTCATTACGATTGTTTGGACTTTTAAACTGCTCAGTGGCAAACAATTGTTGAATCTGATCTCCACTGTTGGACTTCTCATTGTCTGTAGTCCATGATTCGAATAGGCCTACTTTGGGAAAATCTTGTGTTGTCATCATCATCATCGGGTATGAGCTGTGTAGGCCTACTTCCACCTAGAAGACATCCCTGATGGCCTAGTGGTCAGCATGTCAGATCAGGAATGGCATGACCCAGGTTTGAATCCAGGGTCGGGTGTCTCACCAGGGATTCTTCATGTCTGCCCCATGGGACAGTTTGCTTGGTGCCTTGTACCTTGTGCCTTTGCTAGTGTAGATTAAAGACCCCAGCCCGAGTGAAAAACACGAGCTGCCTCCGGGGTTGCCTCATACATACTTTGGCTTTGACTTCAGCCCAGATGAAAAATCCAATACAGTTCAATACATTTCATGTTGTGTAGGTGGCATCCTCCCATAGCAGGGCTTTGGTCTTGTTCCTTTTCATACTCAGAGTGGATGAAGAGGAGTGAAGTAAAAACCCCTGCTGCAGGAGGATGTGTGGATGGAGTCGTCCCCGACTCAGAACTTGGAAATGTTACCAATAAAACTATTATATTCCTGTTTTCAGGTTCTTCTTCAAGTGCTCATCATTCTGACTGGCAACTACAACTTCTTCAACTTGTTGACGATTGCCTTATGTGTGTCACTGCTGGACGATCAATTCCTGCTGGCATGCAGCTATAAACACTCGAGGGGTGAGTAGACAGGGTGCTGTTCATCTGGGCCCACCGTACAGAAAGTCCGCACCGTACAGAAAGTGCTTTTGGTGCCTGTCTGCGGTTTAGTAAATGGGAAAATGCGATAACTAACTGCTGATAGGTGCCAGTAGCACTATCGAACTTTCTGTGCTTTCCCTGACCATTTGCAGATAAGTCTCCATTTCTTCCCCTTTTCACTTTCAGATGATGAGTCGAGCACCCTCGAGTCGGTCCCCTATCTCGGGTTCATATTGCGGATGTTCAAAAAGTTCTTCATGATTTCCACGTATGTTTATGTCATCATCAACACCATCAAGTGGTTCAGTCTGAAATACAAAAAAGAAGATTACAGCATTGAGTCGAAGGTTGCTTTTTCGAAAGATGAATTCAGCAGATTTCTCGAACAGGCTGTGCCGTTTACGATATATGTTGGCGGGGCTGGTCTCGGCATAGAGATTATTCAGGCATTGATAAGGTGAGATATTCAGCAGTTAGGGGTCAGGTGAAAAGCAGTTTCAGTCAGATGTGGGCCAGAATTAGTAAAGATGCTTTATATTTGTGAAGTATCAAGATTTTATTGGATTAAAATTTCTTTGTTTTCTAGATGTGCTAAAGAGGATGGTATACTCCGTAAACTCTGCTCTCTGGCTGGATGTGTTGTGTTCGGATTTGCTGCTGCTGGCATGTTTGCTATAAGTTTGGTATGTACAGACAGAAACCTAATTGTAGACTTACTTTGTACACATTGAACTACCGTTTATCAACCTCGCCCCATGTACATATAGAGTAACTCTTGTTCCTAGGAAATCCACGTATGCATTGTATTGTGATCATACATTCTCCAACACTGGGGTATTGGAGAATAAAGCAATTACTGCCGGTGGCGCCATCTATTGACAAAAAGTGGCAATATAGTTGCCCTTTAATTCCCAAATACATTCTGTAGGAATCCTGTATGCTTGTCTGTTAGGTTCCATACACCCCAGCTTTGCACAAGAAATCCAAGGACATGATACATCAGCCAGTCCGGGATATTTTCGCTCGGACTCGTCATTTCCGTTTGACAAGTTCGTATGGATTGTTCAGAAGGTAGCTTACTGGCTCGTTAGGTTTAAAAGATTTGGAACATTGTTAGAAACTTCACAAATTCTAGCTGTGGTTTGAAAAAAATGGAAATGTGTTGAGCTTCATTGATGCCAGTTTTCATTGATGCCAGTTTCGGTTTGTGGCTTTTTCATAGAAAGAGGAAGTAAAATTTAGTTTAGTGCAAAACAACCATTGCTAATGAATCACCTATTGCATCCACATGGAAAAAGTTATTTTTATCCAATTTCGGTATCGTGTGACTTCACGGCCTTTTACTCTGCAAAAACTCTATACCGGTACTGTGAAAAATTCCAAGTATGTTCCAAATCATTGCATGCATTTCCTAGCAAGATTCTCAGGGTGTCCTTTGTTACTTTCCTGTGGTGGTGGTTTCATTTCAAAATCTATTCTTAACCTGTCAAGTGCATAGCAAAAGTGGCAGTTGTACTGGCACTAGAGTTGTTGAACTGGTGGTGACCCACAGTGTCTAGATGTGATACTAAGCCGAGGTTTCCCAACTTGGCCTTAGTGTAACAGAGAAGAGTTAGAACAGAAGTCTGACTAGGCCAAGTTATCACGTCTTATGTTCTGTGGTGCACAATGGGCAGGACGTGATATCTCGTCATATGCACTTAACAGGTTGATATTAGGCTAACTCCATTTATTTTTCATCACTTATTGTTCTGCTATGCACTCATCATGGACGAACAAGACACCCAGGCTTACAGACTTTTGTTTCTGCAACAGGCCTAACAAAGTTTCCATCCAACCTACAGCATGTTTTTGACGTCATGTTAGCACCGTGTTGTATGTTCTTCATCCTTTTTCTATTGTACAGGTGCCTTATTCCTACATAGAGGCTAAAACCTACCACAGTCTGTGGCCTTCTGTCAAAAAATGGTATGAAAAAAGTGATCGTTACGAAATCACGAGTCACTACGGACTGTTCAGATCGTAAGCGTCCACTTTCATATCTTTAACCCTTTTGGGGCAGAGTGTACTAAAGCTTATGTTTCACTTGGTGTATTTTGGATTCATGCCCTTCTTATTGCCCGCTGACTTACCCTCCTATGACTTGAAGGGGTTACCGGTGAAACCAAACATCTGCAAAGAGTATGTGGTGTTTCTGCACATCTGCATTATCAAGTGACGGGTTTCTGCACTGTATTAGTCCCCTTACAAAATGGACCTGAAAATTGCCAGTTTTTTCCATGCTTTCAGTTGAAGGAGTGGCTGTGGGTAGTGCTTTGCTTTTGGTACATTACCAATGTGTCTGTTGCAAGTGGGAATTGTCATGTATTGTTTGTAGTATCACCAGTACGACCAATGTTAAACGTCGATTATTTTGGTCAAACCTTTGCTTTCTGGTTCATGTCTGTACAGGATGCAGTGTTGCTATTTGTTTTGTGTTGCTTTTTTTGCCATGTCCTTTGAATTCCACCATTTATCATATCAATGTTTAGTACTGACATTTGCATGAGTGCATTCAGATACTTTGTCTGTTCTTCGGCTTTTGTTCCTACGACATCTGTGTAAGTATCCCCTTTTGATAGCACTTTATGATACCAACCAAAAGAGCCTCTGAACTGAAACTTTCAAAGGCCTTACTCGAATAGCAAAATTTAGGTTCAGTAACAAGCTTTAGATCTGATGTACTTCATATGCGATGAAATGATTCGTTGAACATTACTACTGATTACTTCATTCTAACTTCAAAATGTTGTGCATTGACTTGTTCCAGGATGACTGGTGTTGGTGGTCGACCAGAAGTCGTGTTCGAGGGTTCAAACAATATGCATGGCGACTGGAAGGAGTATGAGTTCTTTTACAAGCCTGGCAACGTTTCGAGGAGACCTCCTATTGTAGGTAAGTGAATAAATAAACCTCTTTGCATACGTCATCAGAAAATACTGTTAGATCCAGGAACACAGACATTTTCCTGATTCTTCGCGTTTTGATCACATACCATCTTGTTGTAGCTCCGCACCAACCCCGCCTGGACTGGCAGATGTGGTTTGCAGCCCTGGGCAGCTATCAACAGAACCTGTGGTTTGTGAACCTGGCGTACAGGATCCTAACGGCCGAGCCAGAAGGTAAGCAACACTGGTCGGGGTTGATATTTGAAACAGGGAAGGCGTTCTTTGGGGAGTAGGCCTAGTATCCGTACTACACTGAATGCAGTTATTCCGGCATGTTTCACCTCACCTCACACATCTAGCAGACAGAGGTGCACTTGAAAATTTCCGACGAGACTGAACTTGTTGTATGGAGTACCAGTTGTTGTGTAATATCATATTTTACACTGTGGCCATATTCCAAACTTCTGCTCGTCATGGCTGTTGGGACTACCTGTATCACTATGGAAACAAGATATGTCACTACCTGTTGTGGGGTGCAGACTCCATTGCAGGTCCAATACGTTCGGGGCATGGCGACTATTTTTCTTTTTATTCCAGTGATGAAGCTGATAGAACATAATCCATTCCCCGACAAAGCACCAAAGTTCCTCAGAGCTCAGCTTTACCACTACCATTACACAATAATTGACCCTACCCACAAGAAGTAAGTTGAAATACAGTTGTGAAGTGAGAGAGAGAGAAGTAGTGCTGCCACCATGTGATTTAAGAAACCTCTCAATGTCCATTTCTCATGTCCCAATTTTGATTTCAAGTATTTGGAATTGGAATTCAGAAGGCCTGGCAGCTTCCGAATTCAGACTCGGCGTGCAAGTCCCAAATTTTCATATTCCTTTTCAGACATTCCCGTACTGACTGGTGGTGGCGCGAGTCAAAAGGTGAATATCTGCCAATTCTGACCAAGGATGAACCGACACTGCTGGATTACCTCAGGCATGAGAAGATCATTGGAGTGAGTATTCATCCTAATTCTGATACTGTCTTGCACCCTATCCATGTTCCATGTTCATGACCATGACGACACCAGGGATGTGTTCAAAACTTTGTGAGGGAGACAGTACCTGTGTTCAAAAGCTCAGAACTCTGGCATATCCAAGTTCAAGTGTTGAAAGCTTTGGCAACATCCTTGTTTTAGAGTTAAAAGCCTTTGGCAACATCTGTGTTCAAGAGTTGAGCCTTGGCAACATCCGTGTTCGAAAGCTGAAACCATTGGCAACAACCATGCTCAAGAGTTGAAAGCTTTGGCAACACTTTGTGTTCAAGAGTTGAAAGCCTTGGCCACATGATCGTGTTCAAAATTTCAAGACTCTAATGCCTTATTTTCAAAGTTTTAAACATTATGACACATCATTAGAAATTTCAAGCCATTTATGTCTTTTTTCCAGGGAAAGCAAACAAAGAGAAGTCAAGACAGTGTTATCAAGAAGTACATCCAGCTCATTCGAGAGAACATAGGCCAGATAGAAGGGTTTAATTTTGTTGTTTCGTGGTTCCTGGCTGGTTTAGTTGTCAGATACATGAGCTCAATTCTCTGGAGATAATGCTTCAATGAGGTTAGGGTTATGTGTACCTTACCTGCTTTGACACCCTGAACAACGTGACCTTAGTCATGAATGGGGCGATTTTGATCTGCACGTTTTTCGTTCGCAAGTGTATTCCATACAGGAATTTGATAATACTATACTACTTAGTATCAGTCACTGCACCAAAATGCAGATATTAGCATTATTAGCACTTTAGACGATAGCTAATACCAAAAATTTATAAGGCGAGCTAATACTCCTACAAATATCACTCATAGTCAGATCTGACATTCTGTTGAAAAAAAAATCATGCATGTTTTCGTGCTTTTATTGATACATGTAGTTCTAAAAATCAGCACAAAGTCTAAACTGCAAAGGATCACGTGATTTATAAACCACGATTTGTCTCATATCTAGTACATTCTGCATTTGCAACCTGTAGTTTGTCAGTGAAACTAAGAATTCAAACTGTGAGCCACCATTACTGATAAGTACAAGGCCTACTGTAAAAAACTGGGATAAATGGATTAGTTTTGTTTCATAATCACACCTCTGTATGGTAAATTTTCAGGACCTTTGGATAAGGTCAGATATACAGATTTTTACACTTTTCCCTATTGTAGTTTTTTTGTAATTGTGAAACTATATATACTGCATGTGTCTTTCCTTTTTGTTTTCATAAATAAAGAAAAATATGTCCATCTTGATCTTCGACTTGGTTTGATCTTGGAGGGTCAAATTCCTCCAAGGTTTGATTTGGTGTAGGCCTATATTGTCAGACCAGTTCAAAAAGTAAATGCCACGGTACATCCCACAAATGTCTTCGCACTGTGCCCTTTGGCCTTACAGCATCATGTGGGATATGCCATGTATGTACTTTTGCGCCCAACCACAGCACATAGGCCACGCCTACTGGCCAATAGCAGGGTTCCTCCAGGTCCTTTAAAACCATGAAAGTCCATGAATATAAAATGCTTAAATTTAAGGCCTTGAAAGTCCATAAATACTGAGAAAATCCTATAAAGTCCACAAAAGTCTTAAAAAATAAAATGTTCAGTCTTGAAAATTAAATTTCCAGTGTTTTTAACATTGTCTCGCTAATTTCTTTCCGTCACGAAAGAGTAAAAGTCGGACGCAGACGTCAGTGCACATGGCCCGGCTTCTGTGTAAGTCATTAAATTTTACATATTTGATACCATGAAAGTCCTCAAAAGGTCCATGAAATTTTACAGCTGTCTGGTGGAGGAACCCTGAATAGGCAAGTAGGCCTAGAATAAAAACTAGAACTGAGAATTCACTGAAAGTGAATTCATGACCACAAATGTTTTGGCCAGAAGCTGGTTTGTTATGTTGACGTAAGATGGCGGTGTTCGAATGCTGTATTATACTAATACGACGAACTGCCGAACGATTGATCAGGATGTATAGTCCAGGAATGATATGATTTGACCCAGTAGTCTTGAACGTTAGTTGTGGTGTTGATATTTTTGGTGACTGGGAGGGGAATGTGGATGGTAGTCAGCTGCCCTGCATTCAGAGAGACTTTAGTGAAAAGTCTCTCTGAATGCAGGGCAGCTGACAGGGATCTGTGGTTATAAGTATTTATTAGCAAATGCAGATTTGTANCCCCCCCCCCGAAGTGCAATTGGTATTTATCCTAAAATTAGGCCTGATATTGTAGCAGTGTAATCTGAATTTTATAAAAAGCTTGTGAATTTAATAAAAAGTTATTTGTGAACGTCACAAATACTTTGGATGAACATTCCCACAATTATGGGGAGAATTTTCATGTGATCTAATTCAGATTGCTGCTACCCTATCCTATGTAACCTAGTGCAGGTCATCTACTCATCACATAAAAAACTGAGTGCAACATGAATGCATAGTGACAGTATAATATGGGAGAAAAGATAAGATTAGTTACAGGCTAGCAATGCATTGCAAATATATAATAAATACATGTATTACAGACAGGGTAGATCGGGATGGAGTGCAGCCAATCTGCTTAAAATATAGTCTAAGTCAACCTAACTTCAGCATGGATAAAATGCCAGGTCCAAGTTACCCGAACATCATAAGGTAACTGCGACATGGATTATTTGCCACGGACTTGTACGTCTTCAAGCTTGGCATTTTGCCCTAGTTGAAGTAGGTTGACTTAGACTTTACATCGAGTACCCACAGACGGGTTAAGGTAAAGTAGAGGGTACGCACTTTTTTTAAGCCTTCTTTCTTCGGTCCGGATATAATATAGGCGGGGGGAACCTAGTGCAAGCTGAAATTGAAACAATAGCAAAACCGCGTATTCTGTTCAGTCACGATCACAAAATGATATCCCAGAACGAGATTTTGCTTTGAACATGGCACTGGTTGCGACTTACCTTACCATTACAAAATATCAGATTTTCACAGGGAAACACATGAAACAAAATTTTTCTCAGGTGGTGACAAAAAGGGCAACATGTGACTACACACTCTTAACAGCAGATCACCGACACTGATGTTCTCCGACGACAACTTGCGCCTTCCTTCCCCTACTGAGAATGCAATCTCCCTGACTGTGACCGGTCAACCAGGACATTTGTGGCCAGACATCTTACAGTTGAGAAGACAGGCAGTTGTCAGAGAACATCAGTGCAAGTGATCTGCTGCTAAGAGTGTGCAATTCACAAATTTTGTGTAATTTTCATTGCTGGTCAAGTGACTCCCTTCTGCAAAATCAGAGACACTTGGGGTAGGAATCTACCAAAAAAATGGGTGATTCATCATGTTTCTACTCTGAAAATCATCATTTTGTAATGGCTCCAGTGACGTCCCTCCTTCCTGCTCCATCTCAAGAAAACAACCAGTACCATACATGTGCGGTTCACTAAAGAGTCATTGGTAAACTACCGTTGATCCCAAGCTGGACTGTTATCATGGCCTATGCTATCATTAGCTGAAGCTTGACCTATGTCCGTATATCTGCCAGTGGATCAATAAACTACATTTTACCATCATTGATCCCAATCTGGCATTATCTTATCACTAGCATATTTAGTTAGCCTATAATCTTCCAGTGGGTCAACAAACTACCGTCAACCCCAATCTGGATTAGGCCTATCTCTGATTCCAGTGGATTTGACTCCAATCTGGATTACATTTGTTTCTACCAGTGGGTCAACAAACTACCGTCAACCCCAATCTGGATTTTAGGCCTACATGTGTTGTCCCCAATCTGGACCTGATTTTATTGACTACCTCTAACAGGGTTGGACCTATACCATTACCTTTTTAGCCAAAGTAAAGAAAATCCCTATTGAACACACTATTGAACAAAAGGGATTTTCTTTACTTTGGCTGAAAAAGTAATGGTAGGTCCAACACTGCTCTGACTACCATTGGCCTATCTGCCATGGTGGATCAACAAATTACCACTGACTCTAAAGTGAACCGAAAAAATGCAATCTACCATATGTTGGGAAGAGTGTGCAGGAAAAATGAAAAAAAAGACCCAAGAAAAATTCCTAGCCTGAGAGACAACTCAAGCCTCTACTAGATCTGAAGTATTTGTGTGTTTGGCCTCCCAATATATAAATAACAAAATAAAATTTACCCTACGACGACGAACGACAGATTATCACAGTGCTCACACGCTAACGGACAGACGGACTTTTCAACTAACCAACTCCTATTCCCTTCCCTCCCCCGGCCAAACCACGAGGGCCTACTCCAAATATTTCCCAAAAAATCCCTATCATATCCTCTGATAAAGAAAAGCACAAAATTGACACACAAAATGATAATAAGCAAGAAGTCAATCTCCAGAATTCACGAATTTTCGACCCCAACCGGGGTCTTTTTCAAGTGGAACTTTACAATCTGAAACTCTAGAAAAGACCTAGAAAAGACTCTAACTCTAGAAAAGACTCTTTTCTAGAGTTTCAGATTGTAAAGTTCCACTTGAAAAAGACCCCGGTTGGGGTCGAAAATTCGTGAATTCTGGAGATTGACATCTTGCTTATTATCATATCCTCTGATATCAGAGAATGTGAAGTGTTCAGGGCTGAAATAAAGCAACTTACAATGACCCCAGTCTTCATCGGCAAGCTGTATGGGCTACTAACTGTGATCCAGTCTTCGTCGATTATTTTGTTTATTCATTTAAAGATTTTACAATAAATATATAGTTGACATGGACTACTAACTGTTTGACACAGTCAACTTCACCCATTCTTTAGGAGGTGTCGCATCTCACTTCAAGTTTCTGAAATGGAAGGGTATGTTTTCATCTTTCAAGTTACAATGTAAACGTTTGGCCTATTCAGATGAGAATAAAAAGATTTCAGGACTAAGTGAGAAGCAGTGATGATCCAAGAACAATCACCAAGCAGTGATTTTACTGATCAAGTTGGCAGACATCACCTGTACAGAGGCATGAACAGATGACAAGTGAAAATGTCAACAAATAAGTTAATTGTAAACCCAGATAGCAAGCATACCAGAAAACCACGTGAAAAAGACGTCTATCAAGACGTGGAAATCACGTAATAAGAAGACGTGAAAATCACTTCTTTTTGAAAGTCAGAACAACGTGGTATACACGTCATGGCTGGTCAATAATCACAAGAATGCAACGTGATAAAGACGTGTTTTACAATTGCTCCTCACGTCTTTTTGACGTCTTCTCATCATCTTTCCAACGTGTTTTACTACTTCTGACGACGTCTCTTCAGCAGGTTTGCAACGACCCTCAACAACATACATGACACACAATGCGTTGATGCACATGAAGGGACTGGGACTGATGTTTTCTTGACCTCAGTCTGATCTTTAATTCTTAGTACTAATCCAACATCCTACAAATTATTTCACCCCAGAATTTCGCCCCACAACCATTTATAGTGGTTGAAGAGGAGCCAGGAGTGGGGAAACTCCCATCGATCAAAAAACCCTGATCAGGGGACTCTGTTAGGCTGAGTAAGCCGTAACATTCAAGTTACCATAAATAATACATACGAGTCAGGGATTTCATTCAAATAAAAGTTTTTCATATGTGTGGTGCAATGGATCAGCATTTCCACCCCACAAAAATAATGAGCGAGGTTGTTGTACAAAAATATGTTGTTATCATGTTAGTATAGGGGGAGGCAACATTCCTATACATCTGTTTCGTCATGTTTGCTATTCTACAATTAGTTATTAAGATTAGTATTAAAAGTAGGTTGACGTCGTTTTCACGTAATTTTGACGTCTTTTCCACGTAATTTTGACATCTTTTGTGGAAACACTTTGTGAAGTTTTAACAGTTTGATATTTACGTTCTGCATTGTTATATGTAATTTCACTATCATCTTATTTTTTGGTCATCGCAGGTTCTGAAAGTGGTCATCTGATGACGTGAATATCACGTCATCTTCTGACCAGTTCTCCACTCGTTGACAACCTGTCAGAAATTGACGTGGTTTTCACGTGTTCAAATTGACGAGTAAAAAATCACTTGTGAAGGAAAGGCTGGTTACTTTTCATCAACGATTGGAATCATTGACATAGAAACATTTTGAGTTTTCAAACTTGTAATTTTTCCAAAGAAAAAACATGTCAAATATATGACGTGAAATCGACGTGGTTGTCACGTGTTCGAATTGACCAGTGAAAAAATATTTGTCTCTCAGGAGCTGATATCTTTAACCACCGATTTGAATCCTTGACTAACAATCCCTCGAGTATTCAAACTTGTACTTTTTTTCCAAAGAAAAACACATGTTGAAGGTGACGTGAGAATCACGTGGATTTTACGTCACAATAATGACGACTGACGAGTCTGACGAGTTCTGACCAGAAAATCACGTGAAAAACACGTGTCGATGTTATCAGGGAACGAACGGGTTAAAACCTGATGACTTGAAGTCAAAGTGCCAATGACATCTTCATCTTAAAAGGAAAGGCCTGGATTGCTCCTTCCTGATGGATGTCGGCATCGCTTCATGAAAGGCATGTTAGATGACAAGTGGGATGGAGTGGGGCAAACCTCCATCAAATAACACAGTCAACACATAGGAAGTTTCTCCAATTCTAGAGCTAGAAACTTGTCTTCAGCATCCTTGATATATCAAGGATGCTGAAGACAAGTTTCAGTTCATCGAACAGACAATAGGTGTGGCAGCTGAGATCTCATGATTAGCATACAACGACATCCACAATGTTGGGTGGAGTAGCAACTCCCAGCAAGTCTCTTAGCATGATAGGCACTCAGGGTCATATTCATAAAGCGGTTCTATCTTTAGAACCGTCTCAGGCCGGTTCCAAGTAACGTAGTTTACCTTACTTGGAACTGGCCTAAGACGGTTCTAACTAGAACTGCTTCATGAATACGACCCTCAGGGTCGTATTCATAAAGCGGTTCTATCTTTAGAACCGTCTTAGACAGGTGTAAAGGGAAAGAATGTCTCCAGGAAAAACTGTCCCAGGAACAAAAGATCCTGTTGTTACATTCGGCTCAAGTTGGGTATAGCGGACAAAGTTGTGGGAAGTGCACTGAGTGTGTACATGTATGTTCACGGAATAAGCGACAATGTATGGAAGATGTGTCACTTCCCAAGACTTTGTCCGCTATACTTGACTTGACCCGTTACATTCTAATCTCTGGGGATTGGTTTTCAATAGTCATGCCGCTTATTCCGTCATTCAACAATAGAAGTGGATACTTTTTACAGGGGGACACTCTGTACCGTTACCGGTACACCGGTTCCAAGTGTAGTGGTGAAGTACACTTGGAACCAGCCTAAGACGGTTCTAATGATAGAACCGCTTTCTGAATATGACCCAAAGCGTTTTTTTAGAAAACAAGTCTGCAGCTAGGCCTAAATACGTGTCATCAATTTTGAAAATGGAGCCCCTCTGAGCTGAGATGGTAGTCATGAAATTCACGACTTATTTAGGATTACTATGATGTTATGTTCGGAGACCAGAGTTTTCGATCTACTGGGATGGAAACTTTCAGAGCTAGGCCTATGAGATATAAATTACCTCCTCAATATTTTTCAAAAACCTGAAATGAAAGTTGTTTGACATCTACACACATCACAATGTAGCCTTCATGTGTACATTGTAAGCCTATAATGATATACATGTACTACAGCAGAAACTTGGGTGGGGCTGAGTGAAGTGCATGCATTTACCGCCAAGAATTCCCATCCAAATGGTCCAAAATTTCAGACTAAACGTCATAGAAAGAAACTATTATATACTTTTCTCACATATCAGGCAAGTTTCGCCAGGTTTGGAGAGAAAAAGAAGCACCTCACGTCCTGCCATGCATTTTACTTGCCTGATGTTTCACCTATCGGGCCCCGCCTATCCATAGGGCTCCAGAACATGCACACACTGAGCTAAGGGACGAACAAAAACACCCCAATTTAGGCCTAGCAATGGCATGAGAACCGAGGCAGAAATGAAAAAGAGGGAAAACAGATTGTATGAATGAATGCTCACCTGATACACATCCTGATAGTCAAAATTACCCGACATTAGCGGAAAATTTTGTTCACTAGTATTCCTGGTCACCGAGAGTGTCGACGTGTCATGGCCCTATTGTGCCTTTCCTGTAACCTCGGCCATGCATGTATGATCAATATTCGATGAACGGACCATAGGCCTATACATAGGCATTTACCCCTTTGCGAAACCTGGAGACGACTATACCCAATACGCAACAATTAATTTCGCCGAGAAAAAGGGCTCGAATAAACGCAGCGGACCGTTCGTCTAGTGGAAAACGCGCCGGTCTTCCACGCCAACACTTGTTGTTCCCATTTTCCAGGTCCACCGGGATCCCTCTGTCTGGGAGGACCCAGATGTCTTCAGACCCGAAAGATTCAGCTTGGATAATTCGGCTGGACGAGAAGCTTTCTCGTTTGTACCGTTTTCTGCTGGGCCGAGGAATTGCATTGGACAGGTCTTCGGTATGAATCTGGTCAAGGTTGCCCTGGCAAGAATACTGAAGCATTATACGTTCACGTACGACCCCACCCATCCTTTCAAGAGGGTCCCAGAAGCTGTTGTGAAAGCGGAGGGAGGTATCTGGTTGAAATTCAAGCGAATTTAACGGAAAGGTTAACAAGATAGGGAGTTTAAGAAATCAAGCGATAAACGTTAACTTTACGACAACGTTATTTTTTCTACCGAAAATGCAATATAAAATCTGGTGAATTTGTAGTATGAAAAATAACGTTGTCGTCAAAGTTTACGTTTATCGTTTGATTTCTTAAACGCCCTAATATTTCTGAGCAGACGCTGGATTGACGTGATAACGACTCCTGCTAGAAACACGGCAGAAAGAAAGAAACACGCTTTAACATGAAATATCCAATATTTTTTTCTACATTTGAACACAATACAATAAATTGTGCATACTGCCCGAGAAAAGTGTCATTTGATGGGATTCCAATGATACCGAGCCAGCTAGCCATCGGGAGGGACAGATGGCATTCCGAAGGACTAAGCCAATTCCAAAACATACAGTGCACGTTAGAGCCAAAGCATATACATGTACATGCACGTAGATGTTTTCTGTGGGCTCGCCATTGGAAAAAAACATTGCTCTTCACCGATGTTGTAAGATCTTCCTTATGTTGTCTTCATTTTGTCCAGATTGTCGTCTTGTTCGGCGATTTTTGTCTCAGTCGAGTCTCTGCAAAATTAGACAATTTGAAGTTGGTTAGAAATATCCAGGCTGTATCAGGTGTTGGTGAAAGTATGCCCCAAAAACTGTGGGGTAATTAAAAATTGATATAGTACCGTATATAATCACATCAATATCCCTTTTCTTCGTTTTACCTGTTATTATTAATTATTGACGTGCATGGACGTATATGTAGGTCTGTTACTGATTCTTGTTAAATACGAATTATGCTGATTCACGCTGACCTTTCCTTGGTGTTTGCCTTTTGCTTTTTAACTGTCGAAGGGCCTGGGTACGAGGTTGCCTGGGAACTAGACACCGCGGAAAGCGATATCGGAGAAAAGTGAGATAGATGTTCATACACAACATAAGTATTTGCTTTATTACAACATAACGAATAAAAGAATGATGAAGAAAATTTGAAAGAAAAAATTAAATACAAACAAACTGTGTAGGCCTACTCAAGCTGGCAGCTCACATAAATTCATGTAGACCTGTGAGATGAGTGACATAAGCCCCTGAAGCTGACAGCGCACATACATTAAATTCTTCCCTGCGAAATTACACAAGGCAACTGAAACAAGTTCACACGGATAGCACAAGATAGCTTGAGTAAAGAAATGTCGTTACCCGGCCAGACAGTGCTGCCGTCTTTCTCGTAATGGCGATGGTACTTGCGGGAATACAGGCGTAAATCGACTGACGTACAGTCCGTCGACTGGCGTACAGTACATCGCGTACAGTCCGTCGACTGGCGTACAGTACATCGACTGGCGTACAGCCCGTCGACTGGCGTACAGTACATCGACTGGCGTACAGTCCGTCGGCTGGCGTACAGCACATCGACTGGCGTACAGTCCGTCGACTGGCGTACACTACATCGACTGGCGTACAGTCCGTCGACTGGCGTGCAGTACATCGACTGGCGTGCAGTACATCGACTGTCACTGACGCCCCATTTAATTGATTGAGGTATAGAATGAAAATGATCACAACTACCCTATTTACAATCCCCAGAAGATAGAAAATATATCAGAAATAAAGTAACAAATTCTGGGAGCACATTGAAAGCCGACTTAACAGGAAAACTGAAGACATCGAGAGCAGGACTGTGGACACTTGCCGTGAGTTCGCTGATGATTGTACGCAAGCCACATGTGGCTGGGACCTGTCGTCTGCTTGGTTGGCTACGACTGGTAAACGATGATCTCGGTAGAATATGGGTGGGCGGTGTTCATCTTCTAAACAAGGTAGTGACACCGATTCAACCGTGCCGTCTTTTCTGAGAGTGAAGCGTCCGAAGTTTTCGAAGCCTTGACAGAAGAGTGTCCAGTCTAATTCCGATTCTATACTGAATTCTTCGTCGCTGTACAAGTCAAGGAGAAGTCGTCCGTATTTCCCATATTGTGCATGCAGAGTATAAGTGGTGATATTTATGTAAAGGGTGACATTGCCCATGATGTTATTGCCGAATGTGCCCACGTATTGCTTGAGGTCGCGGAGGTAAAATGGCCGCGCGATGACGCCGCCGCCGCCATAATCTGCAATTCCTGCACTATGCATGCTCGAGATATTCAGAGGATCGTAGTTACATATCTTCCCCGGGGTAGAAATTGGGCCTTCCTGCAGCAGAAGGTCCATGACATAGTAGTTGACTACCATCGTGTACCAGCTCATAACAAACGGCTCGGCGGGCCCGTTGATGCTCGAAAAAACGGCGAGGTTGTGGTAAGGGACGAGATTGAGACGTGTGAAATAGTCATACATGAGGCCGTAGTGATACAACATGGAGAAACCTGCAAAGAAAGACAAAATGTGTCTTGTGTCGTCATATCTGCTGATTCATTACGAATAATGTGGAACTTTACAGCCGTTAGAGGCCGCTAGTTAGCGGTCCTAGAACGTCACAAAATTTGACGTCAGAGACGTATAAAGCCATACCGTCATTATAGATGACGACGTGTCGTTCGAGGACCGCTAACTGGTGGTGGCCTCTAACGGCAGTAACGTCTCCCATTAATGCGATCATGCGCCTGCTACAAGAGAGTTTTGGCAAAGCCCCCGAAACGGCGCCAACGCGAACGGCAATCTCATTGTTCGGGGCCAGGAGGAGAGCACCGAACACAAGAGGATCGATGCTCGCGTTGGCGTTTGCGGACTTTGCTAAAACTCTCCAATACTTGCCTCTGTATCTGCCGGTAAACCAACCCATTCCGTAATCGTTATAAACCCCGAGAGGTAGGTAAGGCCTCGCAAAGAACGAGTTCCAGTCCTCTGGCAGGACAGTGTGTGGCCGGTAGGTCTCTTTTAAGAGTTCTCTGTATGGTACCTCGTCGTGGCCACGGAGATGAAACCTCACCCACTTAGTGATGTCATCGGATGTGGTACAGATGCTGGCTGCCGAATAGGTACTCGCGATTTGCCTGAAATTATGAAACAGGCGCAATTTCAAATTGTCTCAAGGGTTGGGTTACAAGGCTTTGATGTATAGACCAATATAATTGTAACCTTTAGGCCCCTATTACATAGAAGTATACGGTATACGAAAACGCCTGTTAACAAAGGCTTCAAATGGATTCACGACCGTGAAGCCATTGTTAACCGGCGTTCGTTTTCGTATACCGTATACTTCTAAATAATAGGGGCCTTACAGAGCATATTTAGAAAATTTGATGAACAACTTCAGTTCAAGGTCACCCTACCGAACTGCCACCCAAGGCCTGGCCACGATGTTCCCTTCCTCATCTGTCCTATAACTCTTGGCAAACTCCCGCCCCTCGTCTGCTTCTCCGGCGAATGTCGTCCGCGTCATGTTGAGGGGAATCAGTATACGTTGTTTCACAAGGTCCCACCAGGAGGCACCACCGAGTTTCTCAGCCACGACGCCAGCGAGGATGAGCATAATGTTGCTGTAGGTGAATCTGGATCGGAAAGGCGCATCCTCCTCCAGGAATGCTAAATGCCTGAAACGAAAAATTGCCATTAGACGACGCAATAGGAGCTGTCAGTCAGTTGACCAATAGGAGTCACTACGGCCCAATTCAATGCCTAGCGGACCCATTCATGGTTGACTGGACACCAATCAGAAGAATTTTCTATTGTATTGGTCCGCTAGAACTTTGCTGCCGTCTTTTGGCGATTAGCGCGGCTGACTGCTCCTATTCCTAACCGGCGGTCACCAACAACGACGCTGCCAGCTGACTTGATGGCAGAGTAGCCTCTTGTCCCGAAGTGTACGTATTCGTACACCAAGGACACGTTTACAAGCTGTATATGAAAGTGGCCCGTTGGTCCTTGGAATATGGCCATATTTCTGAAACCACGGGGATGTCAAAATGAAAATGGCCCGACCATATTATGAATAGCCAGTGTAGCACTGGGAATCGTTTTATCATTTCGTCGGGGTGTGGACAGGCTATACCGCCAAGAGGATTAAATGAAACATATCAAGGAATCTATCCCACAGGATAAGAATGAATACATGTATACAAAAACCGCCGGCAAGTAGGTTGCCTACATCTATACGTACTTCAGTAAATCGTCCGGCGTCATGGAACTTGCCATCCACATTCCATCATATGCTCGGAAACCTGTCTTTTGTGAGAGGACGTCCCGTAGCGACATCTGTTGTGATCGGTAGTCATCATGGATGTAGAACTTGGGGCCTAAAATGCTTCTGATCGGTGTGTCCCAGTCAAGCCTGAAAATAGTTCAAATTTGTTCATGTACAACACAAAACACATTAAGCTAGATTCATACTTCTCCGTTTTGCGCTTGTGCGTCCCCTATGTTTTTCTACCACGCACTCACATAGGAAACACACAAGCGCAAAGCGCAAAACACAAAGTATGAATTGGCCTTCCCCCTTGCATTCGCCACGTACCGCCGGACGGCTCACTACGTCGTGTTGTTTTGCATTATAAGGAAGAAAGCCTGATAGGCCCTACAGTTTCAACCTCTAAGCTGAGGCAGAATGTTTATACATGTATTTCATTAACAAGGAAGACCTTGGAGAACATGCCCGATCACTATAACTAACTCCAGCGCAAAATCTTTATTCTTTGCATTTCCTTGCCCGATGATTAAGTACGGGCACCTGCAGATTACCACTTATGCCATTATTTATAAAGATAATGGGTTGTTTACAAGTCGAAATGCAACGCAGACGAGAGAGCATGCGAGATTGAAGCGCTAAATAGGTGTAGTTGGCGATTTGATGAACTTGAATTGTTCGTGTAAAAAAATTGTTACAGCAGGCGGTAACGTCCTCGGTCCGTTTACCAAATCCATGTTTTATACTGTATCGCTGCTGCTTGTAGGCCTTAAGGGGGTGATCCACCGACTTTACGACGAGTTTACGATCAGTTGGCGACTTGTTCACGACGGGTTTGCGACTAGTTGACGACGAAAAATCATAGCCTGTGGATCAGCTTTCACGATTCGTTCACGACGGGTTTGCGACTCGTTCACGACTGAAATTTGTTGACGACTAGTTTGCGACGAGTTAACGACGAGATCAAACATGTTTGGTTTGGTCGCAAACTATAATCGTCAACTCGTCGTAAAGTTTGCTCTGTAGCAGACGTATTTTTTCGGTGGATCAGCTTCAACGTCACGTCATTTCTTTACGATCAGTTTGCGACTATAGATAAACGTCATTGATTGCGGACCATCTCGGGTGAAAACTGACAACACCAAATGCAACCTCTATTTCGAAACTTATTTGTAAAGAAACCGCTTTTACTTTTCATGCATCTGGGAGAAGATATTCCCTATTTTACTAAAGTAACGAAATTCTAGAGAAAATCTGCTTTCGAGTCAGTAAAATAGACGAGTTTTGCCACATGAAACAACTCCCCACGTGTGAAATTCGGCCGTGACTTTCCACAGCGAGTGACGTCATGACGTCACGTCACAAGTGAGCGTAGTGTCGGCCTGTACATCCAGGCATGCCAATGCAACGTCACGGGGGGACGTCATGATGATTCCACGTTTTTATGTAAACATAGAAGTGCAAATTTTTCGTTTCCACGGCAGTCACGCAAAGACACAGCCAGGTAATAGATAAAAACTGACATCCACTTTGATCTAGAAGCGCTGGGTAACACACTGATGTGCTTTGTTAAGGTATCCCGCCAGAAATAAATTCAGGGGGGCCCGTTAAAAAGAGGTTACCCTGGTCAAGTCATGTAAACATGGTCCGCAATCAACGCCATCGATCTATAGTTGACGACGAGTTGACGACTTGTTCACGACTGCCGTCGTGAACAAGTCGCCAACTGATCGTAAACTCGTCGTCAAGTCAGTGGATCACCCGCATTATTTTATACGCACCGAACAGGATTACCACCACTGCGCCACCATCAATAAATACTACTAGGCCTTTACATGTAGAGATGGCGATATTGGCCTACTTATATTAGTAATCCACCATTCTTCTTTTCTCGGCAAGCCTAAGAACATACTAATATGCTGGCTGGTTTACATTTTCCGATATCATCAAACTATTTTTATTAAGGGAGTAGGAAATAAGTGGAAAATAAGCATTAGGAAATTTTGGAATTGTGCGCGAATTTTTCAATTACTCAAATTGGGAGAGATTTTTTCCCATTTTGAGAAATTTTCTTAAAATGAAATGGCATTTTGTCTGATTTTTCGGGCGATATTTCTCAAAATGGGAAAAAAATTTCCTCCCAATTTGAGCCATTGAAAAATTCGTGCAAAATTCCCAAATTTCCCACTTCTTATTTTCTACTTTTTTTTCTTTCTCCCTTTATTATTATATTGGCGTTTTTTAACAGTATACGTATTCATCTACATGTACATGTAAAATAAATTATGAAGTTATAATAATGGATTCACATTCTCCTGTCCTACAACTTAAGCCTTCCGACGTTACCAATCTCATGAGCAGACTTTTTGAGTTCAAGTATCACAAACTTACGATACATCTGGACGAGTAACTATGGCGACAAGCCTTTTAAAAAGCTTTAAAAAGCCTCAACGTGATTTATTTTACCAGTACNGCATCCTCCTCCAGGAATGCTAAATGCCTGAAACGAAAAATTGCCATTAGACGACGCAATAGGAGCTGTCAGTCAGTTGACCAATAGGAGTCACTACGGCCCAATTCAATGCCTAGCGGACCCATTCATGGTTGACTGGACACCAATCAGAAGAATTTTCTATTGTATTGGTCCGCTAGAACTTTGCTGCCGTCTTTTGGCGATTAGCGCGGCTGACTGCTCCTATTCCTAACCGGCGGTCACCAACAACGACGCTGCCAGCTGACTTGATGGCAGAGTAGCCTCTTGTCCCGAAGTGTACGTATTCGTACACCAAGGACACGTTTACAAGCTGTATATGAAAGTGGCCCGTTGGTCCTTGGAATATGGCCATATTTCTGAAACCACGGGGATGTCAAAATGAAAATGGCCCGACCATATTATGAATAGCCAGTGTAGCACTGGGAATCGTTTTATCATTTCGTCGGGGTGTGGACAGGCTATACCGCCAAGAGGATTAAATGAAACATATCAAGGAATCTATCCCACAGGATAAGAATGAATATACAAAAACCGCCGGCAAGTAGGTTGCCTACATCTATACGTACTTCAGTAAATCGTCCGGCGTCATGGAACTTGCCATCCACATTCCATCATATGCTCGGAAACCTGTCTTTTGTGAGAGGACGTCCCGTAGCGACATCTGTTGTGATCGGTAGTCATCATGGATGTAGAACTTGGGGCCTAAAATGCTTCTGATCGGTGTGTCCCAGTCAAGCCTGAAAATAGTTCAAATTTGTTCATGTACAACACAAAACACATTAAGCTAGATTCATACTTCTCCGTTTTGCGCTTGTGCGTCCCCTATGTTTTTCTACCACGCACTCACATAGGAAACACACAAGCGCAAAGCGCAAAACACAAAGTATGAATTGGCCTTCCCCCTTGCATTCGCCACGTACCGCCGGACGGCTCACTACGTCGTGTTGTTTTGCATTATAAGGAAGAAAGCCTGATAGGCCCTACAGTTTCAACCTTTAAGCTGAGGCAGAATGTTTATACATGTATTTCATTAACAAGGAAGACCTTGGAGAACATGCCCGATCACTACAACTAACTCAAGCGCAAAATCTTTGTTCTTTGCATTTCCTTGCCCGATGATTAAGTACGGGCACCTGCAGATTACCACTTATGCCATTATTTATAAAGATAATGGATTGTTTACAAGTCGAAATGCAACGCAGACGAGAGAGCATGCGAGATTGAAGCGCTAAATAGGTGTAGTCCGCGATTTGATGAACTTGAATTGTTCGTGTAAAAAAATGGTTACAGCAGGCGGTAACGTCCTCGGTCCATTTACCAAATCCATGTTTTATACTGTATCGCTGCTGCTTGTAGGCCTTATTTTATACGCACCGAACAGGATTACCACCACTGCGCCACCATCAATAAATACTACTAGGCCTTTACATGTAGAGATGGCGATATTGGCCTACTTATATTTGTAATCTACCATTTCTTTTCTCGGCAAGCCTAAGAACATACTAATATGCTGGCTGGTTTACATTTTCCGATATCATCAAACTATTTTTATTCAGGAGTAGGAAATAAGTGGAAAATAAGCATTAGGAAATTTTGGAACTGTGCGCGAATTTTTCAATTACTCAAATTGGGAGAGATTTTTTCCCATTTTGAGAAATTTTCTTAAAATGAGATGGCATTTTGTCTGATTTTTCGGGCGATATTTCTCAAAATGGGAAAAAATTTCTCCCAATTTGAGCTATTGAAAAATTCGTGCAAAATTCCCAAATTTCCCACTTCTTATTTTCTACTTTTTTTTCTTACTCCCTTTATTATTATATTGGCGTTTTTTAACAGTATACGTATTCATCTACATGTACATGTAAAATAAATTATGAAGTTATAATAATGGATTCACATTCTCCTGTCCTACAACTTACAAGCCTTCCGACGTTGCCAATCTCATGAGCAGACTTTTTGAGTTCAAGTATCACAAACTTACGATACATCTGGACGAGTAACTATGGCGATAAGCCCTTTAAAAAGCTTAAAAAGCCTCAACGTGATTTATTTTACCAGTACATGACGCAAGTAGGCCTAGGCTATATAATCGCTGTTTTTTTTATTAAAAGATTCTGTATTCCAAACAGCGTTTAGTGTGAGACGGAAGACTACTTCGCTTGAAAAATTGTTATTCGACGACTGAGCACGACACAGGCCAGGCGTTCAGACGTTTGTGTTGGAATGTTTTAACAAAATGTGCCGCGGATTTTATCTCTTGCCATTGTTCGGCAGAAAAGTCTACCAGTGACGTAGGCTACTCCAGGTTAACATAAAACAGGCGAGCCAAACTTGGCGGAATGTAGTATCCGAGTCATTTAACCAAAATAACAGAATAAACCGTCTATTTTGTTGTTGAACCCCCAGTGGGAAAACGGTAACGTTCGAATTTTTCAAGGCAATGCAGGCAATACTGCAAGTACGACAAGGATGTGCCCCAATCTCCGCGTCATTATCATAATTTATGCAGATTGGGGCCAGTAGTAGCTTCCTGTCACCTTAAGGACATCTCTCAGTCCTACTTTTTAGAAACGACAATTTCTTTTACCTCGAGTTGGATAAGCTTGATAACGAGTTTACGTTTTCCGTTTTTCCCCTTTTCGAAATAACCAGGCCTAAGCAAGGGATATGTCTTAGAAGCGAGTAAATCCCCGCCTGCCATACCATTCGTATGTGTAACGGTTTTCAGCCTAACCGTGAGAAAAATAAACCTAAAAAACAATTTCATTGTTCTGTATCAATTGCCATCTCGATCCAAAGGCCGAGGTATTCTGCGTTTTAGATTTTACCACGCTGGCAGGTCGAAAAGTGGAACTCGGAGTCGATGCGTGGAGAATGTACCAAGAACATGAGATGTCGGATTGACAGCAGCGTTCTGACGAGATTCTTATAAAGCAGCAAGATTTCCGCACAAATTCACCTGGATATTGTAAACTACAGTAATGAAGTTTACACCGTGGATTTTTTGTCATACAAACGCTGAAGGTGTTTACTGGTACAAGATTTTATGGTTGGTGAAGGGCGCCTTCACGAATTACATTGGTGTTACGGTGTTGTTCAATAACTCTGATCGATCTGCGGTCCAGCGTTGTCAATCTGACAGAATGAAGCCCAAGACAATGATTATGAGAATGATCACCCCATATTCGGACAGACAACCGCCAAATATCGACAAAGAGATGCAATTATAGATAATGCATTTGTTGGCGCAATGAATCAACGAAAATATTTGATCAAAATCACAGCTGACATAAGAGCAAATCATTCTTTTTCATTGATAGGACATACAGATGGTTTGTTCAGATTTGTTGAATACTGTGAGTTCCCAACGTTCAGGAACCGATGCCGTCCAATCTCAAGCAACTCAGGCGCGCTGGCGCTGCGGCGCACCGTGAATTTTCGTCAGCCAATCAGTGTCTTAGTTATGCGCGCCAATACTAATGCATTTGAATGGACCAATCAGAGTAGGCCTACTTGGATGACGTTAATTTTCTGCTCAAAACTTGTGTGACGACCTACTAAGATCCCATTGCAAGCGCTCGAATTAGCTCAACCACTATGTCGTTTGGATTTTGAATTTCTTTTTCGTATGCATTGTCAAGTCAAATCGAATAGTGTGTATGTTTCAGGGTAGAAAGGTTGTTACACAACTACCTTTCGTCCCAAACTGCTGCGTTTATAAAAGAATGGGCCGTTTTAACATGTTTAATCCAGTGCGAAAAAAGAAATTCATAATAATTTGAATGGCAACCGCGTTAGCGGCGGCAGAGTATTTGCGTTGTATTTGACATTGCTTCGCGCATCCCTGGCATATAACCAAGATTGCGAAAACCTTGAATGGAAAACAGTTTGCGAGCAATATGTAAATATCATAACTAGAGTACCATCGAAGCAAATTCAATGTGTGAAAGTTTCTCTGCGGTGCCTTCAACAACTTCCATTCAACTCTTTGTGCTAACATCGATTGGAATACAGGCGAATTCGTCTGAATGCTAACAACTCGTCAAGCGACTCAGGACTGCATTAGTGGCCTTTATTGACGTATCGCCGAGGATAATGAGATCCAACAGACCTCCAAGAGAGAGAATTAGCCCCTAAAATGATTATGTACGGCTCTGATTGATTTATACGAGAGCATCATCCATATAGGGCACTATCTGGTCACCTTGCTTTAGAATGCATTGTGGTACAAGTGTAAGAGGAATGAGAGTCACAGAAATGCAAGTCCGTGTTACAAATGTAACATCAGAGCTCTCATGGTATGGTGTCAAAAAACAAAAAAAACTAACTTTTTTGAAGAAAGTATTGTTGGTAGGCCTATCCCACAGACAGAGTTGACTTTTGATTATTTCTACTGGCTGTACTGTCAAAATCATTCGGTTATTCGGCACAGGAAGTTTCATTTTTAGATCTAATATTCGTGTCAGCAGGTGACCGTTACAACAGCTCTCTCATTGGCAGGGGTCATCGAAAATTATACTCACAGTAAATGAATATTTGAAATAGTAATGAAGCGGCTGAAAGATTCAATTACAATGGTGTCCCAATTGAGCCTTAATTAACCCGAGTACGTATACGTAAAGTAATATCATAAAGTAATAAAAATATGTAATTGAAAGAGAAAATTAGAAACCGAGCGCAAGATATGACATTTTTTAACTCTGCCGATGGCAATAGGCTGTTTCAGTATCGGAGATCCTGAAGCGGACACCCCGACAGACGTGCACTGTCCAAGGAGGGCGAGGTTGCAACTCAGAAACTAATATCCTGGTAGCACAATCTCAGTGACGTCATCTCTGCGAGCAACGTTTGAGCTCAATTTACGTCATGTACGTGTGCTACCTTATCTCTGCAAGTAGCACGGTTCGCAGCACTAGTCCAATCTCACAGATACAAATTTGTACATGTATGTGTGCTGCCAGTTTTTGAGGAGCGGGGAGCCGTTCTGAGAGATTGCATGATGGTCCTCCTTCGCTTTCATCAGTAGTATAGTAACCACGGTAAATACCGCGCGAACTAAGTAAGACGAGCCCATGAATGAACAGGCACAGCTGGATCGAAACCATACCGTGAAAGATTGTTGCTGATGCTTAATTTCTTCAACATGTTCTCTTTCTGCTGTTTCATCACGATGTTCGGCATCTCACGAGGAACGAGCCGATCAGGTTAGAGAAGCGCTACGGTAAACCATTGAATAAATGACACGCAAGCTGGACAAGAATAACAGGAACGTGATGAACAGATTAAGGATTACTGCAATCTTAATATTAGGCTTTCAACACTTTTACTTAGCGCTGTAGCATCTTTTAAATTTTTGCCATTTCCGCCGACCGTGAACTTTCATTTCCGCTGAGCTACAAACGGATTACCTCACGCGTGTCGATTTTTGTCATCTCCTACTGATATACATGTACTGATAAAAGATTACTTGTAATAAAGGTTTTCCTTCCTATGTACAAAATGGCTGCCAGGACCGCCATTTTGAATAATTCCTTTCCGTCGATTTCGATGCAGATTGCATTAATGAAATATTGCGTTTCATTTGGTTTGTGTTCAATGCATAATATTCTTAACTTCCCCTCTAATTTACGATATCATGGACAATACAACAGTGCACGTTTCAAGATATCTGACCACAGAAAAAATATTGTACCCGTGTAATTCAGAATTACATGTATGTCCACACCGGCCTGCGATTCCCGTGCCTAGATTCGATAATTGGGGCGTCATAAAACTAACCGCATCGCTTGCTGTCACTGCAAACAAGGCGGTTGTCATCATCGATAGTCGCACGCTAAGACCGTCCTTTACAACATCTCACTGCAATCATTTTCTCAAATACACATTAGATACTTCCAGTCTCCTAGATATCACGCGGAATTGACTTAGTGCCTCATCTTTCCCATATTTCACCACTCGTTAATTGGGATGTTTTAATTGCTTTCTTGAAGGAAAATCGTTGGCAACAGCATGTTCGACATTGACACTATAAATACTGGTTGATACATTAGTTCACACTTGTGCTGTATTTGTGGAGATGTGCAATCCATATAAAGGCTACATGTAAAAGTATAATACAGATTTTTCGCAAAGCCCCCGAAACGCCAATGCGAACGTCTGCCCTTTTGTTCGGTGCTCTCTCTTCGTGGCATCGAACAATGGGTTTGGCGTTCGCGTTGGCTTTTCGGGGGCTTTGCGAAAACTCCCTAATTTTTACAAGAGACCCGAAACGTATGGGATTGATCATTGATCATCCCTGGCTCTTCAGTCTGTCGCAATCCATGGGACTGTAAGCCATGGTGCCTTGTACCTTTGCAAGGGCAAGCAAAAGACCCCTTCCAAGTAGGGAACATCTTGAGATGGCCTCTCCACTATGCTTACCATGCAGGGCCAACATTCTTTGGCTTCAGCGCTTATGGAAAATCTGATACAATACACAAGGCTACAGTGGTCAAAAGATACATTGTCAATATCTTCTGAACAATATCAGCCTACGTTGGAAGCCATGAAGTTTTTTCAAAGACACGGTAATACTGTGGCAGTTATTATAAGTCTATACAGCGACAGTTACAGAGATTTTGATTGTAAAATGATTATAACATGGGATATGAGGCGATGCTGTTTGCCTATTGTAATGTTTATTTAAAAACAAAACATGACATACAAGGATTCAATACTGTATGTCCGGGCTGAAGCGTAAGCCATCACGTCATTGGTGGAAATTGATTAATGATAAAGGAATGGTCCAGACTTATCATTGGGGCGAAACTGTGGGGCCAATGTGAAGGCGGACATCATGGCCGTGACATAAATTCCTTACTTAGATGTCACTAGGGATAAAAAACGGACCGGTCTTGTCTTCCAGTAGACAAATCAGTTAGTGGGAAAAGATGAGAGTCACAGGTCGCAATGAAGACCCGTCTTTACGGCCCCAAAGTCGTCCTGAAAGCGGATCACTGATTGGCTAGCCAGTTTGGCGCCCAATTCTAACACGCAACTAGTGACACCTATTGGTCATTTCCTGAGAATAGCTCTATGTGTAGGCCTAATCGCAGTTTGTGGGCGTTGAGTTGTCAATTCGATTTTGAAACATGGCGAAAAATATGTCGGCATTCAAGTCTTGCGTTGCTGTACGCAATGTTCTGGACAAATAATTATGTGACCGATATTTTCCAAATTGGGGATGTTTTGCGCATTATCAATCTTTCAGAATGATTAATTACCCATGGATAGGTTATTAACACCAGTTGTGCCTACCATCTATCTAATGAAATTGTCATTGACATATTTCTGAACTTCAGGACAATGCAGTGACTGGAAGAAAGAGACGTGAACGGGGTAAGGGCAATTGCTAACAAAATCCCAGCATGTCAATGGTTGCATCGCGTTTTGAAAATGATATATGAATAAAAATGAAAAATACATCAAAGCAGCACCTGCAAAAATTAGTTTACGAGCTAAATGTTGAGAGAAAAATTCTGCTAGATCAAGAGTTACTTACCCTTTTTGATGGAGCAACTCCGCTAATAAAGTCGCCGTGAAAGCTTTAGTCAGCGATGCGACACAGAATCTGGTTTCATGAGTAGCGGGTCGCTTCGTTTCCAAGTCCGCGTACCCGTATCCCTTGGAAACAAGCGTCTTTCCATCTTTGACAACGGCTAAAGAAAGTCCAGGAATTCGTTTGCAGTCGATGAGATTTTGAACATATTCGTCGACGGCTTTTGAATGCCTCCAATTTGTTGCCTGTAAAGTGCCAAAGATGCACAACGCCAGAAAACCGGCGTGGAACGCACGATCGAGCCGCATACTGGTTGGCTAGTGAGTGGTTTCTTATAGTTGGTTGGGTACTTATGAAGTTGAAAGCGCTCGGTCACTGGTGTGAGGTAACGCGAGTAAATCAATGCGCGAAGGGAACAGCACCGTATGGAGTTCTGAAAATGTGTTTGTCAACTTTTTTGTCATCGTGTTTGAGGTCAGGTACCGATCACCACATTCGTCGATGACAGTGCCAATCTCTCATACCATCGCAAAGTGTAAACGGACAACAAAAATGATGACAATTATTTTTAACTATATTTACTTACGAAGTGTTTGTTTGCGATGCTGCAATTAACCCATTGGATGTCAGTTCACAGAAGGTCGTCATGTTTCAGAATGCACGCCCACATGGACGACGCTTCAGAAAGCAATGCTTTTCCTGATCATGCACGTACACGTGCACGTGTGTACATCTAGGTCAAGGGGCCACGGTATTGCCACTTTCTGTCGACAGCCGGCGCCACCGGCGGTGATTGCATCATTCTCCAATACCGTAGTTGCGCCTTTTGCCCCAGTATTGGAGAATGTATGGTTTAATGCAATGGATACGTGGATACCCTTGGAACGAGAGTTACTCTATACAGGGGCGAGGTTGATAAGCCGTAGTTTTTAACAACACTGGTAATTATAGAGGTCTCCCTTAACGCTGATATGTTTTGTGCAGGATGGAAGAAATACAGAGCCCCTTTAAGATAATAAAACTGGAAATTCTTCAACAACTGTGTTTTTGGCGAAAGTTTGAAATTTGCCTTTTTTGTTTTTACTAATCTCTTGTTCGGATCGAAACTGGTATCATTTCGAAGCACGTCTCTATGAATGAACCTAACGCCTGCGGAAATAGCGCGCAAAGAGCGACTATTCTGGCCTGAATAGAGAAGTGCCGAATAAATCTCTGATCTGATCTGCGTGTTTTTCTGATGATACCAATTTTAACAGCGGGAAGGTGATGGAATCTCTAATATCCATTAACCTGGCGTCATTTTCAACAGGTTCCAGACTACCACCTGTCTCTCAGGAAGTTAGCTCTATTCTCTTGATAGATCTGGAAACCATTGGACGGAAACCAGCGCTGGAAGCAATCCTCCTCAGTGCCTCTGTACTAGTGCTGGGGGAGAAAACCAGTGTCTCAGAAGGTCCATGGTATTAGACTAAAAGCGGGCACCCAAACCAGCCGCCGAGGTGAAGGCGATATCGCAACGATCTGAGCAACCTCGTTTACGAATGAATGCGTAAACTATTGTCCATTTGGGAGAAACCTATTGTTCACTATATCAGCCTGAGGACAGATCTCAATGCGTAAGGGGTGTTTTTAAAGTCGACCTACCCAACGCTGTCGACTCGTCATTCAGCCAGGTCAGTCGATTTTAACAGACACCCCTAACGCATTGAGGTTTGTCGCAAATGTGCGCTAGGAAGGGTAGATTCATACTTCTCGGTTTTGCGCTTGTGTGTTCCCTATGTTTATGTGTGGTACCAACAATAAAATTACTTTTTCTACCACGCATCCAGATTAGGAAAAACGGACAAGCGCAAAGCGCACTAACGCAAAGTATGAATTGGCCTTTACCTGTTTACGGGTGTTTTTGGACAAGGTCCCTGATCGCCACCGAGCAACGCGGCTGTTGACGCAGGTGTGCGCTGCACAGTGATCCGTGGAATCATCTCGCTAGCGACAATCGCGATGTAACATCGACTATGAATATCAAAACCGACATCGCCTTGTCTGCTGCTCCCTATCTGCCCGGCTCCCTATCCGTAAGTTTCGTACCCGGCCTCAGCCCGGTGTCATCCCCCTGTTCCCCCGTCCTTCTGTCTGGTGAAGCGCCGGTTATTGTTTCCCTCCTGACGGATTAAGCGGCAACTAACCCAACAATAACCATTATAGGCCGCGTTAATTGTTGGGGAACACTGAGCTACAGAAACACTCACAGATGTTACACTTGTCATACTTTCTAAATCTGTGCATTCGTAGAATACGCCAACGCTACCATCTATTGGGCGGCGATCAAAACACGGTGCTCGTCCGTTACCACAGTCGTCAGAATCGATAGAGCCATCCAGACATCCCTTTCGTTCTGGTAGATTCACCATTTCTTTAATTATTGCCAGGACAACTTTTCACCATTGTCCCGATCGAAGTACTCAACATTTTATCGATCTGTAGATGAGTGCTCTCCAAAATAATGGCCGCCAATTTGCCCGTTTCCACAAATTAAAATCCACTAATTACCAGTGACTAAACAAGCTGAAAAACATTTTCGAACTTGTTGAGTGGAGAAACGTATAAACTCTGCTTAATGAGGTAGAAACTACCATCGACCTCGGTTCTGCCGCAGTTTTCACTCTCAACGACCGCGTAACCTCTCCACTGCGCATGCTCGTTAGACCAGTTTCGCTCGAGCAGCCATCTTGGATCGGTGCCCTTGACAATTCCGAGATTTCACTTCCGCCCTTCGTACACGGTCCAATTCTTACAGGCCTAGGCCAATATGAGAGCTTTAGTTTTACACGGCGGAATATTCAGAAAATCTGATAAAATACGTATTTCATACCGTGTTCGGCAGGCAAGTGGGAAGATGGCCAAAAATTACATTGCAGACTCTTCCTACCAGGCGAATGCGCATGTGCGACTGGCATTTCCATAGCAACCAGTAAGATGGCCGCTAGCGAAACCCGCTGTAAATTCAGTGGTCAGGCAGTTGATGAGGCAAATTATGATAATTGGTTCGGGGTAGGGTAAGGATTTGACCGAGGTTTCCACCTCCATTTTGTCAACGATAGGGTGGGCCAAGATCAGACACGCAATCGCCATCCACAAAAACGCGATCCTGTTTATCACATGATGGATAGATTACCTTGGACAGATCATGAATAATTCAAGATTAAACGGAAACAATTGAACTGCAATACGATCTGAAACAGTTCCCATTGCGGTGATATCATTATTCTCAGTCACAATTGACTTCAATTTGTTGTTTTACGACTAATGGTAACTGGCTTCACTCACTGGACGATATTACCCATACTAATGGTCTAAATGAATGGAACTATCATGTTTAAGGTTCAGCCACCGGTAAATATCACGCCATTGTTTTCCAAAAAGCATCGCATTTTGGGATTACAGAGAGCGTGCTTTTAAAGACCACTCATTAATTTTTTTTCATAAAATCCAGTGTCCCTAGCAAGCAATTCAATTTCCAATTGTGATCGTTCTATTTAGACAATCTGAATGCCCCTCACTGTTATAGTTTACTTCAACTCATCCATAGGCCCGCATTATTGCGTTATTTACTGATCCTGGTCGAAGAGAATAAAATGTAAACAAAGTAAAATCATCATATTTGAGCAGGCGTTGGAATTCTTGACTGCGGCACTCATGACGTCACCCAAACAGCAACTCGTCCAGATAAATCTGGTCATTATAACAAACGGATTTCACCGAGATGGATATGAAATCGCGGAGTCTGGTGGAATGAAATTTTGAATCACGGCGCAGATTTTTCTTTCGTTATAAAGGATGGACTGATTTTCTTGTGTTACAAGAAACATGTATGGACTACAGGTAGGTGAAAAAACTTCAAACTTTCCCAAAAAAATGTGGGTTTTCCGGATGGAACCATTTCGCCCCTCTGTCCGTGATGTTATTGAAATGCAATACACAGCCAGGTCAAACTGAAAGAAACTTTCTCGCTTTTACATGTAACTCAACAGGATGTAAAATTTTGATTCATCATTGCAGGAGTTTCAAAACACATCAATAGGTTTTTACCTTTTACATATTTCTTCAACAAGCTGCTTAAAGTTGTACTGTACATTTGTATATGTAAAGAAATGATGGTCCTTATTGATGGGATGTTGTTCATCACTTTCTTTGATCAAAAGTGTTACATCTTCATACAACATTCAGTTTTTTTCATTGACGTTTTCAATTACAGTTTTTAAGGCGGGGAGAGTCTCTTTGGATCATTTTTTGGCATTACACTGCCGACGCCCTTAGTCAGGGAGTCATAAAGTAGTCCTAACTGTCTGTCTGTTTATGGTGCGTGTTATATTTGATATAGATATCAAATGCAATATACAGATCGCAGGTGAAATTGGAATAGATAACTGATCGAGGACCAAAGTTTGAACACCTGGTAATCGATGGAGCACACGAATCGCTGTCTACGGTAATCAGAACGATTATGATGATAATCACTTCATAGCGACAGCTGATAAGCCTGTATTTATTCAGCCCTCATCCACCGGGCGAGACCATCGAAACACTTTTGCATTCGCCTCTCGTATGGTGTACCGATACGAGGAGAGATGTGATAGCAGATAATTGAAGGCCTACACCCTCAGTTTGAATTTCCTTTTTGTGTAAAGGCGCTGCTCCAAATGGGCAATTCACCATTGTTTGCCCCAAAGTGGCCCTGAACGCCGATCACCAACTGGCTGGCTAGTTTCTCGCCATTTCTAACACGCACTAGTGACGCGCGAACGAAGCCGTTTCGGAGCGGGGGTAATACAGAGAGCAGTTCGAAACTGCGGTGGGAGTCCAGCGTGCTGCCACCTGTAGGCTGTTATCTGACCGTCGCTCATCATCGACTTTAAAATGTGTTTAACTTAACTTCGTCTAAACAGAAGCGATTATACGACACGTGGTCAGGAATAAAACATTTATTATT
>NMRB01000236.1:266632-294274 GCA_002633025.1 Notospermus geniculatus | reverse complement strand
TGAAACTAGAAATTGACTTGTCAGTCAATTTGAAGACCGCCTGTGGATATTGAGAGACACGAGAGAGGGCACTGATAGCAACATATATCCAATTAGCTGTCAAGTGCCAAGAAATGTAGCAGTATTTAACTAGAGCTGGCTGACGCCAGAGATCTCTGCTATGTGTCGCCAACTGTGGTGAGGAGATAGATCATTGCAGTAGGTCAGTTCAAACCTATCCTTCGTAAGTTTTAGTTTACAAAGACAAAGAAAACAAAGAAATGTGTTCGCCGTCTAAAAATAGATTATACAGTCCTCAGCGCAAGACGGAACAGTTATAGTGACGTCACGGAGTGCCTAAGCAGACCTTGAATTCTGATTTTGCCATTGGTAAATGGAACGATGACGCAGCAGGAGATTCCAACAACAAACACGTCACCTGCATTGGATTCTGTATTGGGCTCGGGGATCACCTCATCGGCAAGCTGTGTTTTAGGCGATAAAGTCGCAAAATACCCATCAAATGATTACGGATTGAGCCAGTTAACGAACTTGAGCTGTATTTTGTATTCATCTAGACATCCTGTAAGTCTTAGGCTGATGTATCTCTTATTTCTTAAGTTATCGCTCGGAAACCAAATGTTGGTCACAGACATTCAGAGAAACTCAGTAAAACCAATGAAGACCGCCACCTGCGAGGTGGTGGCGGTCTTAAATACGTCACCTGCTGGTGTAAAAAACATGTTGTTTTACAATACACGTTCCACAGTGTGGTATACACGTTACACCTTCTTGAAAAATGCACGTTCTATACTCATCTTAAGTTACAGCTACCGGTGAGTATTAATTCACATGACTTGTTTTTGCACCCAATTTTAGCCTTTCGAACCTTATTTTGAAGTCTGCATTATCTTTCACCACGTCTCTTTCTGTAGGTGCTCCCACGTCGTCCTATGTTAGCCATTCTGCAAGCAATAGTTACAGTTATACAGGTTAGTCCATCTTTGGCAACACGAAAAACCGTCCCAACCACCGAGACAACAAATTTTTAGCAATTTTTACAACACAGTTGGTCGGAAAATATTGCCTTCCGTTAGGCCTGTCGCACACTGGAGCTATCTGCTGAGCAAAAAGTTATTCGAGACCGTTTGCTCAGGAAATAGGGAGTTTTCGGAAGCCCCCGAAACGCGAACGCGAACGCCTAACCCATTGTTCGATGGCACGACGAGACCACCGAACAAAAGGATAGACGTTCGCGTTGGCGTTTCGGGGGCTTTGCGAAAACTCCCTAATAGCTCGCGTGTGCGCGTATCTTCGGTGAGTTTTCTGCAAGGTCTATATTATGATACTTTTGTAAACTATCAAACTGATGGAGTTGAAACCTATCTGAAGGCCAAAGGCGTTAAAGCGTGTTGAACGTTCCTTTTTCTAGTCACAACAGTATACACGACGGATTATCCAGGTAGTACATACAGAATTGCAACTTACCAAAAATAGATCGTACATGTGTGATTTCAAATGATGTCACCGCTTAAAACCAGCCATAGATACGTTTGAAACATTCATTATTGTTCAAATCATTCAAGCTGCTTCCGTTATTGTGCTTTTCCATATTATTAGGAGGTCAGTCCGGGTGAGCCACGCGACTGGCGCTTGGATGATGATCCGCGTAGGGAGTTTTCGCAAAGCCCCGAAACGCCAACTCGAACGCCAAACCCATTGTTCGATGCCGCGAAGAGAGCACCGAACAAAAGGATAGCCGTTCGCGTTGGCGTTTCGGGGGCTTTGGGAAAACTCTATATTTTGCTACAACACGGATGTGGAAAAGAGAGTGGATAGGTTTCACCACCGCAATGGATGCGATCAGTTTTCAGCTCAAACAGGATCAGACCATCCGCAGTTTGTTTCCATCCGTGTTTGTGCGTTGTCAGGGTCAACTTCCAACTCGACATTTGGCAATCGACTTATTTGTTTACTGTGCCGTCGGATGTATTTGAAAAGCCAACGAGCAGCCAGTGTTTTTATAATGACCACTGTAATAACACTGATATCACTTTTTTATTTCATGGTGTGTATTAGAGTGACAGTGAATGATTCAAGCTATATTTATGGCTGTCATTAAGCAGTAACATGGTTAGCAATGCACGTAATTTGTTAGCGCCGATAACTTGCGTCACTCGGTACACCACTCATGCACATCATAACCTACACAAAATACACTCGAATTGATATTGAATGTGTCTGTTTGCCATTAAAATTCAACCCAATCTTTCAAAGATTTCGTTCGTCATTAATTATCTTTTTGCAGCCACATCAGCGTCTGTGACGCCCACAGGTCAGTAGTATTTAACACAGTCGGTCCATGTGGGGTACAGAAGAGACTAGTTCGCGTCTCTGCCGTTTCACTCCCGCGAGGCTACTGGTCACATACCTGTAATGCAAGGCCATGATTTACCAATAGAATTGGCGAGATATCCGGGCATACCGGGCTCATAATTTTGTCCCAAAATTAAGGTTGGAAATGTACGTAGGCCTACACAATGTAACCTCTCGCTGATTGGTCCATTACTGTCACATGACCTCCTCTTCGCTGCGGAACGAAAGTAGCGCCGCGAGAGTGGTGCGGCAAAAGACGAACCAGTCTAGATCGTGAAAGTATTCGGTCGCCTACGTTGGAACAACTCTCGCTCGGGCCGCACGCCGATTTACGATGTGAACATGAATAAACCAAGAATTAATACAGTGTGGTGTTCAAAAAAAGGTTGAAAAAATCAAAGTTGAATATGGCCTTTGTCTTCTAGCGCCCACGGGGCCATGCGCAATGACGTCGTGCGAAAATGGCGGGACCTGTAAAAATGATGTGACCGTCGCCGATGGATTTCGTTGCGAATGTAATCCTGGCCGGCGTGGGCGATACTGCAAAAATGGTGAGAAAACGTTTGTTTTCGCTCTTCTTTCATAGATATTTCTTCAATCTGAATTTCGAATCCCTCACACGAGTCGCAGCTTCCGTAATCAAACTCTGCGTCCGAATTCAGTAACGTTTCTTTTGGTTAGAATATTATGATTTTTCCCGGAAGGAGAAAAAACATTGAGTTTTTGCACCGTGCATTTCTAGAACTGGACCGCTGCCAAAACCCGAAGTTGAATGGATGTGAACAGATATGTGGGAGCTCTGATGGGAAAGTCCAATGTTCATGTTACCAAGGTTTTGTGTTAACTTCCGTGGATTCAAAGACTTGCAAAGGTATACAAAATTTCGAATTTTATTATCTACGCGTGGACTAGTAAAGTGAACAAAATCTTCAACCCGCACTGCCAAGAGACTGGCAAAGTAACGTTCGACGACTCACGACAGAAGTTCTTCAGCTCACTACACTGTTCACTAAATGCCATTTTATCCATTTGCAGCGGAAACTCCATGTGACACTGGGGGGACGAACCCGTGTAAAGGGCAGGGTGCCATATGCCACAACAAGACTAAATGCGTCTGCAGGCAGGGTTACAAACAAATCTCAGAGGATACCTGTGGAGGTAAAAATAACTGAGCAAACTTTTCTGACCCTGTTTTTATGTGAATAATTCTGAAAAGGTTTTCAAAAATTTTCATCCTATAATTTCTTGTCCTCTCTCAGTCTTTGTCACCGTCGCTCCGACCGTCCGTGTGTGCATCGATCCATCCGTCCGTCTGTGAGTCAGTTGTGAGCCATCCGTAACTTGACAATATGGACATGTAATATAATATAATATACATAATATACACATAATATACATGTAGTGTTCATATTTGATGTGGATATGTATCTTGGCATGACGTCATCGAAAATGGAATCGCTGCTTCAAAATCCAAGATGGCTGCCAATGCTGAAAGGACTATTTATGAGCCACCTCGGCGTTACGCTGACCATTTACATTTCATTCTCGCTGTTCGCGTCGAGTGGATGAAGAGGAGCGAGGGAGGATACTGTAAACCGTGAAATTTTCGTGAGCGTTTTATTTTCGCGATTTTCGCGATGAGGGGTCAAAACGCGAACTTAAATCGCGCGAAAATCGCTGGGTCTTAAACTTTTCTGAAGCCCAAGGGCCATCGCGAGATTTATAATCTTGGCGAATTTGTCTAGTACGAAAATCGCGAACAATTAGCGCCGCGAAAATTTCAAGTCACGGTTTACAGCGGGTCCCGAATTAGTGGTATAATACCGATTCTGATTTTACGACTTGAAAACCTGTATGTCCATTTTTCGGCATATGGCGGTTATATCTCCATCGTAAGAATTTGGTGATTTTCGACAGCTTAGCGCTGTACTGATGATGTAACTGACCTTAACCACTTTTTACAGAAGGTCCCGACCGATGTGCCAATCAAACTTTAAACTACTGTGATGCGACGAATGGGGTGTGTACAAAAGCCGGGGTTGGTTTTGACTGTTCCTGTAAAGTAGGATACTCACCGACTGATATGGGGATTCATACATGCATTGGTAAGTAAAATACATGTCAGGGCGTAGCTAGCTTTTTTTCGCTAGGGGGCATTTTAAGCAGACGAGCTCCACGGACGTGGGCAGCGCCGAAGGGGTCAGTTTTGCGGGGGTCTGGGGGCCTCCCCCGAAAAATTTTGAAAATTAGAGACGCACTTTGAGGTCAATTGCCTGCATTCTGAGACACGAACAATACTGATTTTTTTAAATCCCATTTGATTGTCAATAGAGGTCTCCCTCAACGTTTAGCGCAGGATCATAGGGAAAGAATATACTCTGTCCCTTTAACTTATAGACGATTGATTCAATCGGGCATGCACAACCCGCCCTTTTCTTTCCCACAGATATCAACGAGTGTTCTAAGTCAGAGACCTACCAGTGTAGTCCTGACGCAAATTGCAAGAACACAGGAGGATCGTATTCCTGCGAGTGTAGAAGCGGTTTTGAGGGAGATGGCCGGAAGGAGTGTAAAGGTAAGTATATCCTAAACGGATGTTGACCTTATAAAAATCTTTTTTTTCATTTTGGAATATTTCCTCTCACAAACACGGATTGGGAAATTTGTTAGTACGTGTACATTTTTGTGTGTTCCCCGTCTCCATCCAAAGTTCGGCCATTTTGTCTTTAATTATGTTTCGATGCAGATTTTTTTAAGGATGGTCGATGGGTCAATATCAGTTTGAACAGGCTATGTTCACAGCTAGCAATCAACTAAGCTGTTACGAAGATAGTGGGCCCTGGTTCGTGACGTCGTCATAGTGCATCTCATTATGGTGACCTCGTTCATAGCCTTCACACACGATCGATGAACACCGTCACCGCGGCGCTTATTCATGGTGGCGAGGTTGATCATGATTATGGGTGTACACACCGATCAGGGCGTTTCAAGACTATTCGAATCTATCTACTAAGTATTTGAAGGGGACTGTTGCTACACATAAAAGAAGGGTTGGAGTATGATACTTAAAGGGCCTCTAGAGGCAGCCAGCATGGCAGGGGAAAACCACGGGGAAAACCCAGGCTGAATACCTCGTACCAGTGATTATTACGTTAAAGTGGCGCCGCCTGGCCGAAGAACCGGTACTGATAGTAGCCTAATGGCGAGCTGCCTCTAGAGGCCCTTTAAGCAAGGTTCATTGGCACACGGAATTGGTCCGGTTCATGTCCGTAAAAAATCTATCAAATGGACTTCAGCGTTGTCGTATCCGGAAAACTCGGGGCAAACGGACTGGAAACGGATCGGATCCGTGCGCCAATGAACCTTGCTTTTGGCTACTCGTTCAAGTTCTGATTTTGATATGACAAATGAGGAGTGAAAAGTGACAAGTAAACATGGTAAAATGGTTGAAAAGTGACTGAAAACGGAATGAAAAATAAATGAAAAGTGACAACTAAAGTGGTTGTTCATATCTAAGAAACAGCAGCCTTAGGTTCCAGTTGATTACCCAATGGTAAGCCGAATTTTGATGAAGTGGTGATGACATGTTTGATATGGAACTAGGGAATGACGTTCACCGTACGACATCTTTCTTCAACAGATATAGATGAATGTACACAAGGGTCACACGAATGTGACCCCGTCAACCAGGTCTGTGTTAACACGAAGGGGTCTCACACGTGCAAGTGTAAGGAGGGGTACACGAGTAGTGACAACGGAACGAAATGCAACGGCAAGTATAAGCCTAGCTTTCTTTTATTCTCAGCATCCAGTCAAGCCATACCAGATTCGGCATCCAATCCAGAAATAATCATAACTTCGCATTCCGCTCTATCATGAATAATTCGTTTTGTATAGAGGGTTAGATTCGTATAGACCGAGTAGCGATGACCATCACTTTTCTTTTTGTGAACTGATGTAAGTTTTGCTCGTTTAAAGTCATACTTTCATGAGAGCTACCCTAGCCGTCGATTCGTGTTTTTTGTTCAAACACGAGTTTATTAGTAACGGTTACATAATGAAAAAAATGTGTTATGGTCACAGTCGATCATCAATCAGATTATTTCACATGGAAGTAGATCTATGCCACTTTCACCTGATTTTCTTAACTCTTATGGAACGAAAACACGAATCGACGGCTAGGGTAGCTCTCATGATCGTCTGACTTTAAATCAATCTCGTACCCAGAGTTCAACATTGCCACATTAAACTCTGGAAATGCCTAGGCCAGTGCTATTTTGCAAAGTGCAAATGCATTGTTCAAGGCGGAGGAATTTCTGACTGTTCCACAAGCATTGCGGAGGGATTCGAAAGAGTTCTTACTTTGTTATACTTAATAAAACATTGAATACCCAATGGAATGTTAAAAAATAGTAGTATGTTTACAAATACTAGAACAAATTTTGATTTTTGATATGATTACTTTACCAAATAATTTGTAAAATCGGTGAGCACAAGAATCTTGTACTGTGTTTAGGCGTTTTCTGATGTTTTAGCCGAGGAACGATGGTGGCGACCTCTTCCGTTTGACTTTTAATATAAGCGGCATGTGGTGATTCTGTCGACCATCATTTCTCTTAGATATCGACGAGTGTAAAGACCAAACAACTCACAAGTGTAACAGTCAGTTCAATCAGTGTGAAAACACACCAGGAAGTTACAAATGCATATGTAAGGCGAGGTACAGGGGCGATGGACACATATGCACCGGTAAGTAAAATTTCAAACACAGGCAGCGTTCTATAGATGTAATGGATAAATAGTCTACCACTCGGCAGATTTTCGACTGTCCCCCAGAAAAAGTTTGTGCCCGTCATTATAACGAGATAACTCTATGATATTTAGATATAAACATGTTATCTATCGATATATCAGTTTACTTGCAATCTCTTGTTGAGTAAAAAAAACCTGGAAAAACTTTGTAAACATAGGTACACTTTTAACCGTACATGTGTCTATAGCGGTCAATCCCAAACTACAACCTGACTAATAAACACCATGGGGTATCAACTGCGAACGATCTGTAGCTAGGGGAAAGCTTCTCTTACTCGCCAGAAGGTGGCTCTTATAACCCTAATTTTTTGTGTTTACTATTGTCTGTCGGGAATAAGCAGCGACTTGACAATGGGGCGGCACATAGAGAAACGTGTGGATCCATATCTGCCAGCGTTTCCAAAACAAGAAGGGAAAACACTGACATACGGAAACACTAGCAGATATTACATCTAGTCTCTAACTGCAGGATTTGACTGTACCACATCCAATCTAGTGATCACGCTCTACTTTGCTTAACTTCTAGCTCTGAGGCCAACGCGCCAACCGCTAGGCCATAAAAGAAATCATCCATGGCCGGCGGGTTAAGCCGTGCCATATTGTAGCTGCAAGGGGTTCAAGGCATTGACCGTGCAGATTTTTAAAGGGCCTCTAGAGGCAGCCAGCATGGCAGGGGAAAACCCCGGGGAAAACCCAGGTTGAATACCTCGTACCAGTGATTATTACGTTAAAGTGGCGCCGCCTGGCCGAAGAACCGGTACTGATAGTAGCCTAATGGCGAGCTGCCTCTAGAGTCCCTTTAAATCAGGATTTGGTCTCAGAAGATTCACCAACCGCAGATTTTGATGTCAATATTTGATCCGAAATTTTCAGACATTAACGAGTGCGATGAAGGGACGCACAACTGTCCCACCGCAGCAAAATGCGAGAACACAGATGGTGGATTCACCTGTTCCTGTAAACCCGGATACACCGGAGATGGAAAACAGTGTCAGGGTAGGTCGTAGTTAGACGGATGACCAATAGGCGTCACTCTTGCCCGCTAGAATTGGCGTCACACATGCAAGCCAGCCAATCAGTGATCTGCTTTCAGGACCACTTGGGGGCATAGCGATGTTGATCCAACCAATCGGCATTGCGGAAAGTGCCTCTCGACATGCTCGACGTCTTTCGGCAGCCAATCAAAACATACTCTTACAGCGGTGTCGGCTCAATTATCAATACTGGCTTTTGATTGCTCAGGCGCCGTCTTTTGTTGATACATGTACATGTACTTTTAAGTAAAAATCCTTGATTATCTTCTAGACATTGATGAATGCCAACCGGATAGTAATGGCAAAACGCGACATAACTGTGCAAAGGAGGCAACGTGTTCCAACGTCCCGGGATCGTTTGTATGTGCTTGCAAGCAACCGTTTGTGGGCGACGGTGTCACGTGCAATGGTAAGTGCGACGAAATCAGTCCGTCGCATGGGACAGTGAGCCTTGGTGCTTTGTACCTTGTGCCTTTGCAAGGGCAAGCAAAAGACCTCATCAAAGTGAGAGCATGGTAGGCTGAGATGGCCTCTTCCGTACTTACCAAGGACAATGATAAAAAATCCATCAGAAACGACTATCAAAGTGCATCTATATTAAGTATTACAATTTGGGTTGTTTTTCGACAGTGGTCAATACGGAGAAAATGAGCCAGGCAGCGAAAGACATGTCAAAGCAGGCGGTGTCCATCCCAGAATCGAACTCAGCCGATGAAGTCTTGTCGAAATGCACCAAATTGGTCGAGGATCTTGATGCCAACCAGGTACATGTAGGAGAACGGGTGAGATGCACGTGTCATTATTCTTAACCCGGGTTGGAGGAGTGTCACTATCTTTTTCCCGCCATCACGTCAGCTGTGTTAGGCCAAGGGTAAATCCGCCGTTTCCACACCAAGGGCCGTATGATTGCCAACAGAACCCCTGAAGCTACAGCACACGAGGAATCTTTTCTTGCCCTTGCGAGAAATAAGGAAAGCAAGAAACGTTGCCTCGTGACTGGGTGTTTCCAAGCTTTTTGCAGTCATTTCCCGCTCCAAGCAAACACGTTCGATTTTGATTGCTCATTGCTTGTGGTAAGCAAGATGCCTTTGCTTTTCACCGTACATGGGAAAAATTCTTGCTTGATGCTTTCCACCAAATTGATAGCAAGGGCAGAAAAAGTTGCCCCGTCACCCAGTTACCTGGTTCGATTTTTAAAGGGTAAGGCGGGAAATATTGTTTATTGGTAACCAACTTCAAACTAAAATGGCCCTCAGCGTCAGCAAATTAGCTCTTTAAACTAAGCAAGCTATTATGCCGCTGCCTCTCGCCGTCTTGTACGACGTAAACCAAGTCCTTCCGTGCTGCAACCTCGACTGCAGGAGGTCGGGTGAAACACCAAGGAGATTCTGCTTCCAAATGAAATCTTGTATTTCTTCCTTTGCAGACGGGTGACAGCAAAGCGGTTACTTCGAAAGAAAAAGTGTTCGTTCGTCAGGAGATGATCTCTGGGGTCCAGTCGTTCGTGAAGAAGAAGGGAGTCCACACCCTCGAGGAAGCGGTAAAGATTGGAGATGCCCTTCAAATGTCGACAAACAAAAAGGATGAACTATCCGACAAAAGTATGGTGAGTTGTCCACGTGCTGATTGCTCAAAGTTTCGGATCGGTCTTCGATCACCGCAAGAGATGACTTCTATTCCTGCGAGATTGGAAATCGAGTGGTGTCGTGGACACAAAACTCGTAGAGATATGGTAGCACAGCACTCGCGTAAGATTTTAAAGACGTGGCTCGTAGACATCGCAAGTATAAGGAAAGTGCACGGATCTGGACGGAAGAGGAAGATTAGCCGCAAAAAATAGGCTAAAATACACTAAAATATCCCTATTTCCGGGCTTTTTCAACAAATTATAGGCCTACCTAAACTTGCAAACTAATAAAACCTCCTCTATCCAGATCAACCCTCACTTTCCTTATACTATAAATTTCTTGAAATCACCTGTATTTCAATCCTGAAAATCCCGTTGCTTATACCAATATCGCTAAAAATTTGGACGAAAGTACACACAGTTAAATCCATGCATTAAATTCTCAGCTATACAAAGAGCTCAGGAATGCGGAACGTGGTTTACCAGATATGAATGGGGTGCGTTTATGAATGAAGTTATTTAGGTCAGTTTTAGTGAATGGAAAAGTAGAGAGGTTTGAAAAATACTGATCGGGTNGCCAAGGTTGTCTTGGATATCTTTTCCATTTGTAGGACATGTGTGTCGACACCAGTCTAGAAGTACTGAAGAAAACGGACAAGAAGGATATGACTCTGGAAAACCTTCAGGATTTGTCAACAGGTGAATCAACAATGAATTTAATGATAAGCAGATGATTAAGATGACACTAACACAAAGTTACGAAAAGAATGCGGATTTGAACTACATGTATATGTAGTGTTCAGGTGTCCTTTTTGTTCCAATTGGTTTGCGCAATTTTGATGACATTGTTTTAACGTACTCCGTAGTGTCAATGAAAACCTAGTGAAATGTATGCTTAACTGTGTAAGATGATCAGGCGTGCTCGAGACTGGTCACGTGAACTGAGCGGACGAATCTGTGGCCAGAATGGCGATCCTCATTATGCCAACCAATCACCTTGCAGCTGTCGCGAAGGGCCCAGCCAATGTGGTCGATGCTCTCTTTGACACCCCAGAAGTGATTCCTTTGGATAATGAAATGAAAAATAACACGCCAGACGCGGCAAAGAAGCAACTGGTAAGACATGTGCAGTGGTCGTTTGTGAAAGATCAATGAGTAGAGCCCGTTCAAACAAAAGTATGTAAGTGCCTTTCGTATGGCCTGAGGTTCAAGTCGGTTCACCAGTTAGCCCTAGTACAGGCGCCATTTTTTTTCGAGTCGGCCTACTGTACAAAATATCGTGACTCAAGCAGCAGCTCGTGTTGTAGAATCGTGTGGTGTTGTTAAGACTTCATATTTCTGTTGCGGTTCCAGTCGAAAGAATTGATGTCAAAAACCGATGCTTTGCTAAAAGACATGAAGACAGCCATCGACGGCAAGTTGGGCACAGACTCCCCGTTTGTAGAGGTCGACACAAAGTCGTTCGGGCTCAGGATGGGCAAACGTAAGAAATCGTTTCTGACGCAATCGGAAGCAATCACGTCGGGTGGGGTTGACGCACAGTTGAGCGACGGACTAGAGGCGGATGGAGACATTACTTTTTCGGTGAGTTATCTGCCCATGTATCCAGGCCCGTAGCAGCCCTCTGATGAGTGGGGGGCCTGGCAGGGCCGGATCCGAGGATTGACAGAAAGGGAGCGTAGCTCGACGGTGCGCTGAGCATGGAAAAGGAAGTTGGAAGCCAAAACGGGGGGTCTGACAATTTAAGTGCTTTAGATGCATTTTCCTGGGATCTGAGAGCAAAAATATGGACATATAAAATAGACATTTGGGCCAAAGTATTTTTTGGCAAAAAAGTGGGGGGGGGCCGGGACCCCCCGGCCCCCCGGCTCCTACGGGCCTGGTATCACATGGCCAAGGCCTACTCACTAATTTTGGACGCACTTGGCTGCACAGATCTACAATAATAGTGGCACACAGAAGCGGTCCGAATCCTGTCTTGAACGCTGTTTATCTCGATGCAATGTTCATTTGATAACCTTTTATTGTCAAGCGCAATATCGATTCTGTTTATTCCTTTCCAAGCTGACGACCTTCGCCCGCAACCCGTACCTCTACGGAGAGAACTCCGAACGTACCAACACCCCAGTGATGATCATGGACGTGAAGGACAGTAAAAACAAACCTCCAGAACCTGCTATATTCGCCGGTAAAAGTGCAATGCGGGGGACGATCAAGTCAAAACTGAAAGACAATACCAAACAGACTGTTCTCATCTCAGACATGCCGCCGCAAGGAAAGGTACACGATGTATCTTGTGACAGCCGACAAGGATACCTGCGGCTCAGTTTTCGGAAAGAATTCACTGAGAATGTAACCCTGTTGGGACAAATGCATGTGCAACCAGGTGACGTTGACTATGATTTTAAGTACATCATAAGCGACAAAATCATTTCCAAGGATGTCAAGGATGGATGTAAGATCGTGACGGACCAGAAGGGCCAGGACTATTCCTTCTTTGTCTATAGTTCCTGTTTTGAACAACTCGGGAAGCTTAAGATTCTATTCAAACTCGAATCAGGTGAGGCACATTCGATTCTCATCCACCAGCACTGAGATCGCATATCTCATCCTTGTCCACCGTATATAGGAGCATCTCATACTTAATCCAAGTTTCGACAAATTCCCTTAATTGCAGGCCAAGTCATCAAGGCGTCGTTAGCAACCAGCGGCTCCGCTACTCGAAGAAAGCTACTTGCCAGGGCGAGTTATACTGTCTACTTCGTCATGATGCAACCACGAGTTTGGAACCAAGCCGCCACCTCATGGGAAGTTGCCGATTGGGTCGAGGTACACCTTTCACTTAATAAATCATCACAACATGAACGTATTTCTTGTTTGTGCATCTTCTGCAGATGCTAACTGAGGTCTCCTGATAGTATCGCAACTTTCAAAGCCAGATAATCTGCCTAAGATTTGAGCTACCGTCCGGAGACATACTGTCGACCCAAAAATCGTGACTAAATGCCTCTTGTTCACAGGTGTTACCCGAATCGACCTCCACTGCTGTCAAGTTCAAGAGCAACTTCTTCGGTTCGATCACCGCCGGTTTGTTCGTACCGCCGAACACGATCAACTTCGCTGAGATCTTTCCGAACTTCCTCGAGAGGGTCCGCGACAGCCCCACCGTCCTTGCCACCATTCTCGTCATCCTCTTCATCTTTGTCTTACTTCTTATATGGACGAGAAGGATGGACAGGAAAGACTATGAGATGGTATTTCCTTCTTGATTACGACCTTCTCAATGAGTCATCCAACACTTGTGCATTCAAATCTTTCCCAGTCATTTCAAATTTCTGTACGTTTCAACAAAGTAGGGCCATTTGTCTTGCAAACCAGGGGCCCGGTTCACTAAGCCCTCATAGCATACGGATTATCTTAGCACTGCCCGTACACGTATCTATTGTTCGTCGACTTGCTGACAGTGCTAAGATCATACGTACGCTAAGAGTGCTTTGTGAATCAGGCCCCAGAACAATTTCATTTGCTTTATAGTGGGTGTGCGCACCACTGGTCGACAACGGACCAAAAAGTCAATTCTGCTACCGCCTGAACGTTTACACGTCATCTCGGCCTGGATCTGGGACAACAGCAAATGTCTTCATCATTATCATTGGAGAGAATGGGGCAACGGAGCCGAGGTCTCTTTATGATGGCTATAGAAAGGTAAGACGGGTGGCATCGGGTGAACACGGGCTTGTCCAACAGATTCACGTTGGAATATGACATTACAATCTCTTCTAAAGCTCGTGTCTCAACGCTTCTCGCCCTCAGTTAAGGCAGAGATTGATCGAGTAATCTGTGATTTTGGATGCAATAAGTTAACAAATCGGCTCCTTTTGCAGAATTTCCAACGAGGTTCGATCAGTTCGTTTCTCCTTAAGACGGAGACTTCCCTGGGCAGATTACAGTACGTGTTCATCTGGCACGACAATGAAGGAGATGACCCCGACTGGCGCATGTCACACGTGGTCGTCGACGACCTGTACTTGGAAACATGGTACGAGCTATCGGCATTCGCGACTTGATGCCCCATTCTCCTCAAGCGGGATTTCAGTCGGATACGTTTTCATGACAGATGACAGTTTTGTGCGCCAGGTCTGCATACACTCCGTATGAGTTGTCGACGATCAAAATTGCGCAACAATGCCATGTGCCCAACTGTACAGTGCCATTAACTGATGACATTCACTGTTCTTTTGTTTCAGTGACTACTTCGTCTGCAACCATTGGCTTTCGGAATCCAAGGGTGACCATCGGACCAATCGCCTCCTCCGCGTCACCCACATGGAGAACGTCAGCGGCATCTCAAACCTGTTCCGCCAGCACTCCAAACGATTCATGTTCGACAGCAACATCTGGTTCTCCATGTACAGCCGCCCGAACAAGAGCCGCTTCACCCGTGTCCAACGCCTGTGTTGTTGCACCGCAGCACTATTTCTCATCATGCTGACGAACGCCATGTGGTTTCAGGCCGGTACTACCGGAAGTAGTTCAGCAGTGCATATAGGTCCTTTTCGGATCAGCTTCCGGACGGTTTTCGTTGGTTTGATGTCCAGTTTGATTATTCTTCCGCCGACGATTGCCATGATCGAGATATTCTCCCGGTCCCGTTTCCACAAGAAGGAGATACAGGTTGAGATCAGACGGAAACAACCAGAACGTAAAACGCCCCGCTTGCTGCCATGGTGGGCAGTTATCTTCGGGTACTTATTGGTGATCATGTCCATATCATGCGGCGTCTTCTTCACCTTCTTCTACAGCCTGAGCTGGGGCGGGGAGAAGTCCAATGATTGGTTGGCCACGCTCTTCTTATCGGTCACAGAAACCGTGATTATACTCGAACCGGGGAAGGTAGGTTCAGAACGGTCGTTCAACACAGGCCATCTTGCGTATGTCCACCTAACATAATAGGAGCAGTCAGCCGCGCATATTGCTAACAGATGGCAGCACAGTCTTAGCGGACCAAATGTACAGGAAATCTATTATGATCGCTGCTCGATCGATAATGACTGGGTCCGCTAGATGCATTGAATTGGGCCCTAGTGACACCTAGTGGTCAACTCGCTGACAGCTCCTATTATGGCCACCATAAGCCCTCGGGCACCAGTTCGGTCAGGTCTCCTCGCCAGTAATGCTTTGCCTCGGCTCTGAGCTTTTGTAATGCTCTAATCTGTACGAATAAAACAACATCAAATTAAATCTCCTTGCCCATCTCTGGTAACAAGTCGAACTTCCACGAACGTTACAATCGAAACTCGCTCGGAATTCGTTCTACGACCGTTTTTTTGTAGTTGCTGCATGCCTCGCCTTTTCCACAAACACCTCTTCCTGCCGCTTCTCTCGTGCCTTCATTAGAATCTTCTGCGCATTTCCAGGTGTTGCTGATGGCTCTGATTCTGACCTGCATCCTCCGACTGCCGTCGGATGCTGACCAGTCAGTCGAGGACGAGTTCCTTCTCACTGACGAACCCGTGGATGTGGACAGCAAGGAAAGTGAGTATTGTCGAAATGAAGACAGTCACAACGAAACGGTGAAACTTGGTAGTCAGTAAAAACAATACAGAGTCTGGATGAACACCCGACACAATGTAGGGCCTAACTATCACGACGGATAAAGCTTACACATACAGCGGTCTCATAATAGAAGCAGTCGTCCGCGTTTATCGCCCAAAGATGGCAGGACAGTTCCAGCGGACCAAAATGCTCCTGATTGGTGCTCAGTCAACCATGAATGGGTCCGCTATGCATTGAATCGGGCCGTAGTGACTCTGACCTATTGGTCAACTGACTGACAGCTCCTACTGGCTTGTTCATTTTGTAGTTCCCGTTGCCCAGTCGATCCCAGAACTTCCAGATGACCTTGACAACTGTCAGGAGAGCGAGGCGGTCAGGAAGGAACGGGAGAAAAAGGACAAGAAGCTCTTTCTAATCGCCCGGCAAACCGGGATCCAGGTCCTCTATTTGATCCTTTTGCTGATTATCTGTGGCAGCAACAGGGGAATCAACTTTTACCATCAGAACAGGACTCTGAAAGGAGCTTTCAGCTTGAGGGTAGGCAGCGTCCGCATGACACTTCTTGATATCAAGGCCGACGGTCACTAGGTCCTTCGACTGTGCGCTGTCTTGATTGAGCGAGGCAGGAGTGATTGGGGCGCTTGTCACGGCATGATGGACAAAGCAATCTGATTGGTTGAGCCTGCTATGGGGGTCTTCACTCTAACCTGAATGGAGGCCCTTATATGGCCTCACCAATAAAAGCGGCAGTCGCCTAATTAAAGGTGACGTCACACTACATCTGAAATTGACTCCACATACATGTACATGTATAAAACCCAAGTTGTATTAACAAGGGGTCATTATTATCAACGCTGAGTCCATGCACATTGGGGCCTAGTATGTTAAGTATTAATTTTTGCGGCCATTTTGATTTCAGAAAGAGAAGATTGAAGTTCGCCATGCTGACTACGCGCAGGTTTATGGTTGGCTCAATGGGACAGTCATACCAGTGCTTTACCCGGATAAACATTACAATGGTGTGGCCATGAAGGCTTACGATCGTGCGTTCATTGACAACATGGATGGGTACAGAATTGGACCAGCTAGAATGCGGCAGAAACGTGTGAAACAAGGTAGGTATGATATGGGAACCGCCCAGATTTTGTGTATCTCCTTCTACACCCTGGTTTCGATATTCCAGAAGGTGAGACACCATCTGTGTGTTCCTTTGCTTGCCATGCTAATAGACGTTCATCACGTGATGTCACATTTCCATGATGACGTGACAGTTTTGACGTCATCGCCGGCCATTTGACGGCCAACATGGCCGATTCTTTGCAGTCACGTGACCGTTGTGACGTCAGTGAAGAACCTCTATCAGGGGAAGTGGATATACCAGATCCCGTGTATATTTGTCGTTCATCATCATTATTCTAAACAGTCCCTCGATTTCCGACGTTTTCCGTGTTTTGCAGGTCTTTGTGCCTGGGATAAAATTGTCAAAAAATGCGCCGGTGACTATGATTCGAGCGATGAAGAGAGGCGGGACTTCCTCACCTATTGGAGAACACCAACGACAACAAATGTGATCAAATCACCATTTGTTTACACGTCTGCTAACAAAAACGACCGACCGATTTACGGCGAATTTGCGACATTCGATGGCGGAGGCTACGTTGCTGAGTTAGGCAAGAGTTTGAAAACAGCTCAGCTTGTCCTGGATCAGTTATTTAAAACGAACTGGGTGGACAGGCTCACCAGGGCCGTGTTCTTAGAGGCAGCCATATACAACGCCAACGTCAACCTGTTCACTTGTATGAGAATCATCATTGAGACGCCAGCAATCGGCGGAATAAATCTGAAACAGACGGTTGAGAGTTTCCGACCTTACCCGTACCTCGATGCCTGGGATCTCATCCTTCTTGTCCTGCAAATTGTATGGGTGTTAGTGCTGTTCTACCTGATATACGTGGAGATCAGGTTGATGAAGGCGACGAGGTGGCAGTACGTGAAAGACCCCTGGACATACGTACAACTCTTGAACATCGCCACGTCATTCGCGTCCGCCATCCTCTACATCCTCCGAATCCTGTTCGTCATCAGGGCCATCGAAGACGTCAAGAACAACATCGGGGATTACGTCTCTTTCGACAGAATGCTAGAACTTGATGAAGCCTACACCGCCGCGCTTGCCATCATTGCATTCATTTGCATCATGCAAATCCTCAAGCCGTTATCCTTCAATTACTTTTTTGCTCTCCTCAAAACCGTGATGAGGAAGGCTGCAGGCGTCCTCTTCTTCTGTTTCTTCTTCCTCTTGGTGATGTGGGTATCATTCGGCATCAGCACCTATTTGGTCCTGGTACGCAGTACTTCCAACTTCCGGACATTCCTGCGCACAATATGGACGCTTCTCCGCCTGACCATCGGCATTATAAAGTTCCCTGAAGTCATGGGGCCGGATCTAACAGGTGTCAAGCGTTTCCTCTTTGCGATTTTCATGTTCGTCTTCTACATGGTCCTCTTCAATCTCGCCGTAACCATTTACCTTGAGATGTACGCTGTTATTCAGCAAACAAAACGACTAAAAGACTTCGACAAGGAACTAAACGAGCATTTCTGGAAGCGAATCTACATGTTCTGGAGTGCTATCATTAACAAGGAGCCATACGCCTGGTCATACGATGTCCCGAAAGTTACAGGTAAGATTTTGCCATGGAATGTCATGGAGCTTTACCAGGCTGCCCCTGAACTTCAGTTCTTGACCACGAGGATTTTACTTTCGGTGTCCCCCTAAATTTTCCGATTCACCTGTTCTGCATTGCTTGCAACCCGGCCATTCCTGCACTGTCTAAAGTCTTTACAATTAAAAAGCTTTTACCTACAAAATTGTTCTCTCTGCACCAGGGCCTATCCAAGCAGAGGCCTCCTACTTCCGCCGGGACGCTGGCAATCCGCAGTTGGATCAAATTGTGAGGATATCAACAATGGTAAGGAGATTTCCTCTCCTTTGAGATCTTCAACATTTTAAACTGTTGAGTTTGTCAAAAACATTGTGCCTCGTGAAGCTAACTTACATTTACTTTTTGTTTCACGCTACACGGACACGCTGATTAACAAAGACTTCACGGTCGCGAACCTTGTGAAGCCATTGTTTAACCGGCGTGTCCCTTTCGAGTGTAGCTCTATATTCACCGCCAGATCGAGACCCCGATTCTCCGATCGCTCTGCGGCTCCTTTTCAAATTAACGATGCATGGTCACGGACACGCTTTGCTTTAAACATTCCCCAGCTAAACTCCACAATGAACCGTGCCCTTAAAAAGTACAGCACCGACCTCGAGACCGTGAAACTCGAGGTGAAGGAGGCGAAGGCCGCGTCTGATGACATGAGCAAGAAATTACAAGGGACAAGAGATGACCTTGACGCGACGAAGCAGACGGTAACCTCCATCAAGAAGGCCATTGATAATGCCTTGTTGCGGAGGAAGGAGCGAGACCGGTTGAGGGCGCATCCGGAACAGTGGCCACAATACAGGTCTGTATGTCGATCGAGACAGTAGTTTCTGCAGAAATCTTGATGTGCGCCGAGATTTTACGCCAAGGTGATGTAGCCAGACTGCCGACAAAACGTATAGTTCCTCTGGAGTTATTTTTCCTCATCTCGTGGTGATGCGTCGCAGGCTAAACTATGAACCGAATTACTCAATTTGTGCTCTCAAATAGTGCCCACGAAACAGTGACGTACTCTTCAGAATCCATCTTGTCTGCAATGTTTTTACGCTTCTTCTGACTGAAGGTACTACTACGATGACGAGACCCTTGCCCTCATCGTGGCCGCAATGCCCGGAGACTTCGCGGAAGAGTACTTGGCTGTAGAGAAGCCGGAGCCTGGTTACCTGAAGGGCCTAGCGACGCCGGATACGGTAGAGGTTGTGCAACCAGTCTGCCACATACAACAGATGGAGGATTTCATCCTGGAAGAAACCATCATTACGACGTTGCCTGTCAATGGAGGCGAAGTGGATGAAAGGAAACAACTCGTGTTGAAGGCGAGGATTAATACTGGGGAGGAGTTTGAGGAGTTTCCGGCTAATCCCGTGCAGATTGATGACCAGGTTCGTTAGACTCTCCCCTACGTGTAGGCTACATGTAGGCTACCTAGTCCTGTTGGGGAAATGTTGGAATTCGCTGTACCAACGTTACCACTGCTAAGAATTTCAGCGTATCATTTTCCGCACCGGGTGTCGACCCCGCCTCGATTGTAAGGACCGGCAACCACAGCTACATAAGAGGAAATCGTTCATACAGGGTGTTAGGCCGTGGCGTAGGTTATATTAGAACTGGCGTGGGGATAGAGTACTCCCTCAGAACATTGAGACATTCAACTCGCGTTTTCACATTTCAGGGTTCGATCGGACTGAGGACGGTGTTCACGGCTGTACCGGACACACTTGCAGTGGTACAGATCTGGCATCGGGATCACGCAATGGTCGGACCGGACGGTGGGGAGGTTGTCAGTACGTGTGACAACAATGTCAAGGTCGTTTTCCCCAGTGGAACTTTCCATACGTTGGCCAATGTGATACTTCAAGTAGGTATGACTGCAGTCCAACAGTCGGGGTATTGCACAGCGGATGACGACACGATTGAGAAATCTCGACAGTTTTCATCCATGAAAAAAACTGATTTTCATTTGTAGGTCAAATTCGTGGACGTTGACGATGACGACGAGTGTGGTTCCAGTCACGTGATATTGCTCACCCTATCAGAGAGGACCATGAGTCATATTGAAGTTACGGTCCCGTTTTTTGAACCCAAGTCGGCAGGTATGGAAACGTCTACATCGTCTCTCAAGAATGTTTATATTTTGTGATCGTAGCGGTACGAAAAACTTAACCAGCCTAGCCAGAGACTGTGGTGATGGCGGCGTGCCGCGCGAAATTTCCGACGTACATGTAGTTGAGCTCGCGCCACGTTTGACGCTTGCGTCCATGTTAGTAACACAGTACTCATAAAACGTTGTCCTGTCATCCGTTTTCATTCAGCGGGGAAAATGAAGAGACTAGTAATCAAACAGGGTCCTGGAGATTGGTGTGATGATTACACGACGGCCGTCAGAAGTCAGGGGTCGGATGTGACGTTCGAAGTTTTGGTAACACGCCCGGGGTAAATGTCCACTTGTCCTTGTTGAAACTAACCTTCGCAATATCATGGCGTTAACGTCACGTTATCTTGGCGTTATATCTAAGTGACGTTAGGCCACGATAATGTAGCCTATGCTAGCTCTGTTTCGAGAATCCAACCCTAAGCCGACTTCCCCGAACATCAGAAATATTGAGGTGAATGTTCTTCGAAGATTTGACGGGTATTCCGTTTGTCAAAATCCCCACGACTTGCTCAACTGTTGCCATAAGTTCTTGTAAATCAGACCATAAATTGAGGTTAGGAAGTCGTCCCGTTAACGGTAAAAACGTCAACGCTATTTAATGTGCCATTTATTCGTTTTAGTCTTACCGTTAACGGGACGAGGGTAGGAATGATTGGAACCCTTGTCATGTCAAGATGGCTGACCCACCTAACGTTATTTTGTCCGATTTTTCAGCGAGATGTTCTGCGTCTTCGCCAAGTCGGGCCATTCGTCATTGGTAAGTCGAGGTAGACATGGAGCCGAGGTATGCAAATACTTATTCAAACCTGCGCATGCGCTTTCGATGTTCCTGCTGAAATCCTGGCTCTGGAGGCTTTGAAGAATCCTTTTCCTTTTTCGTCGTACTTTTCTTTCTGCCATCAAAACTGGGTTTCCCTGCATGCACACATTTACCATCCATGGCTTTTGATACAAATACAAGTGTATTACATTGCGCATAACGTGTTTCAAGATTTTTACCCGTATTTTATTGGGGTTCATTGTTGTCTTGGTTTTTTTTATCAATTTTTCATCTCCAAATCAACACCAAAATGACCTTTTGTTTGTATCTTTTATGGGACGTTTCGATCTATATTTCATACAGCACACTACGATATTTTCGTCACTCCATACACTCAAACATACGCTACGCACCCTAGGAAATATAGGAAGAGAGCAAATGAACTCATGGTCGCCACCATTTTTTTTTCATGCAGAGAACGGTACCACCGCCTTTGATTGATTGGTCATAATTTCCCGCCTACAGGTTGGGACTGCACTCAGAGTCCAGCCAATCTATTGGCTGAATATTTTCTCTGAGTTTTCAATTTTCATTTCAGATTCCACGAACACGAAAAGAAGGTGAGTGCCGATATTTTGGTGAAGGGAGGATTGAATTGTTGAAAATGCCAGAGAGAGCAGTCGTTCTTAATGCTCGTTCCTTTTACCACCCTATCTTCAGTTGAAGACGAATCCTTAAAAATATTTATCAGTGTATACATGTACCTTTTTTCGTCCAGATCCCATCACGACTAATTATCTCAACAATCTGGCGTATAAAATGGGTTCTGACTGGGTCCGGACCATCTACGCCCTGGATGGCGGGTCGCATCACAGGGCTGCCCATGGACTGAGGGCGAACTACGGCATGTCAGACCAGGAGAAGGGTGCAATTGTCCTGAGGAAGTGGTTGAACAATCAACACGTCTCAACAGACAAGGTGAGGTGTGGATTTTTGACACGCCATGTTGGGGAGAGGAGCTAGGCCTATCTAGACGCGAAATACGCTCACACGCCTATTGTCGGGAGGACCTAATGCTAGTCCGTAAAATCAACATAAACAAATGCAATGTACATGTATCATATTGCATACTACAGGTCAAACTGCTGCGCGAGGCTTACCAGAGGATAAACCGTCAGGACCTGGTTGCCGACCTTGACCGCGCTGCTGAGTCCTTCAGGAAATACACCGAGGAGAGAGTTCAAGGTCAGTGACAGAACACCAGGAAAGCGTCCGAAAAACTGTGCTTGGTCTACTTTTGCACACGTGCCTCGATTGACCTATTCCATTTGTTAATCTTCCATTCAGATGTTACTCTGCCGAAAGCCTTCTACTCCATCATTCAAAGTGAAAAGGTCGTTTGTTGTTGGCGGGATTTGGCAACACGACTGGGCCTGACCGAAGACAGTGTGACGTCATTGGAAATGCGAGAGCCCCCTCTTAGCGCGTCGGAGAAATGCTACGAAGTGCTGACTGAATGGCGAGACAATAGGAAGGACGTGACCCTGAAAAATCTCCGAAATCACCTGAAGGCTTTGGGTTGTTCAGCCGCCGCTAGTACGTGTTGTTCCAGTCGAGTATGCAGACTGACGAAATCAGCAATGGTTTCCGATTTGAGAAATTCATCCGCTAAGCGGCGCTGGTGTCGATCAGACCGAACTCTCAAATTTTCTACACGGCTGTTTTCAGTCAGTTCTTCTCTGAATATTTCTTTCCACTTTTTCTTTCCAGATAAGCTCGGTGATTTCATGTAGATTATGGAATGAATGGTGAAAATCCGTCCATATGTGTACATAAAGACGTTCAACTGGCCATATGTTGTGATGTTTTTTATCGTGTGTAATATGATTGACCTTGGAGGAATTATACTGTCAGTATAATTCCTCCAAGGACTGACTAACGACGAGACGAGTGCAGTTAGAGATTTGCCAGTCTGGCACTGGCAGGGACGATGGATGTGTGCACACTAAACACACAAGTGTTAGTGGTCGAGAACGTAGGTAATCATCCAGCAGGTAAATCGTTTCTGAACATACAAAAAATGTAGCTGTAATCAATAAAATTGAACAACAAATACAGTTCGAAAGAGTTAGCTTGTACTTTAAGAGCAGCGCATGTGGGACTAGTATTTGCAAATCGGGCATGACAATCTTCGGGCTGAACTTTTAGTCGATTTTTTGTATTGTATTGATTTTATTTCAAACATAAAGTTTTACAAATATAACTTAAAAAGGGCCGAAGCCGAGGCATTTGTGGCCCTTGTACAACTAAAGATAAAATTTGGAAAAGATGGCGGAATAATTAAACAAAGGATGGAAGAAAGAACAAAAATAGAAATAAAGTGAACCGGATGGCAGTAACCCGTCATAAATAGTTGTGATATAAAGACAATGGAAACCAACGGACCGGGGAGGACAAATGAATGCAGATATCGGTATACATTGCTAGGGATGTTAAGTTAAGACAGGTACGACGTCAGCTATGTACATGGCAGTTCTCTCAATAATGGATATATTTACAGAGTGCAAATACTTTTAGTCGATCGATCCAAAACACCGTATAAATGAGGAAAAAAATGTATCTAACCCTCAGCTGTTCTCAGGAGATCTGCATGAAAACAACTGTGCCGTGAATTTCACACTGTCTTAATTTTAATGACCTCCACACACTGTCGCAGTGTGGAGGTCATATATTGATTTCTCAGGGTTTCTTTCTATGTAGCTCCATCAATTTGTTTTCTGTGAACAGATCCGGAAAAACCGCTAATCATACCAACGTCAAACTTTCACCGAGTCTGCAATGTACAATTATCTAGAGGCGAAAGGCGCGATTTTGAAATTCATTCGGCGCTTTCCGAGTTTGGGGGCATTTTAGGTGAAAATTTTCCCGCCGCCGTGGCGGGATGACGTCATCAGCTCCGTTTGGCCAAACAGACCCGATGTCGTCCAGCAGGGAGAACTGTGATTGAGCCATATCAAGAACGAATGTCAATTACTACGGCAGTTTGAACCAGGCATATAATATCTTTTATCTCTATTTGTCTGGTTGATCGCTGTCCCGTGATGAAGTTTGCAATCCCCGGACGCCTTGTCGTAATTAAACTCTTCACATGTTGTCACATCAGAGCATATGAAAGCACATTGGATGACACTCCTCGCCTGTTGAGTGTCCGTGTAGGTTGGTGTGGCCGACCCTGTAACAGATGTAACGATTGGTTGATTGAATGAGGTCGTTTTGGCAACCACAAATCAATGCGCTTGCCTGGACAAAGTCGACCAATGATATCGCATGCTTATGATTATGACAAGTACCAAGAAATCTCCCTACCCTCGATATAAATCCTGAGTGTAATAATGGAAGGATTTTTTATTGAATGCCCTGCAAACATTCAGCACATCTCAGTTCAGAGATAGGGATGTATAGGCTATTTATCCCTCAAAATATCCATGTTAAGATGTTTTTTACTAACCTGAAGTTGGAACACCAAACACCTGGACCTCGCATAATGTCAAATATGCCTTATTTTTACGAAAATAAGTGATAGTTACGTGTCTACCAAAGATGTCACAGGACTTGTAGAAGCCAACATAGGCAGGGAAGACGTCACCACCGTGGTGGTGGCATAGAGTCTTGTCGTTGGTTATGGGCGGAGGTGGCGCCACGTTCGTCACCACGACATCAAAATACGTGAGTCTGTTTGCTGAATAATATGGAAGTCACATTACTAGATATACTGCTGGAGAAGGTAAGTCGGTTTCGGATACAACTAATGGAGTGTTTTGCACCGTCCCGGCGTATTTACTACTCGAAATACAGATAGATGCCGCCGTTCTCTGCCGTGGTTGTCGGAAGTTGGTCCAGCGCAATCATGGTCTACATGCTTCTGTACTATCATGTACTTCTATCATGCGCGAGTGTAGTCGGAGGGCGGAGCTATGTTACAACCTTTAGTAGTCAAGATGGTCCCGCGCATGCTTCTCGGTAAACCAGAAAGTTACGGATGTTACCTCTAATGTTATTCCCGTTTATGACTTACACCGAGGACCTGCCCTGTTCCACAGCTGTACTGCCGTCACTCGATAGGTGGCGCCGAGGCCAACGCTCCACCAGTGGTCCTTGGACGGGTCACCCCCCGTCGAAGAACAGCTGCGGTTGTAAAAATACCCTTCTGTATTACCATCGTTTGCCTTTTCCGCCCCTGTGTGTGAAGCATACTGAGAGGACATTTTGACTGACTTATTCAAGGACAATAGAGTCCCTGTGAGGAAGAAAAGGACGTGGTATATACATGTAGTGTATAGTGAGACCAGTGAGTCGGGAGTTCCGTTGAGCGAGACTACGCTGTGTATTATGATTTGTCAGCTCTTTTGCTCAAGGCCGAAGCATTCATGAGGCCTGCCCACAAGATGCCCAAAAGATGGTACACTGGGGTTGTTATGATATGCTTTTAATAAGGAATACAACTTACAAAACAATTTTTAATGGACACCTCGCGATCGATCAAAATTCTTTGGCGAAATAGTCATCAATTCTCAGCATTGAAAATCAACAGATCGTCAGAACTCCTACTTCAGTGACTTACCTCGACTGTATCTCCTTGAAAAATCCGAATTCCCTCCGTCAAACAATAAATAAGCAACGACAAGATTAACAAGATGTTGAAAAGATGACATGTCTGGATGTTTTACTCTTACTATAAAGTTCAAAACTGGTTAAATATTTACCTATCGTCTTGATTGGATCAATATCTCTACTGACGTAATGGTATTGTGCGATTATATCAATTTTTGATAAGTTGTGACAAAGAGAAGTCATTATCCTCTTAGAGGTAGCTTTTTATTGCATATTGGTTACTAAAACAGAATTGGTGGCATCGTGAGGATCCAACTTGGGCATCGTTTTTTAAAGAAAATTTCATCCATGTCAACATTTGATCCATTCGGAACGACCTTAGGCGAACTGCTTATCTGTCACTGGGCGGCGCATTTCACCTCGGACACAAGTCCAAGGCAGCCATATTGTTTATCAACAAACCCACGTGACCGACCGTGGAACTATTTTGGCCGACTTTTGGCCTGTTAAGATGTTCAACCTTATTTGCTGGATTATTCGAGCCATATTATATAATATTATATATAAACTTACCGGTATATCACCCAATCTGCCAATTATTGATCAATAACGCAACATTTGTGTGCCCTATTTTGTTCATGCGCAGGTGTGATGAGGCGAACCGCATTATTACCTGCAGATTTAACGAACGGCAATCGTTGCGCGTTCAAGATGGCTGCCTTGGACTTGTGTCCGAGGGGAAATGCGACCGTACGGAAATTGCCGCCCGCCTTCAACAACCGCCTTCGGTCGCCCTGACGCCCCTCTGCAAAAAATCCTGGATCCGCGCCTGTTTGTTAATAGAAGTCTCTAAAAAAAGACTGCGTTCGGAGGTTACGCCCAAGTGATTTCATGCGATTGTAACTTTCAATAGGCCCCTCTTTGCTATCCGATGATAGAATCGTTCGCTGGTATTATGTAAGAAAGTAATAAACCAGTCGTTGTGTATAGGCCTATTTCCGTCTGGCGGACACGCAACGGGTGATCGTCGCGAAGCAAGGCACGTTGTGCTCATGCCGAGACATGGCTGTCGTGATGAGAAGACTTGAGTAAACCAACAGGAACCATCCGACTCTGGCGAGGTGACGTGAAGACGTGGATTACTACCGTATCAGATTTATCTACGTGTATTTGCCAGGAACTGTATAGATCTAATGGCCGCTCCTCACGATCAAATTGTGACAAATTGTGATACAGACTGTTACAGAAAGGAAACCATATCGTCAGTCTACACATCACTGAAGCCCTCACCGAAGACATGGAAAACCAGTAGGACAACTTATTGTACGCCCCCTTGCACAGTAGGGATCGGGGCTCAAGTTGGGTATAGCGGACAAAGTCGACGGAAGTGCACTGAGTGTGTGCATGAATGTACACGGAATAAGCGGCAATGTATGGAAGATGTGTCACTTCCCACGACTTTGTCCGCTATACTTGACTTGACCCGGGATGGGAACACCACCACTTTTGCACTTGTCTCTAACATGGCGGGGGAGCAGTGGTGTTCCTGGGTCCTTTTTTAGGGCTTGGCCCAGCACAACCTTTTGACCCTTTTCGAAAGTCAGTTTTGAGCGACAAAATGTACATAACGATTGTGTACATTTTCCCGCTTCTTTTGCATTGCTTTTTGTGTCTACTTTTCAGCGAAGCCGCGCGGGTAGCTGGGACCGCGGCTGGTCCAGCCGTGGGTGACAGCACCCACCATTCTGCCAAAGGTTCTTCGGGTGTATACATGTCCACTCTCGTTAGGCTTCCTTTACATTGAATTATACGGTATACGAAAACGCCGGTTAACAATGGCTTCACGGTGGTGAATCCTCGGGAAGCCTTTGTTAACCGGTGTTTTCTTATACCGTATACTTCCATGTAACGGAAGCCTTAAAGATACCTAGGCCCACCGCTCGTACCTGGCTCCTGGTTCTCATGTATATACACAGTCTCGGCTCCCTTCCCATGAATGTCTAATCATCGCCTAA
>NMRB01000236.1:237697-255894 GCA_002633025.1 Notospermus geniculatus | reverse complement strand
ATGCCTACGCCCCTACCCATGCATGACGTCATGACGCCCTGCCCTGTACACACACAATCTTGATTGTGTGTGTACAGGGCAGGGCGTCATGACGTCATGCATGGGTAGGGGCGTAGGCAGCGTGTCGCAGTAAACTGGTGCCCGTCTAGACGACCGCCTGTGTGACGCTTTTACGATGAAACGGACAAGCAGACGAACACCACATGACGTCACTGACAGCAGCATCTGGCTTTTCCTCCAGGAACATGGTGGGCGTTCGAAGCTTCCAGTTCGTTGTCTATTTCAGAAGCTTCACCTCGGCGTTCTAAAAAGAAGCTTCGGGAGGTTTTAAATTGTCTGATTGCAGAGGCGGAGGCCAGTTTGAACGGCAGAACGGATCGTGCCAGGAATACTCGTCCACAGCGTACAGCTGTTTTGCCGGTAAGCAATCCATCTCTGGCTACTGTCGCCTGCATGTGTTGTTGTTGGTCGAGCTGTCATCGATTTCTGTATTTCCCCCGTATGTCGGATCAGCCGGTGGTGCTGCCATACCGTGTGTATCATACACATGTTGTATTGTTCTGTGTATTCCGATTTGTAGCACGACCATGGGGGCTGCATGCAGACGTGTACCATGGTAAAGCTGATAGGATTAGCAATTAGATATGTTAGATCAAAACAGGAAAAGCAGCTAACTTCCAGGACTGACATGCGCTCCTAGCAGGCCTAAAGCTGCACGCATGGTTTTTGCTGATACAGACAGGAAATCTAGATCACTGAGATGTGCTACCAGCATCGAAATAGAGGGCCTACAATGTACAGGACGGATAAGGATGATAGCAAAAATAGATCTATTTTTGATGATAGGCAAGATCTTGGGGTTGATGATGTCTCGTACTGTAGCAACCTCGCTTCCGTTTCTCACACAGTATCAGACCCGATGCATAGCAACGGCTCAATATCATGCTGCAATAAACTAACCCAGATGTAATAAAAAATCAAGTGCTGATATTCCATTCATGGTTGTGTACGATATATCATTAAAAACGAGTTGTTTACACAGCACGTGGTAATATTGTAATGTACGGTACAATGGAACTGTTGCAACAGCAAGAGCTGAAGGTAGTGTCTCCTATGGGCTGTTACAAAAAAGCCCGGTAGATCCTACTTTCCACTGCCACCTCTGAAGTGACGGCGTCACTGGCTGGAATTACAGCCGGCGTACACTAGGGAATCGTCAAGATGGCGGAAAGGTAGCCATCTTGGCTGTAGGCGACGAGCAACTCCTGTTCCAGTCAGTGCACTGTTAATCATGTTATGCAAATTAGGGGCAAAGGTCAGCATGAAAAGTAGGTCGATTTGACACAGGTTTATTTTTCTTCAGTCCCTATAGAAAACCATTCTACTGTCGGGAATATTTTCATGACAGAACCTACTCACGCACGGAGTTCATAAGAAAGATGATAATTAGAATAAATATTGAATAACACATCAGCAAGGAAAGCGTTCGACATCTATTTATACGAGGTATTGATATTTGAAATTCGATCCCTTCGACGATCTTCTGTGGAAATTGAAAAGCTGTCGTTGAGGCGAATGCGCGCAACTGATTGAGGAGCGAATACTCGGTGGTCGTCGTACAGTGACAAAACTGCTTATATCAGGTGTCCCAAAAAAAGTGAACCGCTTTTTTTTACAAGTATTTTCTCAGCGACAGATGAACCGAATTCATTGGAATTTTTCACAGAGTAACCTTATGGTATCATCAACAAGTCTGCAAAATATCTAGGAGATCGGTCGCAAATTGTGCGAGCATTGTCAAATTCAAAACAGCATGTCAACACCTCCGTGAACATGATGATGGTCACATTGCATTAGCTCTGATATTGGATTTTTTGACATGCTGTTTTGAATTTGACAATACTCGCACAATGTGTGACCGATCTCTTAGATATTTTGTAGACTTGTTGATGATACCCTGAGGTTACTCTGTGAAAAATTCCAATGAATTCGGTTTATCTATCGCTGCGAAAATACTTGTCAAAAAGCGGTTCACTTTTTTTGGGACACCCGATATACTCTGTAAATATTACCATTTCCAATAGTGAGTGTACGGCGACTATCACTAGGCATCGGTTACACGTCGCCTGTGGCTTCAAAGAGATGACAAATAAAAGGCACCACTCATTAGCTTTATTCAAGGTCGCAATGTTACACACTAATTTAATATCTGAGAGAGCGCACCCCAGAGCAAATCCTGCTTATCATTGTGTCAGGGAAATTAATCTGGGAGTCAAAGGAAGATGGCGGTGTCTGTACATTTCATGAACAATATCAATCAGCTCGGGTATAATTAGTAATATCTCATATGGAAGAGAGAACGGCTTACTTCTTACTGTTTGTATTGCAACAGAATGAAGTGACTTTGTGTCTGGGACAGGTTCGTACCTTGAGAACTGTATTCCTTGAATACAATGCAATCGTTATCGTTGACTTCGTTTATAACAAGTTCGTACCTTGTATTTGCAGAATACGTTGCGATCGTTGTCGTTGACTTTGTTCCTGTGACAAGTTCCTACCTTGTGAATCGTTATCGTTGACTTTGTTCCTGTGACAAGTTCCTACCTTGTGAATCGTTATCGTTGACTTTGTTCCTGTGACAAGTTCCTACCTTGTGAATTGTTATCGTTGACTTTGTTCCTGTGACAAGTTCCTACCTTGTGAGCCGCATTAATCGAATACAATGCAGTCGTTATCGTTGACTTTGTTCATGTGAGAGGTTGGTTCCTTGTGAACTGTCTTCATAGAACATAATGCAACTTCTGTTAACATTTGCATTACAATGCTCGATTCTTCCATTGAATTCATCTAAAGAAAGCAAAGAATTAGCACAAAGCGACAGTCATATTTCCAGAAAGCTTTGTTCAGTTCAATTCTATTGTTCTATTGTTTATGGCTATTTTTTTCATCTGAAAATACCCGCTAGATCATGGACAGAAAGTTGGTCCCCACTCACTGGAGGTTCCTTGGTCCCCACTCACTGGAGGTTCCTTGACCACTCCCTGAGGTCCCACTGACCACTCGTTAGGGTCTCATGACCACTCACCTGATCCCTTGACCACTCGTTCAGGTCCCATGACCACTCACTGAGGTTCCTTGATTACTCATTCAGGTCCCATGACCACTCACTGAGGTTCCTTGATTACTCATTCAGGTCCCATGACCACTCACTGAGGTTCCTTGATTACTCATTCAGGTCCCATGACCACTCACTGAGGTTCCTTGATTACTCATTCAGGTCCCATGACCACTCACTGAGGTTCCTTGATTACTCATTCAGGTCCCATGACCACTCACTGAGGTTCCTTGATTACTCATTCAGGTCCCATGACCACTCACTGAGGTTCCTTGACAGCATGCAGGCGCACTTGTGGACCCAAGTCATCATGCACCAAACTTCCTTCTCACCAGTTCCAACCAGTAAATCTTTTTCGAATATTTTGTAAATAGAACATCGGGAGTGTGGGTGGCTAATAACGACAATAATTCCCAAGAAATTAACAAATGAATTAGATAATCGACTTTTATAGCTCATTTTGGCATATCGATAACGCCCACTAATTTGTAATGGACCATTTTAGTAATTATAAGCATCAATTTTGGCGTCATTAAGCGGTTGTTATTGCCGATAAACTTCGCGGAATATCTCGTCAATTCTCGTTTTCTGAAGTAATTTTTGTGTGCTTTCTGTTAAAAGCTTTTTATTTTGCAATGTTCTGGCCTTGATACTTCTGCCCCATTGGTTTGAAACTGCATCAATTGTGATTTTCGATGTAACTATAGCAACCAGGAATGTTTTCTGCACATCTTGCCTCATATCGAACGAATGCTCATAAAAAATGGCTCTCTGACTGAGCATTTCCGTAGGTACCTCCTTGGAGGTTCATTGTGCTAGCACTTCTTGCCATTTCTGAGCTACTTGATCAAGAAGATTAAGCTCCAGGCTACAGTTACTAAGCAACGTGACAGTGTTTTCGCTTTCTCCATTGGTGACAAATACACGTCGTCAACGACCACCGCAGGTAGATCACTATGCTAGTGTCGACATATTTGACAGGGAACCAGCCGGTGGCGGAAAAAATGCCGAACTACCTTTTTATGCTGATAAAAATTGAATTGGAAGCTGAACGCCGAACCAACATTGGGCAAGTTATGTGCAGCAGGAAGAAACCGGGGTGCCCAGAGAAAACTGTGCTATCAAAGAGAGTCGCCGTGTGTATCATATGAAGAATGCGTATCTGCGGGGATCGAACCCGGTACCTCAGACGTGACTGGTGCAGATGATTCTCTCACTGGTCTTCTCAGGTTTTTCTCCCACCGGATGTTTCTCGCGTCTTGAATGATAGATTGGGGAGCGTATAGAAAGGTTCCTTCACCAGGAATGAGATGAGGGTGACAGTCCGACATGACGGTTCTCCAGAACAAGATTTGTGCTGAGAAGATCAGAGGTTAGCGCTCGCTCAGCCTCCGTCGCCGCAGACAACGTTTGATGCGGTAACGGAAGGAGTGATCATTAACCACCGATTACCTCGGGATGAACAGCATAAACTATGTGCACACGTATTCATGTACATTCTCCCAGACTGACGGAGAAGCAATTCCCCTATGGTCCTCATCCGCTTCCCGAGCATTATCAAGCGTCACTAATCTTGAGTAATGTAGCTATTGATTGCTTTTATAATCCTCCGTGTTGATGATGGCCTTTACTGTTCAACCATGAGTGCAGCAGAAGATGGTCGCCATGCTCTAGTGCGCATGTCGATGTTTTAGGAGATTAGTATCAATTGAGGCTGTAGGTTTGGTTGTCGGAGTGGCAGGCCACGAGATTCATGCATAGTCCCGTGAATCTGAACGTCAGTTGAACACTAAACGAAAAAAAAACGTCTTTGAATCGCCTTTCGACGGCGAACTCTTCTATCCTAAATTGCAGGCTTTCCTTCAAGATGGCAAGCATGCGTACGTGACTTCCGTCGATGATCCTGGTTCCTTTGGCCATGTTGTACACGGAACACGCCATCTGACGGTGGCCAAGAGAACAAGCTACGATGATCCGAGTTCCAGTTATCGCCGCTGGAGGACTTTCTCGCGAGATTATCTCAAGGCCTTGATCAAACTCGTCCCCAGTGGGTTTACGTTCCTACAACACCACTGGAAAGGGCTGACGACTTCAGGAATACTGCGCATGCGCGATATACTAATTTATGAGGCGAATCACACTGAGCTGGCACCCGCGGCATGATGTTCCCAACTAAACTATTCGTTTGAAATTGCTCTAATACTCAAACAACTTCGTGTTTTGGGTGTATTATATGACTCTTTAGGCATATATGATATTTTTCAGTCATCGAAGAACGAAATATTGTGGGAAACAGACATTTTGGCACGCTGCCAGCGGTTGACCAGAAATTTTGGTCAGATCGCAGCCCTTTCCAGAGATATCCTCGGATGAGGTAGATCTGGGTACGAGATTGGGCCTTGATGTGAGCCTTTCTCGCATCCCATTGGCTAAGAGTTTTTGATTTTGACACGATCACTGAACCAAGTACAATGCGTAGTCCTACTTGGTGAAAGATTACTCATGAAAGAAATCAGATGAATTTTCATGATATCGTAGGCGTATATGGCACGCCGTTTGTTCATTATTTCAAATAAACCAGGTTTCTTTTAAATAAACCTAGTTTCTTTTCAAAGAAACTTAGTTTCTTTTCAAAGAAACTTAGTTTCTTTGATAAAAACCAAGTTTATTTAAAAGAAACTAAGTTTTTGAAAAGAAACTTAGTTTATTTAAAAGAAACTAAGTTTTTGAAAAGAAACCAGGTTTTCAAATCTACGTAAAAAACAAGATGGCGGTTGGGGTGTGAAAGCGATGAATAACATGCAAGCGGAAAAGGGGCAATGTGACAGATGGAAGCATGGGTTGGTCCTCCCCACAAAGTTCCAGCCAAACAAATGGATTTCTGACGAAAATGGAACCAGGGACTACAATGTCCAGGGATGAATAATCGGATGGGATCTAACCCGGTGTAACGTTTTTCATGTTCCCCATCTGTGAGTGTTTCCCTCCTATTGTCTGACGGAAATATCTGCGAATTGACAATAGGGAATCACAGAGAAGGTGTCGATCTATCTGCCAGCGTTTTCCAAACAGTAAAGGGCGATATGGAAACATTGGCAAATGTTACACCTGTCGTAGTACCTGCCGCTTGTTGAGTGGACATGATAGCCATTGAGTCATATGAATAAAGACTAGAAAATGCTTTTGCTTGAATTTTGCAATACAAATGCACTTGGCAATGCTGTACAAATCTGAAGTAAAAACATTTGCTAGTCTTTATTCATATGGCCCATTAGCATTACAAGTCTGGCTATTCTGCTGACAGTGCTATTGGCTGATATTCATAAAAGTTAAGCATGTGCTTTTACTTAGATTTTTAAGCATATACTAGGCCCGATATTCATAAAACCTGAGGTAATGCTTATACTTATCAGCTTCTGCTACCAGGCAAAGCATCTGCTTTTTGAGCATTTAGTCAATGCTATACTGGAAAGCATTTGCTAAAGTTCATATTCATAAAGTGTCGTAAAAAGCATCTGCTTACAAGCATACACTTNCATTTGCCCCCTGTCCCTATGCTAGCTAAGGGCCTGAGACAGCCCGTATTCTCAATAACAAAAGGATATCTGTTACCAATTAACTTGTTACAGGCCTACCATCACTTATAACCAAACTTATGCAACACTTTAAAACCTGATTGTCCTGAAGGAGTCAAGCATTTGCTTGAGACTTGCAAGTCAAGCACTTCAAGCAAATGCTATTTTTTATGAATATGATACTAAGTATAAGCACATGCTTCTGCTTAATTCTTGGTGAGATAGCAGATGCTAGCAAGCAGATGCTTCTAAGCACTTGCTAGTTTTTATGAATATCAGCCAATGTATACATGTACAGCATGTTCGGCAAGCGTCAAGCACGATTACATTGTAGCTCAATATCTATCTCTTAAAATGTTGGTTCAGTTAATTACATGTCGATTTTCGAAAAGTGACATACAATACAAATAATCGTTGGCAAGCATCACTTTATTAACGTGTCATTCTGTATACGTTGTAGAAGCAGATAAAATAGGGGCAGCTAAAAAGTCTGTCAGGGTATTTCGTGGGACTAAATTATTTTGCGGAAGGTTCTAGCATGTGATTCAGTGTTTTATCCCCCAGCAAGGAGCAGGCCGGAACAGACATGAAAGTCTGCCATGAAGCAGAACTAGTGATGGTTTTGTCACGATCGTAACGATTAAAATGGGTTGCTAGGAAGGATTGCTACAGACATGACCTATTCTGAAGACAATCGTTCGAAAACAGAAGAACACACTTTTAATGGACCCCATACTCAAACGGTGGCTCTCGAAAACACCACACACCTCTGTACGTAAACCCAGGGGTTCCAGCGCGACTACATGTAGTTGGTCGAAAGCAGAAAACCCTATAAAAGCAATAAGGACACCAGCTCCATTGACAGGGTTTCTGCCAAAAATATTTTTGAGGGTATGCATTTCTTCAAAATCAGCAAAAACCCTATGAAATTAAGCGGATGGCCCTTTTCTGTTCCTTTGAGGGTATACAGTGCATACCCTGTGTACCCTCTGGCGGAACTTAAAACACTGATTGATAGCTTCTCTTCAACAACTGATCTCCGAAGATCATTAAAAAAAGGGAACTAGGGACTTATACAGACCTTTTTGTGTTAAAATCAGGAAACTTTTTCAAAACAACTGCCACACCTCGCGACCGAACCAATGGATTGCCTTCATTTGCAAAATAGTCACCAAATCTCAGAATGGGAAACAAATCTTAAGAACTCTCGACACCAGTGACTTACCTCGACTGTATCTCCCAGAAAAGTCCGAATTCCCCTCGTGAAGGGGTACGGTAAGGAGGAGAGAAACAAAGATAATGTGTTGAAACGAAGCCATGTCTGGCTATTCCCCGGGCTATTCCTCTGATAGAGTGGAATTCAGCACTCATAAAACATTCACACAACACTGGTCAATATTTCATGGCTTTTCAAATGTTGCCATGTTCTCTGATAATTACGATTTCAAAGTAAAAAACTGATTTTTGCATGGCAAGTCATTTGCACGTCAAGTAAAAGTGACAGGCTATTCTGCATACATCTTGTACATTTTGAAACGGGCGGAAATAGAGGCCGCTAAAAAATTCAGCGAGTTTCAATATGTACATGTACATGCATGTCAGCGTGTGATACGGTGCTGTCCAGGGCCCATGTTCCCGAAGCCGTCGTAAGGTTAACGATGTCGTTTTACGCTATGCATTTTTCCAGTTTTAACGACATTGTTAACCTAACGACGGCTTCGGGAACACGGGCCCAGGGCCCATGTTCCCGAAGACGTCGTAAGGTTAACGATGTCGTTACGCTATGCATTTTACCAGTTTTAACGACATCGTTAACCTAACGACGGCTTCGGGAACACGGGCCCAGGGCAGTTGACCCGCAAAGGTGAACAGCGCCACTAATACATGCTCACCGCGGCATCTGGCGGTACCAAAGCCACCTGTTGGTAGACTCTGGACCCAGTCGGTGTAATTCCGCCCGCCGACTGGGACCTAAATATTCACAAAGCTCCCCTAACTTTAAGGGCACGCAAATCCTTTGTCAGGCTGATAGTGAACAATAGGTTTCCTGCAAATGGACAATAGTTTACGCATTCCGTAAAGTTACGCCAGCTTCGTGAATACTAGTAAGGTCCCAGGATGGCATGTTTGTGGTTCATGCCTTCGATGTCCCCCCACCAAACATTTTTCATAAATCATGCAACTTGCGATATTTGCAAAGCTGAATCTACAATGAACTTTCTTATCGATCAGATGATTGTCAACAGAAATCTTTGACTTGAGAAATGGAATGGGAATTGTGGAAGCCAACACAGGCAGTGTTTAGAGACAGTACAAGAGACTTCTCGCAGCTCCACAACAAACCCTATTAGCATTCAAACAGCCAATTTGTGAGTATAAAGGGGGTTTACACTAGGTTGCACCAGGTTGCAAGTTGCTGCAACCCTGCAACTTGCTGCAGTCTGTCTGTGACGTTTAAAGCGCCACGGTATTGCCACTTTCTGTCGACAGCCGGCGCCACCGGTACCATTCTCCAATAGTGTAGTTAAGCCTTTCGCCCCAGTGTTGCAGAATGTATGATTACACTACAATGCACGTAGTAGCATGCGTGGTTTACCAAGTCGTCAATAGAGGTCTCCCTTAACGCGGGTAGGTGTAACGCAGGATTGGGAAGCAATACTGTGGTCCTTTAACATCCAGCGTGATCTAGCTGCAACAAGTTGCATGCCCGGCGTTTACACATGCAACTTTGATGAAACTTTTTGGCCTCATCAAGTTTATGCAACAAAGTTGCATGAAGTTGCATTTGAAAAGTTGCATGTGTAAACCGCTCTTACCTAGGCCTGCTTGTGACTTTGATAACTTGAGATCATTCAAAGAGATAGATTTAACAGCCTTGTCGAGCATGCACTGCAACGTCCTGATACATAGTCTCGCGTCACCAGCCTCTCTCTTACAGGAGAGAGTCTGGTAGCAAAGGCCAAAACTTTCGTTACCGCCAGGTGGCGAGTGTCCAGCTCAGAGCATCCGAATCTGATTGGCCAACGGCTGATAAACATGGCTGCGCCCGTGAAACGCATGATGAACGAACAAGGAACGAAATAGTCCGAGGGAAATGTTACCTTTAACACGTTTTATCGTGGTTTTCACCGAGTGATATGTAGACAGCGATCGAGCCTGGCCGTTTGAGGTGGATCGCTGATGAAATAAAGTGGAATTGTATTGTATCAGGATCGATTTACCGTCTGGCTGAACTTCGACTCCCTGGTCGGAAGTGACCTAATCCATGGCACAAAATGTAAGTCCTATTGTACAATCGGCTTATTCCAGCAATCGATGACCGTGGATAGTCGTTCCTTCCGTGCTAAAAAGGTAAATTTTCCCTCAGACTCATTCGTTCATCATGCGTTTCATGGGCGCAGCCATGTTTAATCAGCCGTTGGCCAATCAGATTCGGATGCTCTGAGCTGGACACTCGCCACCTGGCGGTAACGAAAGTTTTGGCCTTTGCTACCAGACTCTCTCCTGTAAGAGAGAGGCTGGTGACGCGGGACTACCTGATACACCAGATCATGATAAACCTCGTCACATGAATTAGCGCAGTAGTATACGGCGTACATTGATCGCGTCTGTAAACCTAGAAACGAGGTTGCCTAAAGGTCAAAGATTACGTCCGCCGCCACGAGACACACAGTGACGCTTTACGATGAAACGAACAAGCAGACGAACACCACATGACGTCACTGACAGCAGCATCTGGCTTTTCCTCCAGGAACATGGTGGGCGTTCGAAGCTTCCAGTTCGTTGTCTATTTCAGAAGCTTCACCTCGGCGTTCTAAAAAGAAGCTTCGGGAGGTTTTAAATTGTCTGACTGCAGAGGCGGAGGCCAGTTTGAACGGCAGAACGGAACGTGCCAGGAATACTCGTCCACAGCGTACAGCTGTTTTGCCGGTAAGCAATCCATCTCTGGCTACTGTCGCCTGCATGTGTTGTTGTTGGTCGAGCTGTCATCGATTTCTGTATTTCCCCCGTATGTCGGATCAGCCGGTGGTGCTGCCATACCGTGTGTATCATACACATGTTGTATTGTTCTGTGTATTCCGATTTGTAGCACGACCATGGGGGCTGCATGCAGACGTGTACCATGGTAAAGCTGATAGGATTAGCAATTAGATATGTTAGATCAAAACAGGAAAAGCAGCTAACTTCCAGGGGCCATATTCTAGAAGCTTCCTTAACTCTAAAGTTTACCTTTAGCTATTGTCTGCAGGGCAGAATACAAAAGCTTAAAGTAGACCTTAAAGTTAAGGAGGCTTCTAGAATACGGGCCCAGGACTGACATGCGCTCCTAATAGGCAGGCCTAAAGCTGCACGCATGGTTTTTGCTGATACAGACAGGAAATCTAGATCACTGAGATGTGCTACAGCATCGAAATAGAGGGCCTACAATGTACAGGACGATAAGGATGATAGCAAAAATAGATCTATTTCTGATGATAGGCAAGATCTTGGGGTTGATGATGTCTCGAACTGTAGCAACCTCGCTTCCGTTTCGCACAGCAGTATCAGACCCGATGCATAGCAACGGCTCAATATCATGCTGCAATAAACTAACCCAGATGTTATAAAAAATCAAGTGCTGATATTCCATTCATGGTTGTGTACGATATATCACCAATTATTTAAAAACGAGTTGTTTACGCAGCACGTGGTAATATTGTAATGTACGGTACAATGGAACTGTTGCAACAAGAAGAGCTGAAGGTAGTGTCTCCTATGGGCTGTTACAAAAAAGCCCGGTAGATCCTACTTTCCACTGCCACCTCTGAAGTGACGGCGTCACTGGCTGGAATTACAGCCGGCGTACACTAGGGAATCGTCAAGATGGCGGAAAGGTAGCCATCTTGGCTGTAGGCGACGAGCAACTCAGTTCCAATCAGTGCACTGTTAATCATGATATGCAAATTAGGGGCAAAGGTCAGCATGAAAAGTAGGTCGATTTGATACAAGTTATTTTTCTTCAATCCCTAGAAAACCATTCTCCTGTCGGAAATATTTTCATGACAGAACCTACTCACGCACGGAGTTCATAAGAAAGATGATAATTAGAATAAATATTGAATAACACATCAGCAAAGAAAGCGTTCGACATCTATTTATACGAGGTATTGATATTTGAAATTCGATCCCTTCGACGATCTTCTGTGGAAATTGAAAAGCTGTCGTTGAGGCGAATGCACGCAGCTGATTGAGGGATGAATATAGGCCTACAGTGGTCGTCGTACAGCGACAAAACTGCTTATATAGGCCCTACTCTGTAAATACATGTATACCATTTCCAATCAGTGAGTGTACGGCGACTATCACTAGGCATCGGCTACACGTCGCCTGTGGCTTCAAAGAGATGACAAATAAAGGACACCACTCATTAGCTTTATTCAAGGTCGCGATGTTTCACTAATTTAATATCTGAGAGAGCGCACCCCAGAGCAAATCCTGCTTATCATTGTGTCATCATTGTGTCAGGGAAATTAATCTGGGAGTCAAAGGAAGACTGGGGTGTTTGTACATTTCATGAACAATATCAGTCAGCTCGGGTATAATTAGTAATATGTCGAAGAGAGATCGGCTTACTTCTTACTGCTTGTGTATTGCAACAGAATGAAGTGACTTTGTGTCTGAGACAGGTTCGTACCTTGAGAACTGTATTCCTTGAATACAATGCAATCGTTATCGTTGACTTTGTTTACAACAAGTTCGTACCTTTTATTTGCAGAATACGTTGCGATCGTTGTCGTTGACTTTGTTCCTGTGACAAGTTTCTACCTTGTGAATCGTTATCGTTGACTTTGTTCCTGTGACAAGTTCCTACCTTGTGAATCGTTATCGTTGACTTTGTTCCTGTGACAAGTTCCTACCTTGTGAATCGTTATCGTTGACTTTGTTCCTGTGACAAGTTCCTACCTTGTGAGCCGTATTAATCGAATACAATGCAGTCGTTATCGTTGACTTTGTTCATGTGAGAGGTTGGTTCCTTGTGAACTGTCTTCGTAGCATATAATGCAACTTCTGTTAACATTTGCATTACAATGCTCGATTCTTCCATTGAATTCATCTAAAGAAAGCAAAGAATTAGCACAAAGCGACAGTCATATTTCCAGAAAGCTTTGTTCAGTTCAATTCTATTGTTCTATTGTTTATGGCTATTTTTTTCATCTGAAAATACCCGCTAGATCATGGACAGAAAGTTGGTCCCCACTCACTGGAGGTTCCTTGGTCCCCACTCACTGGAGGTTCCTTGACCACTCCCTGAGGTCCCACTGACCACTCGTTAGGGTCTCATGACCACTCACCTGATCCCTTGACCACTCGTTCAGGTCCCATGACCACTCACTGAGGTTCCTTGATTACTCATTCAGGTCCCATGACCACTCACTGAGGTTCCTTGATTACTCATTCAGGTCCCATGACCACTCACTGAGGTTCCTTGATTACTCATTCAGGTCCCATGACCACTCACTGAGGTTCCTTGATTACTCATTCAGGTCCCATGACCACTCACTGAGGTTCCTTGATTACTCATTCAGGTCCCATGACCACTCACTGAGGTTCCTTGATTACTCATTCAGGTCCCATGACCACTCACTGAGGTTCCTTGACAGCATGCAGGCGCACTTGTGGACCCAAGTCATCATGCACCAAACTTCCTTCTCACCAGTTCCAACCAGTAAATCTTTTTCGAATATTTTGTAAATAGAACATCGGGAGTGTGGGTGGCTAATAACGACAATAATTCCCAAGAAATTAACAAATGAATTAGATAATCGACTTTTATAGCTCATTTTGGCATATCGATAACGCCCACTAATTTGTAATGGACCATTTTAGTAATTATAAGCATCAATTTTGGCGTCATTAAGCGGTTGTTATTGCCGATAAACTTCGCGGAATATCTCGTCAATTCTCGTTTTCTGAAGTAATTTTTGTGTGCTTTCTGTTAAAAGCTTTTTATTTTGCAATGTTCTGGCCTTGATACTTCTGCCCCATTGGTTTGAAACTGCATCAATTGTGATTTTCGATGTAACTATAGCAACCAGGAATGTTTTCTGCACATCTTGCCTCATATCGAACGAATGCTCATAAAAAATGGCTCTCTGACTGAGCATTTCCGTAGGTACCTCCTTGGAGGTTCATTGTGCTAGCACTTCTTGCCATTTCTGAGCTACTTGATCAAGAAGATTAAGCTCCAGGCTACAGTTACTAAGCAACGTGACAGTGTTTTCGCTTTCTCCATTGGTGACAAATACACGTCGTCAACGACCACCGCAGGTAGATCACTATGCTAGTGTCGACATATTTGACAGGGAACCAGCCGGTGGCGGAAAAAATGCCGAACTACCTTTTTATGCTGATAAAAATTGAATTGGAAGCTGAACGCCGAACCAACATTGGGCAAGTTATGTGCAGCAGGAAGAAACCGGGGTGCCCGGAGAAAACTGTGCTATCAAAGAGAGTCGCCCTCTCTATCATAGGAAGAATGCGTATCTGCCGGGGATCGAACCCGGTACCTCAGACGTGACTGGTGCGGATGATTCTCTCACTGGTCTTCTCAGGTGTTTCTCCCACCGGATGTTTCTCGCGTCTTGAATGATAGATTGGGGAGTGTATAGAAAGGTTCCTTCACCAGGAATGAGATGAGGGTGACAGTCCGACATGGCGTGTCTCCAGAACAAGATTCATGCTGAGAAGATCAGAGGTTAGCTAGCGCTCGCACGGCCTCCGTCGCCGCAGACAACGTTTGATGCGGTAACGGAAGGAGTGATCATTAACCACCGATTACCTCGGGATGAACAGCATAAACTATGTGCACACGTATTCATGTACATTCTCCCAGACTACCGGAGAAGCAATTCCCCTATGGTCCTCATCCGCTTCCCGAGCATTATCAAGCGTCACTAATCTTGAGTAATGTAGCTATTGATTGCTTTCATAATCCTCCGTGTTGATGATGGCCTTTACTGTTCAACCATGAGTGCAGCAGACGATGGTCGCCATGCTCTAGTGCGCATGTCGATGTTTTAGGAGATTAGTATCAATTGAGGCTGTAGGTTTGGTTGTCGGAGTGGCAGGCCACGAGATTCATGCCCCATAGTCCTGTGAATCTGAACGTCAGTTGAACACTAAATGAAAAAAAGAACGTCTTTTAATCGCCTTTCGACGGCGAACTGGTCCATCCTAAATTGCAGGCTTTCCTTCAAGACGGCAATGATCCTGCTTCCTTTGGCCATGTTCCTTTGGCATGTTGTACACGGAACACGCCATCTGACGGTGGCCAAGAGAACAAGCTACGATGATCCGCGTTCCAGTTATCGCCGCTGGAGGACTTTCTCGCGAGATTATCTCAAGGCCTTGATGTGAGCCTTTCTTGCATCCCATTGGCTAAGAGTTTTTGATTTTGACACGATCACTGAACCAAGTACAATGCGTAGTCCTACTTGGTGAAAGATTACTCATGAAAGAAATCAGATGAATTTTCATGATATCGTAGGCGTAGGCCTATGTTTACGAGTGCATCCAGTTACATCAATCTTTGACCTAAATTGTAGTGAAGGGTTGCGCTCTCTCAAGATGCCCCTTGCCGACCCGATCTTTATCACTGAAGTGAGAGTGAAGTGATAGGTTTGGCATGTTGATGGCCATGTAAACATGCATGTCAATAAACCGATGAAGTTGTTAAAGGTCACGTTTTATCGTGTTATTGCCAAAAGCAACTCAATGCAGATTGTCTCCCAATCTCCAAGTTCACGTAGACATATTCTAGCCAGATTATAAAGCATACCTTTTTCACGTCAACATCACCTTGGCCATCAAAGAAGAAGCAAATAGACCTTTAAATGTGCTTAGCGAACGCGGTTAATTGTGTTTGAATGATGGGTTCTGATTTCGTTGTTTTCTAAGTCGGTTCAAGAACCTCGGTCAAGTTTACCCAATGAGATATTGAGAGCAGGTTAGGTTTACAAAGGTTTGGTGAAATTGTCCACACCGTCATTTTGGGCACGACGGGACACTAGCCGTGAGACGTTTGTAGTAGGGATTCTGGTAGGTAATCGAAATTTCATTCCATTCGATCTATCATTGGCATTTCATGAATGTAACGCCATTTCTCCCGCCGTCAAACACAAGGATTGTAGGCCTATTATTTTTGTTGTTCTTCCGATAATCGCAAGAGCTATTCTTGGATTCTCAGCTGCTATAAACCAACTCAACCTGCGGCATTCCTGTCGGATTCACAAGCCGTAGACAGCATCGATCATGAAAATCGCCCGTTACAATGCAACGTCTGTAATGAAGTAAACTAATGGTATTGGGAAAAGAACCATCTGAAGCTTTATTACGTTGTTTGGCTGTCGTTATGCCGTAAGCTAGCCTTTGCTTGAACCGCAGTGGAATTTCTATCAGCGTCTAACCCTTTGAGTGCAGGGCAAACTCAATTCAATTTGTTTACCGCCGACCAAGCTCAAGACCGAATAATACACATCATTACTGGATGCAAATTTTGGAAGTTTGTGTGGTGTGTCCTCGGTTGGTATGTAGCCTACTGAATGATTGGTACTGGCGAACATTTTGTCCACGGTTGGTTTGTACTGAGTGATTGGCACTAAGAAGCATTGTCCACAGTTGGTTGGTACTATAAATTATTGAGATCTTAGAAAAATTTTGTCCACGGTTGGTTTGTACTGAGTGATTGGTATACAAAGAAGAATTTTGTCCATGTTTGGTTGGCACTTAATTATATTGGTACAAAAAGAAGCATTTTGTCCATGTTTGTCGGTAGTGGCACTGACAAGCATTTTGTCCTTGGTTGGTTGGTATTGAATGATTGGTACCGATAAGCATCTACTTGTACCCATGGTTAGCACTGTCCACGGTATGTACTGATCAGCTTACGTCAATCGTTGTTGGACCCCACTGAATGGTTGGTACTGACTGCCCGTGGTTGGTAGGCCCACCTGAATGATTGGCACTGGATAGCATCTGTCATAGCACTGAATTAACTGCAGCAACTGTGCAAACGTTATGATCAGCTTCCGCCATCACTGTCTTGTAATTAAATCAGTAATTAAATCGAGCGGTCATATCAGAATCTGCCTGGTTAGATTCATCCGCCATGTTGCCCAGGCTGTCATGAAACCATCACGATCGATGAACCTCATCTGCGTGTGTTTCTCTCTCTCATCAGGGATTCAAGCGAGGAGAAATGATTAACCCTTTAATTACATGATTTATGGGGAGAGAAATGGACAAAGGCGATAAATGAAATGGACGAGGCGTGTTAATGCTCCAGTGAGGAAGGAATAAAAGCACTGAAATGTTGTTGTTTGCAATGGTCTGCGACCTATGTCAAACTGAAATAGCCAGGTAGAGAGAAATTACAGCTTGAAATGCACCGTTCCACTTGTTATCTATTGGTGAAGAAACATGAAATAGAAACGGGTTGGTGAAGAAAGCGAGGAAATGTTGTAAAGTCTAGATTTGCTTTTCAAGGTAAATTCACGGGTGTTTTTATGTGGTTTATTCGTGGCAGATTGCACACGAACTGTACTATAACTAGTCCAGCTTCTCTTGTTGGTGATGGTCGGCAATGCTGACCACACCACAGGCTACTGATATCTCGAATGGAAGTCCTGACACTGATGACGCTTTTGATATGATAATGATCGAGGAGATACATCCTAGTGGCAACGTCAGGTCCCTGTGACCGATTTTAGTTTATTACATTGTTCCAAACCCATTTCCCCGTCCCGTCGGTGTCCCTAGTGGTCAGGTCAGATTACGATGACCTTATAGGCATACGTACAGTTCGGCAGATTCCATCCAGGTATCCCACGTGATCATTCTCGAAGGGTTCGGTATCGGCAACACCATTTGATGAATTACCATCCACCTTCCCACTTGTTCATGTCGAGCAGTGTTTCTCTTTCTTCGGCGAGTCTCGCTTGGGTTATTTTGACCTCTACCTAAAGATAAGAGTTTCGTTTCCTATACGCTGAATTTTCGATCTGTTAACTGCATCTCGCACTAAGTTGGCAGTGAGTCGACTGTACAATGTTGGTTTGACCTGTACATCAGGGTATAGTGTTCTACGATCAGCTTGAATGCAAGTCAAGTCAGAATACATGTATCTAGTGCACGTATACTCTAGGCAAATGTAAATAACAGTCTTATATATTTATCATTCTTAATTCCCCACCGCGGGGCTGATCAGGCGTGCCACCCACAGACTCTGACCCTTTTATGGAGACCGGAAGTCTCCCGTTACAAATCCAAAGCATTGCTTTTGCAAGTCTCCGACGATCATTTGCTGCCGAAGTTTCTACAGAAACGATACGGTGAGCCTTCTGTCTTGATGAGAGTTCCATCTGCTGTTAGCACTGATGTCTTGTCAGACAATAATGGTGATAAGCCGGTGTGTTTTCCTCGCGATAGCTGCGAGCATCAATCACACACGCCATTATCGATCAGCACGT
>NMRB01000236.1:203387-237111 GCA_002633025.1 Notospermus geniculatus | reverse complement strand
TTCAGTGTAAGCGAAAAAAACTTAGTTTTTGAAAAGAAACTTGGTTTCTTTTAAATAAACCTAGTTTCTTTTCAAAAACCAGGTTTCTTTTAAAGAAACCAAGTTTCTTTTCAAAAACCTAGTTTCTTTTAAATAAACCAAGTTTCTTTTCAAAAACCAAGTTTCTTTTTAAAGAAACCAAGTTTCTTTTCAAAAACCTAGTTTCTTTTAAATAAACCAAGTTTCTTTTCAAAAACTTAGTTTCTTTTTAAAGAAACCAAGTTTCTTTTCAAAAACCAAGTTTCTTTTAAATAAACCTAGTTTCTTTTCAAAAACCAAGTTTCTTTTAAAGAAACCAAGTTTCTTTTCAAAAACCTAGTTTCTTTTAAATAAACCTGGTTTCTTTTCAAAAACTTAGTTTCTTTTAAATAAACTAAGTTTCTTTTCAAAAACTAGGTTTCTTTTAAATAAACTTGGTTTTTATAAAAGAAACTAAGTTTCTTTGAAAAGAAACTAAGTTTCTTTGAAAAGAAACTAGGTTTATTTAAAAGAAACCTGGTTTATTTGAAATATTGAACAAACGGCGTGCCATAGGCGTAGGCCTATGTTTACGAGTGTATCCAGTTACATCAATCTTTGACCTAAATTGTAGTGAAGGGTTGCGCTCTCTCAAGATGCCCCTTGCCGACCCGATCTTTATCACTGAAGTGACAGTGAAGTGATAGGTTTGGCATGTTGATGGCCATGTAAACATGCATGTCAATAAACCGATGAAGTTGTTAAAGGTCACGTTTTATCGTGTTATTGCCAAAAGCAACTCAATGCAGATTGTCTCCTAATCTCCAAGTTCACGAGACAAATTCTAGCCAGATTAACACAGTGACAGCAGACCTTTTTTCTGCTTCTCCTTTGATGACCAAGGTGATGTTGACGTGAAAACTGCAAATACACCTTTAAATGTGCTTAGTGAACGCGGTTAATTGTGTTTGAATGATGGGTTCTGATTTCGTTGTTTTCTAAGTCGGTTCAAGAACCTCGGTCAAGTTTACCCAATGAGATATTGAGAGCAGGTTAGGTTTACAAAGGCTCGGCGAAATTGTCCACACCGTCTTTTTGGACACGACGGGACACTAGCCGTGAGACGTTTGTAGTAGGGATTCTGGTAGGTAATCGAAATTTCATTCCATTCGATCTATCATTGGCATTTCATGAATGTAACGCCATTTCTCCCGCCGTCAAACACAAGGATTGTAGGCCTATTATTTTTGTTGTTCTTCCGATAATTGCCAAAGCTATTCTTGGATTCTCAGCTGCCATAAACCAACTCAACCTGCAGCATTCCTGTCGGATTCACAAGCCGTAGATAGCATCGATCATGAAAATCGCCCGTTACAATGCAACGTCTGTAATGAAGTACTTGGTATTGGGAAAAGAACCATCTGGAGCTTTATTACGTTGTTTGGCTGTCGTTTAATATGCCGTAAGCTAGCCTTTGCTCTTGAACCAGTGGAATTTCCATCAGCGTCTAACCCTTTGAGTGCAGGGCAAACTCAATTCAATTTGTTTACCGCCGACCAAGCTCACGACCGAATAATACACACCATTACTGGATGCAAATTTTGGAAGTTTCTGTGTGGTGTGTCCTCGGTTGGTATGTAGCCTACTGTCAGAATGATTGGTACTGGGCGAACATTTTGTCCACGGTTGGTTTGTACTGAGTGATTGGCACTAAGAAGCATTGTCCACAGTTGGTTGGTACTATAAATTATTGAGATCTTAGAAACATTTTGTCCACGGTTGGTTTGTACTGAGTGATTGGTATACAAAGAAGAATTTTGTCCATGTTTGTCGGTAGTGGCACTGACAAGCATTTTGTCCTTGGTTGGTTGGTATTGAATGATTGCTACCGATAAACATCTACATGTACCCATGGTTAGCACTGTCCACGGTACTGATCAGCTTACGTCAATCGTTGTTGGACCCCACTGAATGGTTGGTACTGACTGTCCGTGGTTGGTAGGCCCACCTGAATGATTGGCACTGGATAGCATCTGTCATAGCACTGAATTAACTGCAGCAACTGTGCAAACGTTATGATCAGCTTCCACCACCACTGTCTTGTAATTAAATCAGTAATTAAATCGAGCGGTCATATCAGAATCTGCCTGGTTAGATTCATCCGCCATGTTGCCCAGTCTGTCATGAAACCATCACGATCGATGAAGCTCATCTGCGTGTGTTTCTCTCTCTCATCAGGGATTCAAGCGAGGAGAAATGATTAACCCTCTAATTACATGATTTATGGGGAGAGAAATGGACAAAGGCGATAAATGAAATGGACGAGGCGTGTTGCTGCAGTGGGAAAGGAATAAAAGCACTGAAATGTTGTTGTTTGCAATGGTCTGCGACCTATGTCGAACTGAAAGAGCCAGGTAGAGAGAAATTACAGCTTGAAATGCACCGTTCCACTTGTTATCTATTGGTGAAGAAACATGAAATAGAAACGGATTGGTGAAGAAAGCGAGGAAATGTTGTAAAGTCTAGATTTGCTTTTCAAGGTAAATTCACGGGTGTTTTTATGTGGTTTATTCGTGGCAGATTCCCCGCGAATTGTACTAAAACTAGTCCAGCTTCTCCTGTTGGTGGTGGTCGGCAATGCTGGCCACACCACAGGCTACTGATATCTCGGAATGGAAGTCCTGACACTGACGCTTATGATAATGATCGAGGAGATACATCCTAGTGGCAAAGTCAGGTCCCTGTGACCTCATAACTGCGATTTTAGTGACGTTATTCCATGCATGTCGGTGTCCCTAGTGGTCAGGTCAGATTACGATGACCTTATAGGCATACGTACAGTTCCCAGCAGATTCCATCCAGGTATCCCACGTGATCATTCTCGAAGGGTTCGGTATCGGCAACACCATTTGATGAATTACCATCCACCTTATCACCACTTGTTCATGTCGAGCAGTGTTTCTCTTTCTTTGGTGAGTCTCGCTTGGGTTATTTTGACCTCTACCTAAAGATAAGGCTTTCGTTTCCTATACGCTGAATTTTCGATCTGCTAACTGCATCTCGCACTAAGTTGGCAGTGAGTCGCCTGTACAATGTTGGTTTGACCTGTACATCAGGGCACAGTGTTCTACGATCAGCTTGAATGCAAGTCAAGTCACTGGGAATACATGTATCTAGTGCACGTATACTCTAGGCAAATGTAAATAACAGTCTTATATATTTATCATTCTTAATTCCCCACCGCGGGGCTGATACGGCATGCCACCCACAGACTCATCTGAGACCCTTTTATGGAGACCGGAAGTCTCCCGTTACAAATCCAAAGCATTGCGAATGCTTTTCCAAGTTTGCGACTCATCTGTTGGCGTAGTTTCTACAGAAACGATACGGTGAGCCTTCTGTCTTGATCAGACTTCCATCTGCTGTTAGCACTGATGTCTTGTCAGACAATAATGGTGATAAGCCGGTGTGTTTTCCTCGCGATAGCTGCGAGCATCAATCACATGCACACGCCATTATCGATCAGCACGTACAGAGCTGGCAGTTAAGACGCAGCCGCACGTGTAAAACAAGGCACAGTGAGAAACGGTGAAGCGGAGGATAAGTTGGCGTGAGGCAGCATCGTGAGGTAGGTTCCAGTTGTCAGCCATTTGATGTTATCCTTGAAGAAGCGCATCACCGGCCTTTCAATCCACCCATGTTCTGCAGTAGAATCTGTTTTTGTCAATCTGTTGTCGTTTTTCATTGATGTTAACCTTGAAAAAGCAGTCGTAACATACATGTTTCTGTCGTCAGGGTATAGTCGGGGCTGCTTGTTCCCTCAGTCACCTCGTTTGGTGTACGCTGACGGAGGAGCGAACATTAAAAGCCCTTGATTACCTCAGGATGTCAATTGAAAGTAGGTCAAACTTTTGACCTGTCAAGGTAAGTTGTAGGTCAAGGTCCAGGACCAAGGTCATTGCTGATGCGCTTAGGCAATAAGCCTCGTTGGGTGACAAGTGCAATTTGTCCACGCAACGCACAGGGGCGTAAGAACTGTGGTACAAGTACTGGAACAACTGCACCAGTTCTACATACAATACAGTGTGCAGTAGTTGATCTCCTTTAAAGGTCTCCTGTACTATCGGCATTATTGACTGGCAACGATGATATACACATCAATAACAGTGGGTGAAATGTACGTAGTATGTTCTAATACAGCCCCAAAACGCTGTATCGATCTGACAGGCGCTGTTGTTGGCGCCGTGGTGTCATAAAGGCCATTGAACCCGAGAACTGTCTCGTCAGATGAATGCAGAGAGTCGTTGTTACATTATAGTGCATTTTGCCATGTATGTACATGTATACATGGAGGAATAGAAACACTGCACAGATGCACTAGGCCTCTGTGTCACTTTGTTCACAGCTGTGTTCACTGCCAGCTGCGAGCGTGGCTTGATGCTTGCGAAATCGAAGTCGTCCATATGTGCCATTCATTCAGGAATCCCTCTATCTATGGCTGAAAAGGAAATCCCCATTGGCTGGTACACTACCCCAACGACCAATCAGAGCGTTGGTAACTCGGAAGGAACCAATCAAATTTCTTTTTGCGGGAATTGTGACAAAGGTGACGTGACGCCATTTGTCTGTGTGTCGTTCTGGATTTCTAGATGCAATTTACATGTGCGATTCTCATGATGTATTTTATGAATTTGAACTCCAGCTGCATCTGTTAGCCAATCCACGCAATTGGCGGGCACATCGCTTGTACATTTTTGGTACTGGATACATGTACATGTCTATCAGCTGGAACGTCACTCGGTATACACTTCAACATCCCCGGCCGCAAGTCGTTAATCATATTTTGCCAGGCTAAACATCCCATCTTCATCCCGCAGGAGCCATAAAGGGTATTGATTTAAGGGTGGCGGCGAGCTGTAACTAAACGGGTATACCCGGGTTCTCCACCAAGTCATTCTGGTAGGAACCAGACCGTGTCTCAAAGCTTACTGGTTTTCGGTAAATTCATGACCAAGGTGACCCCAACTGTTGGACGTCTGAGCCGACCCATGGAGTGGTCGATACTTTCATGATTGGTCTCGAGTCAGTGCCCAGGTTCCTTGCCTTCTCGCACCATATTTGTAGGTAGAGCTAGCTGATAATGCCAGTTTTTAGCTTGGCCAACGTACTGTTTCAGCCCCTAATACTACGCTATCTACACGCACATTATCAGGTTGTTCAAAGGCAAGCCACCAATTAAACGAATAGACCGGAGAACAACGTGATATAAACAGCAGTGTAGTATCCATCATCCACAGTGCATAGTTGAGTATGCATCAATATTTATGACTCTCTGGCAGGGGCAAGTTGTAATTTCAGGCTCGCTGCTGTATAGCATCATGAATGACTAGATGGATGCTGATGTAAGAGAAAGTATCATCAAATATACAGGTTACGTGCTTCGAATATTTGCAAATAATTCGGCCATGCAGGGAATTCCGAGTTGTAAGAAACACAAACGATAAGGGATCGTCTTTCGAAAGCAGAACCCGAGCTGTCGGAATTCCCTTGAAGTTGAATTACCCAACTGGACAAGCATGCGCAGTCGATATTTCTCTGGCGAATAGCATCGCAGCATTCGCAATCACATGACATAACGCTTTGCAAGAGAAAATGGTTTGGTTTGATTCGATGTTCGTTGTTGAACCCTTCCTTGCTGAGAGATAACACGGTCATTTTCCATGATTACCCCTTTATCAGACCTCTTCTCTTCGATTTTGATATCTTTCGTGAGAAATGGGGCCATTTTTCATGAAAATGTCTGTCGTCTGCTGGTCTGAGCGAGATGATTATTGCCAACACGCGATCGGCGATGGGGTGATAAAACTGAGCTGGAATCGTACCTTGCGGAGGAACGCGTTTCAGTCCATTCTCCACGATATCCACCGATAATGGAATCTCTCGAGTTGATTTTGGGCGTGATGCCGATACCGTCCGCCTGTCCAACTTTTTTGACCGACATCAACAGATGGGCGGCCTCGGCCCCAACAAAGTGGCCGTTTTATCTTCGGGGCATGTCATCTTCGAGCGTGTCATCTTCTTTGGTTTGGGAATTCAAGATTACGATGCCTTGTGCCAGTGCCAGTGCCAGTGCCAGTGCCAGTGCCAGGCAAGAGGATACTTCCTTGCATGCACGTTGTACCTATTATTTGACTTACAGAGTTATTCAGATGAGCACTGCTGCTGCCACCAGCCCTACGCCTACGATTGGCGGCCGGTCTTTCTTATCTTTTGCAGTATTATTCTGAACATTACATTCCTACCAGTGGCAGTTTACTAACAATACTTCTGCGGCCTGAAGGCTACACGAAGTTACTACTCTCTCCCTACGATCCATCTCGTTCAAAAACTTGTTCTCGTCCAAGAAAACTATCTTTACGAGGAAGGTGAACTCGGTACGATGATTTATTGAGTTAGCTAGGTTTTCCAATACCTTGCTTCCCAGGCAGCAGATGGTCTGGCTGTGCACACAGTTACATGCGGAACGTACAGGTGGCATTGGCAGTGCTACCCTACGTTACTTTCAACACGGTTCTTGGTGGAGATTGCTACGAATGCTCCATGTCCAAGCAGCAATTGCAAACTCTTTCACGAGAGAGTCGATCTCATTCAATGCGTTTCTTGAGAAACGTCTTTCGAAAAATTGCGATCTCTTCGACTGGAATGTGTTACCCCAAATCTTCGCCAACACCCGCAATCGTTAAAAGCTTTTTACAGTCTATGGCATGCGTTACATCGCCCCTATCGATCTTGCTGAGTGGGAGGCGATAAAAACTCCGTTCTGAGCGTGACTTCGTGATGATTGTTGTTTGGTAGAGCAATACCATCACGTCTGTGGAATTTCGCTATCGTCTGCTACTAGGCAGTTTTCGCAAAGCCCCCAAAACGCCAACGCGAGCGCCAAACCCATTATTCGATGTCCCGAAGAGAGCACCGATCAAAAGGATAGACGTTCGTGTTGGCGTTTCGGGGGCTTTGCGAAAACTCGATACTGCTTCAGGTTCCCCGCGAACAGAGACGATTCGGTGCACTCGTGTCTGTGTACACGTATGCACGTAGGTCTATAATAGGGAGGGTTAGAAATCAAACGATAAACGTAAACGTTAACGACAACGTTATTTTTGTACAGAAAATGCAATAGCCTATAAAATCTGTTAACGTATAGGGCCTTGTATGAAAAATAACGTTGTCGTAAAGTTTACGTTTATCGTTTGATTTCTGAACCTTCCTAATGTGTGGAGTTCATTGTTTCATTCGTCTATTACCGCTTGGGTTGGTTCCGACAAAAGTATAATTGCTGCCCTTGTTTTTTGTTCATGATCCTTCGCGATGTGCCCCCGATTAAAGGTAGTTATGTTTGAAATCCAAAGCAGTTGTTCGTCAGATCATTCATACCGCAGCCTATGCAGTCGCATCAGAAACGTTGGGCGATATCAATGGGCAAAGCTGCATCTTCTCTGCCCCGGAGTTCTCGACAACGCTGCAATTTACAAACAGCAGAAACCACTTGATGGGACATGGCCACTTATTGATAATGCTAATATCGACCGACCCATATCAAGACAGAGAAAGTGCACAGTCGTATCGATCAAGCCATTTCCTATTGTTCAGTCGCGTGTTACTCTCCGTATGCATGCTGAGATTGCGCTGGCCAACGTCTTTCACAGCTCAACTCAAGGTCATCCTGACGACTGCAGCGCCGCCCAACGTCTTTCTTAGCTATCACGACTCAAGATCATCCTGACGACTACAGCGCTGCCCAACGGCTTTCTCAGCTACGACTCAAGGCCATTCTGACGACTGAACCGCCGCCCAACGTCTTCCTCAGCAACGACCTCAAGGTCATTCTGACGACTGCAGCGCCGCCCAACGGCTTTCTCAGCTACGACTTGAGATCATGACGTATACAAGTTTTTTATTTTGTTACGTGCCATACCACCGCAGCAGCTTTTAGCCCCGGTGTGCTCTGGGAATAGGTAGCATTCTACAATAGCCGCGAGTTATATGTTATGCCAAGATTGGGTTTCTTGCTTTTCAAGTCTTACCTGTACCTCATCGATTATTCAGATTCACGGTAAACAAGTCCGAGGAAAAACTAGGCCTGCCGTCTGTGCTAGTGTGGCTAAGGTGCACTAGCTTGGGATAGGAAACATAGCAAGTTTGGCCTCTCTGAAATAGGTGAATTGAGTAACATTCTTTCGGAGTATCAGGTCTACTCTTCCTCAGGAAGAGAGAATTAAAATTCGTTGAACACGGTGAATAGTTCGACTACCGGATTCATCGGAAGATATCGAACATAGCCTGGTACTTTATACGTCGTTGATCATGACGTTCGTTGTAAGGTACGTTCGTTTCTTTTCCCGTACATCCCAGCCCAGTACCATCGCTGTTGCCGCGTACAAGACATAGCCTATACACGCTGCTTATCACCACTTACCAGAGCTTGCCATGTAACATCTCATGAAACCTATTCGCATTCCTGAAATTAAGGAGCTGTTCAGGGGTATTCGTGCTCCGTGATTATAGGCCTACTACGTGGAGCCAATATGTGGAGATGATGCTGACCAGAACTCCCTCTACCCTCTTGACCGTGGTCAAGACCCTTTTAAGAGGGTCTGTGACAGTTGCTAGGGGCAGTTGTCATGGTTGTCTAAACGACAAAATGGTGATGTTGCTGTGCAGCTGGTCTTTTGTCACCAATATCCAGAAATCGCGGATTAGGCTGGGGATGATTTTTGGCAAGGGTAATGGTTTTGTCTCTTTCAAAATAGGCCTACCTCTGAATCAAAAGATTAAGCAACTGCTGGATCTCGAATGATGCCCTGTGTAGCGTCTTCCCAGGACGCAACACATTCTGCCTGTAGCAAAGAGATAACACTCAGGCAACGATTCACTTCACAGTAACCCTTAGAATACGAAACGTTACAAGCCACGTTTATTTCCTCATAAAATGTGCACTTAGCACATAAAACACTCTGACTGAAAGATGCTATTTACCAGCTAGCTGGACTAGCATAAGACGCAATTTGTTGTATACATTCACACGTTCCTTTTTCACGGCCTACGGAGGATAGGTAGTAAATATTAGAAGGGAACAGTAACTTCTACCTGTATCCACACATACCGACAGACAACCATATGACGTAGGCGCTTTGTCAATAATGAATTTTAAAGATGGGTGCCGTCGACCTTCCTTTGCTGGTCCAAATCTAGATAGGCATTTATAGTAGACCTACTCGTGATTATTCCCAAAACCGAATACATGTATTTTCGACTTTCTTGTGTCTGACAGCATACAGGCTCATTCTCAGCCAGCAAAAACTGTAACATTCTAATCGCATTCCTTCTTCATCCGATTGCTTCACAATGCGTTCGTTTGTTTTTCACCTGACACGATATTATACAGTTTAATGTCGGTTTGGGAGGTAATGAATAAAATATGCCTGATGTACATGTACATGCAGCCTTTGGCAGGGGCTTGACAGCACTCTCCACTGTATGTACAGCATGCTCCGGTATACTCGGCAGACAACAACATCGTGAACATGGACAGCATTAGCGAAATGGCCGATTCATACTTCCGGAAGCGGAAAGGAATCTGCTTTGTTTTGAAAAAAACATGGCCGGAAATATTAACAAAGCATACTCGGTGAGGAATATGAATTGCTGACACGTCATTCTGCATCCTAGGCCTACAGTACCATGCATGTTTTAACAAGCCATCTCCTCGGATGACCAATCGTTGGTTGGTTTCCCAGCCAGGAGTCGCACTGGTTTCGCTGGCAGACATCTTGTATCGTTGCCTTGCAAAGTGTGGGAATCCGCGCATGCGCATATGGGCTGGTAGGCCTGTTGGAAAGATCGCATTGGAACGCGGCATTACTTCTCCTCACAGACGAAGTGCAAGTTGCATGTGCAACTTGGCGTTTCTTGGCGGTCGAGGCTTGGCCAGCACGCTTGTTGCTAGCTTGGGGTCGACAGCTTTGATTGATTGGATTGTGAAATAATAATATTCAATTACCTCTGACATTTGCCTTCAGCTATCGATCCATGTTAAAACTTCAGTAAATAGCGTTAGGAAGTTTCCTATCGCTGTTCGTTGCTAAAGTAGCATTAGCTTGAAATTAACTTGATATTAAGCTCATTGGTAGCATTAGCTTTGCTGGAAATTTATTCCGTTTTGGCACGTGACATATCTCTCGAAGTCGATCAGAGATGCTAATGTTTCGTAACTAAACACACCTGCGAAAATCTCCCTTGAATTCCCATTAATTCAGATTCTGTTCAAGGCTAGACAGGAAATCCGAATACCTTCGACATTGCGATTCAAGAAGAAGATAAGTTGACCTTGGTATCAATGGTCTTTTTCTTGCACCTGTGAGATTGGTGGTAACATGGTTCATTTGAAGGAAAGCAAAGTAAATCTGGTCCGATGGAGCAGTATGTTTCTTGGTATCCGCGCGAATGTCACGAAACACTGGGATATTCCGGCGAAAGCCGGTGTAATGTTTTTCACTGCCCCCCGTATGACAATGCCCGCTTTATTGTTCGGCGGACACTCACAGAAAGACATGTTGATCAGTGCCTCCCCCATTGTCACGTCGCGGCTTATACCGTCAATCTTTTGTTGGGAGGCACTGGCAAACGGGGGCAGTGAAAAACATTACAGGTGTCCTGAATCCACAAAAATAGTGTCCTCGCGTGAGAGAGGTGGTGGAGCAACAGTAACCCAACGCAACGAGAGTGAAGTTGCTCTCAAAAACAATTGAACTAAGTCATCTTTGGCAAGCTCAATTTGATTTCCATCGTATGCTTAATCTGCTAGGCCGAAGCACTGATCTACACCTGGCTTTAAGTAAGCACAGTTAATGGAAGGATATAGATACCGCAAAAAAGCTTTTTTGCTGACTCAGCATAAACGGGTTTATAGGTACAGCGGCGTAGGATGCACCACATGCATTTTGTCAGCCCCGCTGATTATGTTTTCAAATAAGTTCAGTTTACATCCCGATATTTTGGTTTCATGCCATTATGTTTCATCACGTACGCCCCTAATCTCCGAGAGGTAACGCAGACCAGACGTTCGTTATGATTTTCAAACACGGTTCCCGCAGAATCGATCTCTCCGACTTGAGATGACATAAACGAAGTGCAGGTGCCGTCTGCACCTTCGGATAAAAAAAAGTGATTCAGCAAGGTCAGGGTCACTGTTAACTTGATTCCGACGGAAACCAATAAATGATTTTCCATAACTCGTTTCTTTCTTTCTTCCTCCCATTAATATCAATACATCCCTACTTTCACATCCCCTCAGCAGAGGGGCTCCGAAACGATCTCCTCTCCCGACCGACCTCCAGTGTAAGGGGCGGTAGGAGCCGTAAATGTCCTGAGTGTCTCGGGACGAACTTTCTTGCCTTTCCGTGTTTCAGATTAGGAAGGACCCGAAGAGGGCCTTCCATAATAACCAATGGTTCTCTAATATTTTTCAAGCAGCAGCTTCTGAAATGGGGCTGTTTACATCACGGGTCAACACAGTAACCAACATGGCGGCCGTGTCAGCCATCTTGGTTGGCATTCCACTCTACCCACTTTCTCACCAGCTCTTTTGGTTTTCTCTTTTCAGAATCGGCCGGAAGGATACAGATTCCCCGAGTGGAACACCCCAGCTCTCGGGACAACCGACGATTTCCATCATCCAAGGCAAACCTCGACACAAACAGCACGCTGGTACAACGATACACGTGAGACAGACGCCATCACCCGTCAACGAATCACCCCCACCTCACTCTCGTCATCTAGTTTCCCCGCAGGAGGCGCCACACGTAGTCCGGTCACCATCTCAAGTTTCGTACTCATCAGAAACGTACGACCCGAGCACCGAGATGACTACCTACAGGAGTGAACTCTATATCCCCATCAAACCTGATGAGATGACGTTTGAAGAACGTCAGAGAAAGATGTGGGGAGACATGGACCTGAGGATGGAGCAACGTCGGCGTGAATGGGAGTCGGAGATCGAGCACATGCGGAGGGAGTTCTTCAGTTTGAAACCGATTGATTTCGGCAGCTCCAGAATGAGTTCCATCGAGCGCNTTAATATCAATACATCCCTACTTTCACATCCCCTCAGCAGAGGGGCTCCGAAACGATCTCCTCTCCCGACCGACCTCCAGTGTAAGGGGCAGTAGGAGCCGTAAATGTCCTGAGTGTCTCGGGACGAACTTTCTTGCCTTTCCGTGTTTCAGATTAGGAAGGACCCGAAGAGGGCCTTCCATAATAACCAATGGTTCTCTAATATTTTTCAAGCAGCAGCTTCTGAAATGGGGCTGTTTACATCACGGGTCAACACAGTAACCAATATGGCGGCCGTGTCAGCCATCTTGGTTGGGATTCCACTCTACCCACTTTCTCACCAGGTCTTTTGGCTTTCTCTTTTCAGAATCGGCCGGAAGGATACAGATTCCCCGAGTGGAACACCCCAGCTCTCGGGACAACCGACGATTTCCATCATCCAAGGCAAACCTCGACACAAACAGCACGCTGGTACAACGATACACGTGAGACAGACGCCATCACCCGTCAACGAATCACCCCCACCTCACTCTCGTCATCTAGTTTCCCCGCAGGAGGCGCCACACGTAGTCCGGTCACCATCTCAAGTTTCGTACTCATCAGAAACGTACGACCCGAGCACCGAGATGACTACCTACAGGAGTGAACTCTATATCCCCATCAAACCTGATGAGATGACGTTTGAAGAACGTCAGAGAAAGATGTGGGGAGACATGGACCTGAGGATGGAGCAACGTCGGCGTGAATGGGAGTCGGAGATCGAACACATGCGGAGGGAGTTCTTCAGTTTGAAACCGATTGATTTCGGCAGCTCCAGAATGAGTTCCATCGAGCGCGTGGACAACCTGAGGACTTGTTACGTGAAAGGCGAGGATGGTTCTCCCAGATTTAAAGTTCGTTTCGACGTGCACGAGTTCAAACCCGATGAGATCTCAGTACAGACGCAGGACAGACGACTCGTGGTGAAGGCCCGCCACGAGGAGAGGACGCAGAATTCAACAGTCACCAGAGAATTCAGCCGCCAGGTGGACATTCCGAAAAATGTCGACCCGAAAGCAATGCAAGCTTCGGTGACAAAAGATGGCGTTCTGATCATAGATGCACCTCTATCGTCACCGGATTATCAGATGCTGACCAGTAGTACCAATGCTGCACCAATCGGATCCTTGATAGAGTCACCATTCTCGCTCCCAATGTCTTCATCTGGCCTAGGACCGGGGATCGTTACTAAGGGAGACGGCACACGTGAACTACGCCTTGAAATCGATGTAGGAACGCAGTACAAACCTGAAGAAATCACGGTCAAAACGGTCGACAGAAAGATCTGCATCAGCGCACGACATGAGGAGAAGATGGGGAACAGAACCTCGTTTTCGGAGTTCAGCAAGGAGTACGAGATCCCTGAAAGCGTCGATCCTTTCACCGTAAATGCATATCTTACGGACACTGGTAAATTAATTGTGGAAGCCCCGCTGCAGAGCCAACAACCGCCCACACCCCCGCCGAGGGCGACAGAGCCAAGGTTTACGGTCACCGTCCAAAGGCGGTAGGACGACCTCGGATGAACTTTATACGGTTACAGTATTTGGTGGAATGCTTGTTTCGTGCGAAGCGCTTGGTCGCTTGCGCAATAAAGCCCAAAATGGCAGTGTGTACAGCCGTGTGGCGTGCTGAATGATCGGCAATACGTTTGCTTAGTGGTCACCATTTGAGGTAAATCATGTGCACGCTTTCAAAATGGGATTACACTCTTATAATTAACATGTCCACGAGGGGGCACTGCTTTGCTTGATTCTGCGTTGTCATCATGACGTCATGGCGGTGCCAATAGGTGGCGTCTGCTTTATCTGGTTCTTAAACCCCTTGGTCATTAAACCACAAGCTGTTGATAGATTATGATATATATTCTAGTAACTTTTTAAAATGTTGATTTTCATATACCTGTATATAGACACTGACTGTTGTTTGGTCTTCGAATGGAAACATTATTGCTGTATTTCGATTCGCCATGGCCAGTTCGGAGTACCGCATTAAAGGAGCTTTCGACGACGCCGTTTAGAGTTGTTCCCTAACCTGCCGCTAGAGTGCGATCAGTATTGGACAGGAAAGGAATATATATGTATGGAAGTGGGCCTAGTGGGAGGAATAAACCGTTACCGTTCAATTTCAAAACCCGTCTGGAGGAATACTCAATGGGTCGTATTTTAGAACGTTCCTTAACGTTAAGGTCGACCTTAAGTCTATTGTAAAACCGTTGAGAACAATAGATTTAAGGTGGACTTTAATGTTAAGGAACGTTCTAAAATACGGCCCAATGATTACGCACCGTATTACAAAAACCAAAAGTGACTTCGAGATAGTCCGAAGCTTTTGGACTTGATAAAGACGCGTAGCACCTTTTGACCCACACTCCACGCAGGGCTTGCAATACAAAGTCATCTGAACGACGGATTATAAGTACATGTACCGTTTACCGATGACTTTGGGCCGTATTTTAGATTTAAGGTCCACCTTAAATCTATTGTTCTCGATGGTTTTACAATAGACTTAAGGTCGACCTTAACGTTAAGGAACGTTCTAAAATACGACCCTTTGATTTTTCCGTATAAAACAGCGCCATGCTGCATTCCTGTAGAAAGTAGGGAGATCAGGATTGCTTGGAGTGTGGGGCGAACATGTCTGTAGTTCGTTAAATGCCTCCATATTCCAATAGTAATAGCAATACACAGCTTCCTTTGGTGACCGTTGCTTCATTGAGGGGCCATTGGCTCATCATGCAGGATCTTAAAGTGTATTCATGGCACACAGTAATAAATCTTTTTGAATGTTCAGCCGCGAGATTTGGTTCTTCACTTCGAGTGAGAAAAAAGTCGTTTCCCCTTCCATCCCACGTTGTCGAGTAGGAGTGGGAGATTAAGTTATGATATTGGGTGGGCCGAGGCCTGAATTTTGGGCGTGGGTCTTACAGATGATCGGGGAATTTAAAGTATGTTTCTCCATTGCCTTAGACAGCGCAGGCAAGGCTGCTGCATCCTGAGAATCTCAGGTCATTTACGGTCGTACCTCCCTCAATGGACCTGAACCAAGCGCGAGTTGGGGAGCCGGTTGTGAAGACCCTGGGTGCGAGGATGAGGCTGCTGCTGCTGGCCTGAAGGTGTTACAATGTACATTCATAGCAGATGTCCACTGGCAGTTCGCCTGATGGATTGAATGGATTAATGCTGAAGCTGTCTAGACGAGAACTGCACCACGGCACACAGAAGTTTCGCCTGCGCGCGCCGGACCTGATTAGGGACGTTTGGCAAGGCTCCGTATCGTCGATCCGTGTCACGTATGACGTATCGAGCTATGTAATGCATTTTCTATTAAAATCATACGTCATATTATATGGCGCATCGATACTTCCCTTGATTGCGTCTAAGTCAGTGAAAATGCTACGGCAGAAGCATGCAGCATACATGAAAAGGTAATGAAGTAGCATTCTACGGAAATGCGGATCAGTCGTATCGGAAAGTTAAGTCAAGGCAGGTGATTGAGTGGGTGGAGAAAAAACGAGAGAGTGTATCAGGAATGGTTGGCAAATGTTTGCCTTTTGCCGAAGAACATGCAGAAGTCGAAGGCGATGAGTGTTGGGACGGTGAATCACCATCCTCCCACCGCAGGGCTAGTCTCGCTCACACAACCTCTTCATACACTTTGTGTGCGAGCGTAGGAAGTCAAGAGGAGCGAGACCCAAGCCTTGAGGCGGGATGATGGTGAATCACGACTGCACCAGTTGCGGATGAAGCCGAGTTGATGTCGAACTTGACTGGTTGAGTTTCGGGTGGTAGGCCTATGCGGTTCGCCGACTTCAGACTTCCACTCGATGGCGGGTTAGATACCTTTCCAGTTCATGGTTCACGCGTGGATACAGCCACGAACCAATTACGTGACCCCACACCCGTAAAAATCGCTTTTCACAGGAAATGTAGCCTTCATGTACCAGCACCAAGCATCACCAGAGAGACTCCTGGCGTTCATTTATTGAACTGATAAAAGGCTCGCAGGTTTTGCTTGTACAGACGGTGACCGTCTGGCGCGTAACCAACGCGTCGGAAAAGCGTTCAACCAATCAGGCAGGCGGTAACACGGACAGAAACACCTACCGAAGAATCTGATTGGCGGAACGCCTGCAGGACGCGCTAGTCTGTCACCGCTTTAAAGGCTCGTTTCCACAGACGCGTTTCACGCTGCGTGATGCGTCAAATCTTTTGTTATTTTCCGCCGCTCTGCTTCCAAACAATGGGCGAAGCGTCAAAACGCTCACGCTACCGCTTCTGTGGAAACGGGCCTTTTGAGATCCAGTGGGGCGCGAAACATGGAAACACGCGCCGAACAAAGGCTAGGAAGCGCAGAGGGGTTGTTTAGTTACCGAACTCCAATATTCACACCAAAACTGTGTAGACTCAAGTGACATATTCGAGTTAATGGGTGGAATGCAGATTCAAGATGGTGGCTATGGCGGCCATGTTGGATCAGAGCACAACCATCGACAGGCTAGAGTGCACTAACATCAGATGAAGGCAAAAACAAATCAACCGTCTGAAATTCGACCAATTTATTTCTATCATCATCAGTTAAATAAATAGACCAATCTAAAATCTTGGCGACATCATAGCCATGACAATAAATCATTCCTTACTACAGAATACAGCACGAGAAAGCCAGCTCTGGAGAACGCTATATGGAATTGATGAAAATATGAGGCTATCTATTATAACAGGAATGACAAAATGGCTGCAAACTTGTCAGCAATACTCTGAACGAAACTTGTCATGGGAATGAAATAAACATTCAAACGTCCAGGTATTCATCTGGAGCCCTCTGAAGGTATTCTTGGGTTCTTTGGGAAAATAGCTACAGCCTTGTTGAAAACATTACTATCTTAGTCAATAACAACCAACCTTGGTTGAAAACAACTACAACCTCGGTTGAAAACAACCACAACCTTACTTGAAACAGCTACAGCCACTGTCATGTCAGTTTTACTTATAACTATAACCATATAGTTATGACAGCTGTAAACAGCTACAGCCTCAGTCATGTCCACAAACAACTACAACCTCAGTAATGTCCACTGTAAATAACAACAGCCTCAGTCATGTCCACTGTAAACAACTACAGCCTTAGTCACGTCCACTGTAAACAACTATAGTCCTAGTCATATCCAATGTAAAACAATGACAGCCTCAGTCACATCCAATGTAAAACAATGACAGCCTCAGTCATGTCCAGTGTAAAACAATGACAGCCTCAGTCATGTCCACTGTAAACAACGACAGGCTCAGTCATATCCAGTGTAAACAACTAGCCTCAGTCATGTCCAGTGTAAACAACTGCAGCCTCAGTCATGTCCACTGTAAATAACTGCAGCCTCAGTCATGTCCACTGTAAATAACTGCAGCCTCAGTCATGTCCACTGTAAACAACTACAGCCTTAGTCACATCCACTGTAAACAACTACAGCCCTAGCCATGTCCAATATAAACAATGACAGCATCAGTCATGTCCGATGTAAACAATGACAGCCTCAGTCATGTCCAATGTAAACAATGACAGCCTCAGTCATGTCCAATGTAAACAATGACAGCCTTAATCATGCCAGTTATAAACAACAAGAGCCTCAGTTGCCTGTAGTTGGCCTGGTTTTAATGTCATATGAAAATAGAACTGGAGCAGACTGACATGATTTCTGCACTGAAATCAATCAAATGAGATGAACAGATCAGGAATGAAAATAGTTAGCATATGGAGAGAGGCTAATTATCACAACATACCATTTCAATATTACCGGTACTACATCTAATAGGATGGTTTCAAAGTATTTAATGTAGGCCTACCGCTCCATACTACATGAGAATTTTAACCCTTTCTCTATTAAAGGGCAATTTTGTTGAAAGTGAAAATGTACAAAAAGATTGAAAGGCAACTGGAACCTGCAGTATATAATATATTCATAGGAAAGCTCTGGAATCAGACAGCCTGAGTGAACTTCTCAGTTTAGAGAGTTGCCCTCTCTTAGACTCTATCACATGGAGAATAGGCCCAACAGGGAATCGAAACCCAGAACCTCAGCGGTGACAGGTGCTTATGTCTGCACTGTGCCACTCTGGCAGCCACAGACATTTGTGACTTGGATTGCACAGTAGGTGAACTACTCCTGAGGGTTGTTCAAAGGCACCTAAAAAGCCAGAGGCAGCATCAGGACAGACCACGGGAGTCCTTAGGCTGGGTTCACATAGAGTTACACCCTATATCAACACGGCGGCAAACAAAGGTTTCATGGTCTTGAATCCTTTGTGGAGCCATTGTTCGCCGGCGTGTCCGTGTACCATGTAGCTGTATGTGAACCCGGCCTTATGGTTAGAAATGTTATTCACCGTTATTCATGTCTAACCAGGAGGGAGTTGGCTCAAAAAGTCCTAAATACTGTGAAACCATCCGAAATCAGCAGAACAAAAGTATACACAACACCACTTTGTATGCGATCAATATAAAATAATCATCTTATTTACAGTCTATTCACATTAAAATCACATTATTTCAACATCTTTTGCTCAATCGTAAAAACACGTTACGTCATTCTGATAGTTCAAGCTGGTGGACAATGACACACTGGAACTCAAACGTCTGAATTAAGCCACATGTAGGCCTACACTCGTGTAGCCAAAAAACCCCACTTGTGCCATCCTCCCACAGCCGGGCTTGGGTCTTGTTCCTCTTCATACACTGAGTCACACACAAAGTGTGAGTGTGAGTGGATGAAGAGTAGCGAGGTAAAAACCCCGTTGGTGGGAGGATGCACTTGTGCACTCACAACAATAATGTGATGATGCTGCAGTTATCAGTACCACAGATATCAAGAAATTTCATGGCTAAATGGCAAACTGAGAGACCCTCACAGACAAACGGGAAACTTCAGTACATGTTAATTGCGGTACCAGAAACACTCCGGAATTTAAAACCCTAACTCAGATCAATCACCTCCAAACACATAATTCGAAAATTAATTCAGAAATTGACAACCCAAACTTGGCACATCTTATTTTCCCGGCCAATATTCTACAACTGCAATAAAATAAAACATCTACTTTTCTTCACTTTTTGAGGTACAAAACACAACTCTCTAGTTCTTGAGTATAATTTTATGTAAGGCCTAAAAAAAAAAAAGATCTGTTTCTGGTTTTCGCGCGCGTCAGTTCACACACCCCCGCATGCCAAGTTTTTTTTTCGCCAAAGTTCAAAAAATGACCGTAGCAGACGAATTTTGCACTGCCAGCGCCGCCTAGCGTATCCCTCACCAAGGATTAACAGAGTGAAGCAAAAAGCATTCAACTAAAGAGAGCAAACACAGCAAAGCAAACAACTGGTGTTGAGTCACATAGCTCCACAATACCAGACAATGCTACATAGCCCTTTGCAATTGCTTTTAGTGTATATATACAGGAGCAAGAGGACCTGTCATAGTTTTATATGTTTAATATTCTCACTTTTTGCACCATTGGGACACATTCCCATGCTTTAAAAAAGTCCCCAAAAAAAAAAAAAAAAACCGCATGACCGCATCAGTCATCACTGGACCCTAAAACCAGAAACAGATCTTTTTTTTTTTTTGGCCTTATCCTAAACTGTCTAGGTTAGAATACTGAACCAGGAGCTGAGTACGTAAGACCACATTATTAGCTCAACAAACATTGGGCATAGCAGGAGGAAACTGGTGTGCCCGAAGCAAACCTGTTCTGTCAAAGATAGCCTTCCTCTGTATCACAGGGAGAGCGAGTCGGACAAAGAACCGAATCAATTCCAGGCCATGTTAACACCTCAGAGTCTGAACATGGCATCCTTATTGTCAACAGAGTGGCCTGGTAAGATTCTATATGACATACAAGGCCATAATACCCATACACGTACGTTGCACAATGCATCTTTCAGGCTTGGATACCAGTCGCATATTCCTAAGAATTTTTTTTAAATCAAAAATCTCAAATAATGGCTTAGCTTTGTGAGCTCTTCCTGAAGTATACAAACATCCATGATGAAAACTTGTCATGATTTTAAAGATATCTTTTTTCACTACATTTTGCCATCAGAAAAGAGGGTTAATTCCAAAACGCACAGCATTATTGTCACGATTCATCGATTCCCACTTTTTGGCAAAAAAATGTCTACCGCGTAGTCAATGTTTAGTGCAGACGATCATTCAATATTGATGCACATGCACTTCAGACATCCACGAGAGACCATTCACATCATCTGCATAATGATTGTTGACAGTTTATGCAACCAACCTGAAAATATGTTACTTGGGTAACAATAGTTACAAGACTGTATACCAAGTTAGCATTTAGATTGCATTGGGCCTGTATGACATGTTGTCAATTGGAAAAGTGCAATACAATCTTGTACCAATCTTGTTCCCAGGGTCCACCATCGACTGAGCCCCCCCCAAAAATAAACGCAAATGTTGATAACTAGAAAGCCAATAGGCATTGGACAAGGTTGGAAATTTTACCAACTTTGGTGCTGCCTCCTGTGGGAGACATAGAACTAAAGAATAGGCATGTCCTCTTCAAACAATGGGAAACATCCTGCCAACTAGGCCGACTACTGCAACTTGAAGGCAACTGGACCTGTTTCGACGTTTCGTCCCTCTTGCACTAACTGTGTCAAGGACATCGTGATATGCAGTTACTCAGTCGACTTTGCTCTGTTTTTATTATGTCCTCCCATTATTATGTCCCCCGTCGGGATAAATGTGGGTTCCCTTTTATTGTAAAGTTCCAAAGCATTTTTGTTTTGCTAGTACAATACATGTATAAGAGCCTGTGTGAAAACAGAAACTCAACCGTCTGTCCGACTGCAAATGAATTAAAATGTGACTAGTATTATGGCTTAGAGTTAACCTGTACACAATCTGCCAACACCACGTATTCTATGGAACGAACATGTACTTAAACTAAAAATCGCAATTTCTATCCGTATAAAATTTTAATTATGGCATATCATCAACTTAAAATGCAATGTCTATTTCACTTTGGTTACCATCTGGACCAGTTCGGATGGTTTCAAAACTCCCTAATGCTGCATATTTTCTGATATTGAGCCGAGCACTGTGAACTCTTATTACAGTATGTTTAAATCATCTGGACCCCGATGGGAGGACCCTTTGTTTGTCAGGCAGACCTTGGTATTGTTGCTGAAGTCTGGCTATTGAAATGCATTTTATTGGCAGGACACTTCCAGCCAATCTCATGCCTATGCCTGTATTCAATTTCGAATCATCAAGGCCTAGTTGCATGTTCTATTTCCATCCAAATTTCAAGCGTACAGAAGGACGAACATGCCCAGAATAACCAAACCAGATCTGATAACTATGCAATGGGTAAGACACTACTGTGGTCAATCTGATATCGGGTTTATTCCATGTCTGAATAGGGACGTGTTAGTTCCAACAGATGCCAGAATGGTCTGTGGGCATATGAAGGGTCTATGGTATGCATTAGTTGTATATCCAAGGCTACAGTACTGGGTCTACCTTGAACTGAATTTGATACTGGGAAATGGCCATCGGCAGAGTCAGCAAAAGGGGCAAACAAAGGAGTTTTACTGTTGCTAGTTAACCCATCAAAACTGGTCCAGAGAAATAAGGAAACTGCTGCCTTTGAATCTGGAAGAGGTTGAAATAGGTTGTTGACAATAAATGAAGCTTCAAAGGTCATGATCAGCAATGTAAGGCAAAAATAAGTAAATGAGAGGAACAGTTTGAAGCAAGCCACAGTTTTTAGGAAGCGTGCAAATTAAATCAAGATACAATGCCGACATATTGGCTGTCAAAATGTAAAACGACATCACGGCATGAACATTGCGTCAACAGACAGATCGTGACGTCAAAATGTCATGACGTGACGTGACAGTTTGACTTCATCGTCGGCGGCCATTTGATGGCCAACATGGCTGAATCTTTGCAGTCATGTGACCATTATGACATCAGTGAAGAACCTCTACAGTGAACTCTATGCAGAGTGTGACAAAATCAGATTTATTCGCATATTCTGCCAACTACTGATGTCAGACCAACACCCATCTAAGCAGCTACATCTGCATGTAGCCTACACACGATGTACAGATACCAGTGTACCCCCAGCATCTACAGATCTTACTGCAAAGCAAGTTACAATACCCAGGCAAAATCAGATCATGGCCAGATCAAGATTACATTGTAACTGACCATGCAATGTACGGTGCTCAGGCCCGGTGCTCAGGCTGGGTATAATCCTCCTCATACACGGGATTGGTCCTATACCCATTCTGGCAGTACCGACTTGATAATGCCATGTGATAACCTAACACAGTCAACTGTCAGATCATATCCAGTGCTGTGTTATTTGAAGAGCATTTTAATTCTCTTGGATGAACCTGTGAAGGGCATCACAGTTAGTAGTAACACTAAAGACAGCACACTGAATGTTAGTTCTGAACCAGTAGGCCCAGGTATATTTGATACGAATGTCACCATCAAATGAGATTACATGTACAAACTCCAACAAAATCTCCAACATCGAGATATGTACTGGTCGATGTGACCAAGATCTGATGTCAGGTTACGTCTGGGTTTATCAATGCAAAGCACTGCGCTCAGGTTACCCGAGGCTTCAATGTAATCTCAATGTGACCATGATTTGATCGGTAGTCATCTGGAATCATGTTAACTGCCATCATGTTCTGCTGGTATTCACGGCCCACTGAATCTATTCCCCTGAAAACAGAATTCAACACTTGAAATTGATATAATCAGCAAATAGACTGGAGAACATATACATCATTGTGCCAAATAGAAATTAAACCGCTTGTAGAAGTTTCGGTGTTAAGTCGAGCTAAAACCTATCACTGAATTTGACAAATAAAACAAAGAACAACAAATCATGGACTAGGAAATCTGACCTAAAAATTTTGTCATTAAGGTTTGAGAGTTTTCTGTAGGAAACAACCATAACCTAGATAAAAGTAAGCAAGTTTTTTATGGACTCCACCATAAAGTAAGCAAGTTTTTTATGGACTCCACCATACATCTGACATGTAGGCCTATTTATCCCTGCCTCAGTAAACCATGATACGATTGATACTACAAGAGCTGTGGCCACTGTACGCTCAAGTCGGCGGCCTCCAAATCAAACCGTTTTCGGGGGGGGGGGGGGGGGGTGCACGAAGCTAAAGTTACAAAGACTGAAAGAAACAGAGGATGGTTTTCATTACAATAATATCTGGGTAGGAGTTAAAAGGGAAATTTGAAAAATAAAACTTCTCAAGTCCTTGAGAAACATGTCATTAGCCAGGTCAATCATGGTACAACTAAACTGTGTGTTGTCAACATAAAAAACACATTTTGCTACGGTGTGTATGCGAAATAAGACAAGAGGGGGGTTTGCTGGGTGAACACGCAACACAATCGGACATCACAACATCAGAGCTAGACAGGGATGAAAATGTGAAATGAAAGAACTTATACAACATCATATTCAATTCTTTCGACAGGAAAGTCTTTTAAAGGTGTCTTCGGACTGATACTGCCTGACTGATGGACAGAGAAATTATTCATGGAAACTTACTTTCAAGTCATCAAACTATTAGCTGAATAAGGCTAACACAGAAAATCGAAAGATTTATGGCATTTCTGGTCACAAGACCAATTGTCCCAGTGACATATCCATGCAAATGTGGGACAAATGAATCTGTGGCAATGTATATGTCCTACATCACTGTTTGATGAATTGAAATGTTTGCAAACTATAGGGCTATACACATGTAGTATGGCAATAAATTACCTAATGTGACATGTTTGAATACTTTTGTTTTACAAAAAAGACATAGCAGAGCGTGTCAAGAGCCCAAAAGGAAATGAGGACACTAGGTCACATGAACAGTGCAGAGAACTCACAAAAGTACATAAAATATGAAAAATCTGATTCCACATGTAACCCTATGAGGAACCCGCATGACTGCAGATGGCGCAGTCAGTATAAGACCCGAATGACGTACTGACGTCACTTTTTTCGCTGTTGACGTCACGTCGTCAAAGCAGGTGTACATTTTTCTACACAATTTTCCGTGGAAATTTCCCCAAAAGACGTTGTCAGTATTGGCATCCTGTGGCATTTCTGACGAAACAAAGCAGTGATATATGGAGAACTTTGAACATGAAACAGGACAGTGTAATTTAATCAAAATTGAACCAAAGAGAGTGGTTTATTTTGGGGCAAGAAGTAAATGGAAATACTGTTAGAAAATAGGACTTCCGGGTCTTACACTGACAGCGCCACGTCGTGGCGTAGTTCTGCGGGTTCCTCATTATAACTGACCCCAGGCCCATCTACCCCTGAATCTGTCATGGCTACTGATGCCAGTCATACATAGCCATGGCACCTGATGAACTGAAAGCAACTTGAGAAAGCAAGTCATATCATCAAGAACATCAAGATCTAATAAACAGAATGTATGCACTTTATTTAGTCCATTAAGGATTTATTTTTACTTCAGCAGGATTGGACGGAGTCCAGCATTTGCAGCAGAGACATTTGTTCACAATTTTGTAGATTTTGGGCAACATTATTTCACTGTCCAAATGACCAGGGGTCATTCACTGATTCAGCACAACGTGACTGACCGCCCACGGTATACTTACCAGTGGAGATAGAATCACAGCCATGATCAAACATTTCCCCGAGGGGCGAGCTACTATTGGTTCTTCTTGCTTGTTTCCCATCAAGGGCATCGAGGGTTTGATAAATAAACAGGCCTAGAGCACAGATCAGGAGGGCCCAAGCAGGAATCTGTAACAAGAACAAGATAAAGATTCGACAAGGATTCAGAAGCCGCAGATTTTCATTATCTACTGATCAAGATGAGCAAAACATACTTCATTATCTTTGACAAACTCTAGGTAAAGAAAAATATTGTTAGATAGACCCCCTTCATTCACAAGTAACCCCTTCATAATTCGCTGCAATAGCCTAAGTAGGCCTAGGGGTCCATGTACGCCTAGGCCTTCATCATCATCACTTCGGATTCATGTTCCTTCTGGAACTTTTCCGCTGACATTGTAACTAATTAGACATAAATCCTGTGGTACGTCCGTAGCACAGAGACGCAAGGGGAGGATATCAATATAGCCTATATCCATCCAATAAACATCAACATAACTCAAATGATGGCCTTATTATTTTTTAGTGAAGTTTATGATATATATTCTAGTAACTTTTTAAAATGTTGATTTTCATATACCTGTATATAGACACTGACTGTTGTTTGGTCTTCGAATGGAAACACTATTGCTGTATTTCGATTCGCCATGGCCAGTAAGGAGTACCGCATTAAAGGAGCTTTCGACGACGCCGTTTAGAGTTGTTCCCTAACCTGCCGCTAGAGTGCGATCAGTATTGGACAGGAAAGGAATACATTTGTGTATTTATGGAAGTGGGTCCAGTGGGAGGAATAAACCGTTAACCGTTCAATTTCAAAACCCGTCTGGAGGAATACTCAATGATTACGCACCGTATTACAAAACCAAAAGTGACTTCGCGATAGTCCGATGCTTTTGAACTTGATGAAGACGTAGCACCTTTTGACCCACACTCCACGCAGGGCTTGCAATACAAAGTCATCTGAACAATTTCCTGTAGAAAGTAGGGCGAGCAGGATTGCTTGGAGTGTGGGGCGAACATGTCTGTAGTTCGTTAAATGCCTCCATATTCCAATAGTAATAGCAATACACAGCTTCCTTTGGTGACCGTTGCTTCATTGAGGGGCCGTTGGCTCATCATACAGGATCTTAAAGTGTATTCATGGCACACAGTAATAAATCTTTTTGAATGTTCAGCCGCGAGTTTTGCTCCCTAACTTCGGAATGTGCTACGTACCGTGTCCGTACAGTGCTTCTTGCGGTTGTTGTGGTCTGATATCGGGGGTAGGTCTTGGCCCTAATGCCTGGTCAGTGTTCCTGGCAAGGGCTAGAACAGGTTGGGCGCCTACCAGGTTCGGGTAGGGGAGATCAGGGTATATATGCATTATGCGGTAACGTCGCCCACTTTGACGTTCAAAATCATGGGGCTGTATTCTAGAAGCTTCCTTAACTCTAAGGTTTACCTTTATCTATTGTTTGCAGGGCAGAATACAAAAGCATAAAGTGGGCCTTACAGTTAAGGACGCTTCTAGAATACGAGCCATGGTAAAAATAGGTACTTTTGCAGCATAAGCTTGCGCCTCTGCTCAATAGTTCGTCGGACCTTAATGTTGCATCGATGCTTCCGTTCAATTGCCTACGGCAGAAGTAGCATACATGAAAAGGTAATGAAGTAGCATTCTACGGGAATGCGGATCAGTCGTATCGGAAAGTTAAGTCAAGGCAGGTGACTGAGTGGGTGGAGAAAAAACGAGCGAGTGTATCGGGAATGGTTGGCAAATGTTTGCCTTTTGCCGAAGAACATGCAGAAGTTGAAGGCGATGAGTGTTGGGACGGTGAATCACCATCCTCCCACCGCAGGGCTGGTCTCGCTCACACAACCTCTTCATACACGAGCGTAGGAAGTCAAGAGGAGCGAGACCCAAGCCTTGAGGCGGGATGATGGTGAATCACGACTGCACCAGTTGCGGAGGAAGCCGAGTTGATGTCGAACTTGACTGGTTGAGTTTCGGGTGGTAGGCCTATGCGGTTCGCCGACTTCAGACTTCCACTCGATGGCGGGTTAGATACCTTTCCAGTTCATGGTTCACGCGTGGATACAGCCACGAACCAATTACGTGACCCCACACCCGTAAAAAAACGCTTTTCACAGGAAATGTAGCCTTCATATACCAGCACCAAGCCTCACCAGAGAGACTCCTGGCGTCCACTTATTCAACTGATAAAAGGCTCGCCGGTTTTGCTTGTAAAGGCGGTGACCGTCTGGCGCGTAACCAACGCGTCGGAAAAGCGTTCAACCAATCACGGACAGAAACACCCTACCGAAGAATCTGATTGGCGGAACGCCTGCAGGACGCGCCAGTCTGTCAGCGCCTTTAGGAGATCCAGTGGGGCGCGAACCATGGAAACACGCGCCGAACAAAGGCTAGGAAGCGCAGAGGGGTTGTTTATAGAGGGGTTATTCACACCAAAACTGTGTAGACTCCAGTGACATATTCGAGTTAATGGGTGGAATGCAGATTCAAGATGGTGGCAGTGGCGGCCATGTTGGATCAGAGCACAACCATCGATAGGCTAATGCACTAACATCAGATGAAGGCAAAAAACAAATCAACCATCTGAAATTCGACCAATTTATTTCTATCATCATCAGTTAAATAAATAGACCAATCTAAAATCTTGGCGACATCATTGCCACAATAAATCATTCCTCACTACAGAATACAGCACGAGAAAGCCAGGTCTGGAGAACGCTATATGGAATTGATGAAAATATGAGGCGATCTAAACAGGAATGACGAAATGGCTGCAATACTCTGAACGAAACTTGTCATGGGAATGAAATAAACATTCAAACGTCCAGGTATTCATCTGGAGTCCTCTAAAGGTATTCTTGGGTTCTTTGGGAAAATAGCTACAGCCTTGTTGAAAACACTACTATCTTAGTCAATAACAACCAACCTTGGTTGAAAACAACTACAACCTCTGTTGAAAACAACCACAGCCACTCTCATGTCAGTTTTACTTATAACTATATTCGTCATGACAGCGGCTGTAAACAGCTACAGCCTCAGTCATGTCCACAAACAACTACAACCTCAGTAATGTCCACTGTAAATAACAACAGCCTCAGTCATGTCCACTGTAAACAACTACAGCCTTAGTCACGTCCACTGTAAACAACTATAGTCCTAGTCATATCCAATGTAAAACAATGGCAGCCTCAGTCACATCCAATGTAAAACAATGACAGCCTCAGTCACATCCAATGTAAAACAATGACAGCCTCAGTCACATCCAATGTAAAACAATTACAGCCTCAGTCATGTCCAGTGTAAAACAATGACAGCCTCAGTCATGTCCACTGTAAAACAATGACAGCCTCAGTCATGTCCACTGTAAACAACGACAGGCTCAGTCATATCCAGTGTAAACAACTACAGCCTCAGTCATGTCCNAGTCACATCCAATGTAAAACAATGACAGCCTCAGTCACATCCAATGTAAAACAATGACAGCCTCAGTCATGTCCAGTGTAAAACAATGACAGCCTCAGTCATGTCCACTGTAAAACAATGACAGCCTCAGTCATGTCCACTGTAAACAACGACAGGCTCAGTCATATCCAGTGTAAACAACTACAGCCTCAGTCATGTCCAGTGTAAACAACTACAGCCTCAGTCATGTCCACTGTAAATAATTGCAGCCTCAGTCATGTCCACTGTAAATAACTGCAGCCTCAGTCATGCCCACTGTAAACAACTACAGCCTTAGTCACATCCACTGTAAACAACTACAGCCCTAGCCATGTCCAATATAAACAATGACAGCATCAGTCATGTCCGATGTAAACAATGACAGCCTCAGTCATGTCCAGTGTAAACAATGACAGCCTCAGTCATGTCCAATGTAAACAATGACAGCCTTAATCATGCCAGTTATAAACAACAAGAGCCTCAGTTGCCTGTAGTTGGCCTGGTTTTAATGTGATATGAAAATAGAACTGGAGCAGACTGACATGATTTCTGCACTGAAATCAATCAAATGAGATGAACAGATCAGGAATGAAAATAGTTAGCATATGGAGAGAGGCTAATTATCACAACATACCATTTCAATATTACCGGTACTACATCTAATAGGATGGTTTCAAAGTATTTAATGTACAGCTCCATACTACATGAGAATTTTAACCCTTTCTCTAAAGGGCAATTTTGTTGAAAGTGAAAATGTATAAAAAGTTTGAAAGGCAACTGGAACCTGCCATATATATACATATTCATAGGAAAGCTCTGGAATCGGACAGCCTGAGTAAACTTCTCAGTTTTAATACCGGTAGTAATAGAGAGTTGCCCTCTATCACATGGAAAATAGGCCCAACAGGGAATCGAAACCAGAACCTCAGAGGTGACAGGTGTTTATGTCTGCACTGTGCCACTCTGGCAGCCACAGACATTTGTGACTTGGATTGCACAGTAGGTGAACTACTCCTGAGGGTTGTTCAAAGGCACCTAAAAAGCCAGAGCGGGCAGCATCAGGACAGACCACGGGAGTCCTTAGGCCGGGTTCACATAGAGCTACACCCTATATCGACATGGCGGCAAACAAAGGTTTCATGGTCTTGAATCCTTTGTGGAGCCATTGTTCGTCGGCATGTCCGTGTACCATGTAGCTGTGAACCTGGCCTTATGGTTAGAAATGTTATTCACCGTTATTCATGTCTAACCAGGAGGGAGTTGACTCAAAAAGTCCTAAATACTGTGAAACCATCCGAAATCAGCAGAACAAAAGTATACACAACACCACTTTGTATGCGATCAATATAAAATAATCATCTTATTTACAGTCTATTCACATTAAAATCACATTATTTCAACATCTTCTGCTCAATCCTTGTATCGTAAAAACACGTTACGTCATTCTGATAGCTCAAGCTGGTGGACAATGACACACTGGAACTCAAACGTCTGAATTAAGCCGCATGTAGGCCTACACTCCTGTAGCCAAATAACCCCACTTGTGCCATCCTCCCACAGCAGGGCTTGGTCTTGTTCCTCTTCATACACTCGCACTGAGTGGATGAAAAGTGGTGCAGTAAAAACCGGCCCCGTGGTGGGAGAATGCACTTGTACAGTCATAACAATAATGTGATGATGCTGCAGTTATCAGTACCACAGATATCAAGAAATTTCATGGCTAAATGGCAAACTGAGTTAGACCCTCACAGACAAACGGGAAACTTCAGTACATGTTAATTGCGGTACCAGAAACACTCCGGAATTTAAAACCCTAACTCAGATCAATCACCTCCAAACACATAATTCGAAAATTAATTCAGAAATTGACAACCCAAACTTGGCACATCTTATTTTCCAGGCCAATATTCTACAACTGGAATAAAATAAAACATCTACTTTTCTTCACTTTTTTGAGGTACAAAACACAACTCTCTAGCTCTTGAGTATAATTTTATGTTACCCTAAACTGTCTAGGTTAGAATACTGAACCAGGAGCCGAGTATGTAAGACCACATTATTAGCTCAACAAACATTGGGCATAGCAGGAGGAAACTGGTGTGCCCGAAGCAAATCTGTTCTGTCAAAGATAGCCTTCCTCTGTATCATAGGGATAGCGAGTCGGACAAAGAACCGAACCAATTCCAGGCCATTTTTAACACCTCAGAGTCCGAACATGGCATCCTTATTGTCAACACAGTGGCCTGGTAAGATTAGGTATGACATACAAGGCCATAATACCCGTACACGTACACGTTGCACAATGCATCTTTCACGCTTGGATACTTAGAGGAAAACCAGTCGCATATTCCTAAGAATTTTTTTAATCAAAAATCTCAAATGGGTCATATGAATAAAGACTAGTTAATGCTTTTACTTGAATTTTGCAATACAAATGCACTAGGCAATGCTGTACAAATCTGAAGTAAAAGCATTTGCTAGTCCTTATTCATATGACCCAATGGCTTAGCTTGTGAGATCTTCCTGAAGTATACAAACATCCCCGGTGAAAGCTTGTCATGATTTTAAAGATATCTTTTTTCACTACATTTTGCCATCAGAAAAGGAGGGTTAATTCCAAAACACACAGCATTATTGTCACGATTCACCGATTCCCACTTTTTTGCAAAAAAATGTCTACCGGGTAGTCAATGTTTAGTGCAGACGATCATTCAATATTGATGCACATGCACTTCAGACATCCACGCGAGACCATTCACATCATCTGCATAATGATTGTTGACAGTTTATGCAACCAACCTGAAAATATGTTACAATAGGTACAAGACTGTATACCAAGTTAGCATTTAGATTGCATTGGGCCGTATGACATGTTGTCAATTGAAAAAGTGCAATACCAATCTCGTTCCCAGGGTCCACCACCGACTGAGCCCCCCAAAAAATAAACGCAAATGTTGATAACTAGAAAGCCAATAGGCATTGGACAAGGTTGGAAATTTTACCAACTTTGGTGCTGCCTCCTGTGGGAGACAATAGAACTAAAGAATAGGCATGTCCTCTTCAAACAATGGGTAACATCCTGCCAACTAAGCCTACTACTGCAACTTGAAACTGTGTCAAGGACATCAGTTACTCAGCCTTCTTTGCTGTTTTTAATGTCCTTGGTATAACCACTCGCAGCGCCACCCCATCGGGATAAAAGTGGGTTCCTTTTTGTAATAAAGTTCCAAAGCATTTTTGTTTTGCTAGTACAATACATGTATGAGAGCCTGTGGGAAAACAGAAACTCAACCGTCTGTCCGACTGCAAATGAACTAAAATATGACTAGTATTATGGCTTAGAGTTAACCTGTACACAATCTGCCAACACCACGTATTCTATGGAACGAACATGTACTTAAACTAAAAATCGCAATTTGTATCCGTATAAAATTTTAATTATGGCATATCATCAACTTAAAATGCAATGTCTATTTCACTTTTGTTACCATCTGGACCAGTTCGGATGGTTTCAAAACTCCCTAATGCTGAATATTTTCTGATATTGAGTCGAGCACTGTGAACTCTTATTTACAGTACGTTTAAATCATCTGGACCCCGATGGGAGGACCCTTTGTTTGTCAGGCAGACCTTGGTATTGTTGGTGAAGTCTGGCTATTGACATGTGTTTTATTGGCAGGACACTTCCAGCCAATCCCATGCCTATGCCTGTATTCAATTTCGAATCATCAAGGCCTAGTTGCAAGTTCTATTTCGATCCAAATTTCAAGCATGCAGAAGGACGAACATGCCCAGAATAACCAAATCAGATCTGATAATTATGCAATGGGTAAGACACTACTGTGGTCAATCTGGTATCGGGTTTATTCCATGTCTGAATAGGTCTGTTAGTTCCAACAGATGCCAGAATGGTCTGTGGGCATATGAAGGGTCTATGGTATGCATTATTTGTATATCCAAGGCTACAGTACTGGGTCTACCTTGAACTGAATTTGATACTGGGAAATGGCCATCGGCAGAGACAGCAAAAAGGGCAAACAAAGGAGTTTTACTGTTAATTAATCCATCAAAACTGGTCCAGAGAAATAAGGAAACTGCTGCCTTTGAATCTGGAAGAGGTTGAAATAGGTTGTTGACAATAAATGAAGCTTCAAAGGTCATGATCAGCAATGTAAGGCAAAAATAAGTAAATGAGAGGAACAGTTTGAAGCAAGCCACAGTTTTTAGGAAGCGTGCAAAGCAAATCAAAATGTAAAACGACATCACGGCATGAACGTAGCATCAACACACCGATCGCGATGTCAAAATGTCATGACGTGACGTGACGTGATAGTTTTGACTTCATCGTCGGCGGCCATTTGATGGCCAACATGGCTGAATCTCTGCAGTCATGTGACCCGTTATGACGTCAGTGAAGAACCTCTATAGTGAACTCTAAGCATGAGTGTGACAAAATCAGATTTATTCGCATATTCTGCCAACTACTGATGTCAGACCGACACCCATCAAGGCCTAGTTGCATGTTCTAGTTGCAGCCACATCTGCACGTACATACGATGTACAGACACCAGTGTACCTCCCAGCATCTACAGATCTTACTGCAAAGCAAGTTACAATGCCCAGGCAAAATCAGATCATGGCCAGATCAAGATTACATTGTAACTGACCATGCAATGTACGGTGCTCAGGCCCGGTGCTCAGGCTGGGTATAATCCTCCTCATACGCAGGATTGGTCCTATACCCATTCTGGCATGCAATACCAACTTGATAATGCCATGTGATAACCTAACACAGTCAACTGTCAGATCATATCCAGTGCTGTGTTATTTGAAGAGCATTTTAATTCTCTTGGAGTAATCTGTGAAGGGCATCACAGTAGTAACACTAAAGACAGCACACTGAATGTTAGTTCTGAACCAGTAGGCCCAGGTATATTTGATACGAATGTCACCATTAAATGAGATTACATGTACAAACTCCAACAGAAAATCTCCAACATCGAGATATGTACTGGATGTGACCAAGATCTGATGTCAGGTTACATGTGGGTTTATCAATCAATGCAAAGCACTGCGCTCAGGTTACCCGAGGCTTCAATGTAATCTCAATGTGACCATGATTTGAACGGTAGTCATCTGGAATCATGTTAACTGCCATCATGTTCTGCTGGTATTCACGGCCCACTGAATCTATTCCCCTGAAAACAGAATTTAACACTTGAAATTGATATAATCAGCAAAGAAAGGACTGGAGAACAAATACATCATTGTGCCAAATAGAAATTGAACCGCTTGAAAAAGTTTCGGTGTTAAGTCGACCTAAAACCAATCACGGAATTTGACAAATAAAACATACATGTAGGTACTAAAACGAACCATGAAGTAGAAAAATCTGACCTAAAAAACATTTTCGGGGGGGGGGGGG
>NMRB01000236.1:124369-201951 GCA_002633025.1 Notospermus geniculatus | reverse complement strand
GGGGGGAATTCGGAGATACAACAAAAGATTGATGGCCCAAGGTCCTCTCGCTGAAAAATCTTACCCAGTTATAGAACTACCGGTACACTACCGAAAAAAGGGATTCAATAAAAAAACCATGATCATGGGACAATCTCACCTCAGTCATGGACCCTGGAATCCCTATCTATTCACAAGGGTGACCACCAACACAATCAGTCATGGACCCTGGAATCCCCATCTATTCACAAGGATGACCACCAACACAATCAGAGTGAGGGATGGCAGCAAATTTTGCAATAATTACCACATTACACATTGACGCACACAATTTTTATTCACATTGGAAGTTTGAGTGATTCGGAACATAATCAGTGACAAGAATGTCACCTAGAACATCAAGTAAAGCATTCACTTGGCTTTCTTTGCTGCTGACCGTGTGGTCCTCCGTGTCGCACCCTGGTCGGCGGTGTTGTTTGTATGCTCTCCCGTATTCTCGTCATCATCTTCATGTGGCTGGAGTTTTATTTTGAAGCAGTAGATTTGGAGGTATTCACAGATTTGTATGCACACTGCAGTGCAGTATCGTATCAAGTCCACTGTGCAGTATATCTGGAAGGAATAGTACTCTGAATAAACACTACGTTACTCAGATGAATCAACAGAACTCCACTCAGTGCAGTTCTAAGCTCATTGTGCCATTGTCAAAACCATTATGTTGTGTAGTCAGGGTACTGGGCCCAATGGAGAGAAAGCCTTTTATGTTTCCCCATTGTCGGGCTGAAATTTGCTCATAAGCCTGTAAGCTGAGGATGAGTCCGAGGCTGGCTTTCTTTGCAAGGTTGCAGACAAATCACATCTGCCAATTTGCAAAGGAACTCACCCAATATACATGTATAGGCTGTACATTTGAATGTCAATGCTATCTGTAGACCTATTAGAGCCATCCTCACACCCAGGGTCTTTACAACCGCTCCTCTTCTCACACTTGGTTCCAATTAATGGAGGGTACGACCGTAAATGACCTGAGAGTCTCAGGATTTATTAGAGCGTACATGGCCCTCAGCTCGTGATTCTACATCTTTATAAAGGCCCGAACCCACTGACGCGTTTTCCCGCAGCGGTAAAACGCAGCGGCAGAAAATGCTTTGTTAAAAGGCAGCAGACCGAGCAAAGGATTTGTCGGGTAGTGATGAAACCGCGGCGGGAAAACGCGACAGTGGGTTCAGGCCTTTACAATCCTACCAGACAGATACTTACACAACACAGGATGAGGACATAGTACTCATCAACTACTGTATTGAAGTATTGGTTGAAAAAGAGCATTCCCGGGCCAATCAGTGACGTGTCGAGGAAACTCATCTCACTTTTAGTCATGTGCGCCACCTGTAGGAGAATTAGGAAACTACTAATATAGAGATTCCAGTACTTCACACGCGTCTCAAAATTGCAGAATCTTTCCAGTCTTTTCTCCATTTCCATGGCTCAAGGTTCCAACTTACCACAAGTTTATTAGTTATTTTTGCCGCCACCAACCCAAAGGCCATCACGTACAAACACGGATGATTCTCGAATATGAATGTAGTGGATTTTTTATATATCATCAGGGCAAGAACGATGACAGCACCGATGGGGAACGCGGGGAATACAACACTTGTATCCTGTAAACAAAGCAATGCACTTTTAGAAGAATAACAATTGGAATTCACCGATCAACATGGCAGTTTTATTGAAATACTGGTTATTATCTCCACTACTGACTTTTAATCTGGCTACCTGGCAGTAGTTCACAAAACATCATCACCTCACTAGAACTCAATTACAACGCTTACCGCCACGGTGGCCCCATTTTTCCCGATTCCTCCCTTCATGAATATTATAGTGAAATTTTGTTGACATGTCATCACTGCAACGATGACGCTAAATATGACCATCACGATGTTCATCTGTAAACCGATCACAGGAACCTGAAAGAAAACAACAGGGACAGTGATATGTACTGTAAACCGTGAAATTTTCGCGAGCGTTTTATTTTCGCGATTTTCGAGATGAGAGGTCAAAACGCTAACTTAAATCGTGCAAAAATCGCTGGGCCTTAAAAATTTCTGAAGCTCAAGGGCAATATCGCGAAATTTATTTTTTGCGAATTTGTGAAGTAGGAAAATCACGAACAATTAGCGCCGCGAAAATTTCACAGCTTACAGTATTCAAGAAAAACCAAATTCTTGACACTCTGTTTTCTGCAGCAATATACAATGAGTTCGTTTGCCTGTGAAATCTGCAGAGCTCAACTCACCTTGTAATGCCAAAAACCGCCTCCAAATATGGCAGTCGCCATGTAGATGAAGATAATACAAAACTGAGCTTCTGTCACGTCAAATCTGAAATGGGATGAGACTACTTAGCAACCAAAGAATAAAACCACAAAAACTACAATTCTACAAACATCGTCAAAATTTTTCTTTTATCACCAGAGGAGATATTTTACAAGGGAGCCTGACGATTTCCACATTTCATATAGTACTTTACAAAATTATCATAGAAAACATCTGTGTCGAACTGAGAGTGAGAGTAACATTGCTAATCAACCATTTACAGTGCATTAGATATCTCAGTCAGCTGTGTGAGCTATGATAATCAAGCGAGACTTTCTTAACAGATCAAGGGGTGTAAGGGATGGAGAAATATCAGTCATGTCAGTTGAACCTGCAAGAGCCGTCACCCACCTAAAAAGCCACACCTAAATCCTTGCATTATTTTAGAAAACGTTTCCAGGAATACCAGTCAAACTGACTATAAGAAGTACGTTTGTTTTGCTTGATGTTTGGTTTTTGGTGCAGGCCGCATTTTGGCATCATTACACAGTGTGTCAAGTCCCAGTGAATTGGGATGGCGACATCACTACACTGTAAGGCAATTTCACTTGAAAGCATTGTGTCACAATGCTATATCCTGGTATTTCCGGAATCGGCACTGAGGTGATTTTTAATCAAAACCGTGTTCAGGGTTATAGCTTTGAGGACACATGTTCCAATTTTCAAACTGATAATGAACCACCTGTGACAGTTATAGTATTTCACACTTTGCACTGCACCGGATGATGGGCCACGGAAATACACATGTGTTGTCATAAGAGTGAAACACTCCCAGGTATACGCCACAGTTAGCAACAGCTGGAACACTGTTCAAACCCAACATTAACTCAAAAACCAATCATTTGCATACTGATTTGATAATTCATTTCATACTTCATGAATGTAGGCCTACATATTAATTGTTGGTTCACCACAGGTCACCATCAGGAAGATAAGATCAATAAAAACAGCTTACATTGCATCTAATCTAACAATGCAGTGCTAGCAATAAATCTAGGTTTAAATAAACAAACCTAGAGTACTGCTGCAGCGACTAGTTCAACACAGAACTCTACTTGCCAATTTCAGACAGAAATATGCATCAACAACAAATAAAGCAATGAAAATGGACGCGAGAGAAATTCACAATCGGGATGCAAGTTCCAGTGCTTCACGTTTGAAATCTGCAGTTGAGCTGCTCAAAGGCTCGAGGAGAGCTGTTCACTCGTAAAATTAGATGGTCAGTTACTCTTCAAGGATGCCGATGAGCGCAGTCAATCGAGCTCCTCGGTGCAATTTTGCGGGCGCGCAGGGGGCGCGAGCGTGATTGCGCCCATCTTACATGAAGCACTGAAGTTCTCACGCCTACCGTCGGCGTGAGACTCTGTGGAGAATTCTTTGCCTACAGTGCCTCACACCACCCAGGTGTAAATGGGTACCGGTCAGAATGATCAGGGTTGGGCACTGAATGAGGAGTTCGACTGAGATCTATTGAAAGGTTTCAGGACAGACTGGGTTAAAGTGCTAAGTCGAATGATTACTCTACCATTGTTGATATCAGAGGTGATTGACTAAAAATAAACGTAAACTTCAACTTGAACTCTAATGTCAAACAAACACAACAACAAAGGGGTCTGAACGTTCGGTAAGGCTAGGTGCACATTGACGGTAAATATCAATGCAGTAGGGTGTTTTTAAAGTCCTAACCTGGATAAATGACAAGTCCAGCAGCGTTGGGCCAGTCAACTTAAAAACACCCCTGCTGCATTGAGTGAGATGTGTGCCTAGCTTAAAAGAACAAGAGGCCCATGGGCCTTGCGCTCAGCTGACATTTGATGTCTCAGTTTGATTAAGGCATTGGCCTAAGAGGTAGGGCCTACTGCAGTCTNTTAACTCAAAAACCGATCATTTGCATACTGATTTGATAATTCATTTCATACTTCATGAATGTAGGCCTACATATTAATTGTTGGTTCACCACAGGTCACCATCAGGAAGATAAGATCAATAAAAACAGCTTACATTGCATCTAATCTAACAATGCAGTGCTAGCAATAAATCTAGGTTTAAATAAACAAACCTAGAGTACTGCTGCAGCGACTAGTTCAACACAGAACTCTACTTGCCAATTTCAGACAGAAATATGCATCGACAACAAATAAAGCAATGAAAATGGACGCGAGAGAAATTCACAATCGGGATGCAAGTTCCAGTGCTTCACGTTTGAAATCTGCAGTTGAGCTGCTCAAAGGCTCGAGGAGAGCTGTTCACTCGTAAAATTAGATGGTCAGTTACTTCAAGGATGCCGATGAGCGCAGTCAATCGAGCTCCTCGGTGCAATTTTGCGGGCGCGCAGGGGGCGCGAGCGTGATTGCGCCCATCTTACGTGAAGCACTGAAGTTCTCACGCCTACCGTCGGCGTGAGACTCTGTGGAGAATTCTTTGCCTACAGTGCCTCACACCACCCAGGTGTAAATGGGTACCGGTCAGAATGATCAGGGTTGGGCATTGAATGAGCAATTCCACTGAGATCTACTGAAAGGTTTCAGGACAGACTGGGTTAAAGTGCTAAGTTGAATGATTACTCTACCATTGTTGATATCAGAGGTGATTGACTAAAAATAAACGTAAACTTCAACTTGAACTCTAATGTCAAACAAACACAACAAAGGGGTCTGAACGTTCGGTAAGGCTAGGTGCACATTGATAGCAAATATCAATGCAGTAGGGTGTTTTTAAGTCCTAACCTGGATAAATGACAAGTCCAGCAGCGTTGGGCCAGTCAACTTAAAAACATCCCTGCCGCATTGAGTGAGATGTGCGCCTAGCTTAAAAGAAGGCGGCATACATAATACACAAAGAATAAAGACCTACACACTGAAAAGACAAGCCAAGTAAGCACAGTGCAATGGCTAAAACAGATGATTATTCAAGCAATGCAGTACACCATAGAAATTCAAGTCCACCTGATTAAGTGCAAGATAAACCATGATCCAATTCAGAACGAAAAGCGACGAGACACACACTGTAATACCACAACATGCAAATCTTACGGTCCGAACTGGAGGGTTCCCGTGACGTATGTTTGCCAATCCTGCACGAAGGAATAAAACTAGTTTGCCGACCATATTTGTAAACAAACCAGCTTGTTTACAACTTCGGCGTCTAACTCCTTTAAGTGCAAGATAAACCATGATCCAATTCAGAACGAAAAGCGACAAGACACACACTGTAATACCACAACATGCAAATCTTACGGTCCGAACTGGAGGGTTCCCGTGACGTATGTTTGCCAATGTGCAATATAAAATATCACTACAGAGGTGAAGCCGACAAAGAACATTAGACCTGGCCACGTCCCGAGTTCCATGGAGCAACACCAGGCCACTGTGATGAAGACTGAAAAGAGAGTTAGGGTAACAGTCCGGTCACAGACATGCGGAATAATTCATTAAAGACTGGGACAGTCAAACCGACCAACATTTGGTAATGAGTGCGTGTACCACTCCTCCCCTTTTGTGAAATAACGTACAGCGTGCCGCCGCCACCCCTGTGCTGCAAAGTATAAAACAAGTACAAGTACACATATGTTTGTTAGAGCCACATGCAAATGCATTTGATATTGCGTGCTTGAGGTCAATTCATGCAGTGAATGGACAGTCATTTAACTGAGGTTGGGGATTTAAGCACACATATTGACACTGATTATGTAACATGTAAAAGTCAAAACAAGCCTTGTCTTATCTGTAGCATCCAGAGGTAATCAGCTTGACAAAGGGATTACCTTAGGATGTATCTGTCGGGAGAGAGGGTGTAGTGTTCCCTAGACAAGGTGACATGATAGGAATTTGCAGAGATGCCACGGCAATCTGAAACAGAATGCTCAAGGAAATTCAAAAGCAGGAATTTAAAATAAAAACATTGAACACAGCATGAATCAAACTCATGCGAACAATAGCAATTTCTACAGTTGTTATGACGACATGTTACCATGGTGACCTCAAAGCATAGAAAAAATTCTCACTTGACATGAAATTGTACATGCTCACTGGTATGATGATATTGAGAGAATGCTTTTAAGAGGGAGCACTGAAGGCGAGGAATTAGGCCTGCATCCATGACCATGAGGAGAATCCAGGAAGTTGAAAAGATATGGGATCCAAGATTATCACTAAATCTGATGTAGATAAGGGCCATGCTCACCATCTCCAAAATTAACCAACAGTATTTGACTATTCTTCCAAATTATGAGACGAACTAAAATAAACAAAACGTCAGTGAGGATCTTTTCCTGCATGCTTTGGTGATTCCCATGGCTTCTGTCGTAATCTCTTGATTTAATGAGATCCTTACATTCCAAACCTGAGTGTGCCGGTCACGTAACTCTGCCAGTGTGCGAGGTAAAACAGGGCTAATGCAGAAAAACACTCAAAGAACAGGACACCCGGATAGGTACCTAGATGCATGGCACAGTGCACGAAGCTAAAGTTACAAAGACTGAAAGAAACAGAGGATGGTTTTCATTACAATAATATCTGGGTAGGAGTTAAAAGGGAAATTTGAAAAGTAAAACTTCTCAAGTCCTTGAGAAACATGTCATTAGCCAGGTCAATCATGGTACCAACTAAACTGTGTGTTGTCAACATAAAAAACACATTTTGCTACGGTATGTACGCGAAATAACTTAAGACAAGAGGGGGGTTTGCTGGGTGAACACGCAACAGAATCAGACATCACAACATCAGAGCTAGACAGGGATGAAAATGTGAAATGAAAGAACTTATACAACATCATAATCAATTCTTTAGACAGGAAAGTATTTTAAAGGTGTCTTCGGACTGATACTGCCTGATTGATGGACAGAGAAACTATTCATGGAAACTTACTTTCAAGTCATCAAACTATTAGCTGAATAAGGCTAACACAGAAAATCGAAAGAGTTATGGCATTTCTGGTCACAAGACCAATTGTCCCAGTGACACATCCATGCAAATGTGGGACAAGTGAATCTGTGGCAATGTATATGTCCTACACAACTGTTTGATGAATTGAAATGTTTGCAAACTATAGGGCTATACACATGTAGTATGGCAATAAATTACCTAATGTGACATGTTTGAATACTTTTGTTTTACAAAAAAGACATAGCAGAGCGTGTCAAGAGCCCAAAAGGAAATGAGGACACTAGCAGGGTTTCCGCCAGAGGGTAAAATGGGTAAAATTCCGTACCCTAAAATTTTTCCAGGGTACGGATCCGTACCCTCAAAAATTTGATAAATTCACATATTTATCAGCAGTATTCATTGTTTTTCACCATTTAACATCATATTTCACGATGGAAAGTGATTTTATGCTTCAAAATACGCCTAAAATGGCACTAAACATCGTTTAAAACCAAAATAAACAAATAAAAATAAAAATAAAAATTTTTCAAAAAAAAAATTTTTTTCAAAAAAAATTTTTTTTTGGTCCGTACCCTCATTTTTTTTTCTGGCGGAAACCCTGACTAGGTCACATGAACAGTGCAGAGAACTCACAAAAGTACATAAAATATGAAAAATCTGATTCCACATGTAACCCTATTATAACTGACCCCAGGCCCATCTACCCCTGAATCTGTCATGGCTACTGATGCCAGTCATATATGTGACCCGCTCTGGCAAAACCAGACGCATGTCGCTATTACCTTGGCAGGTTGAGACCAAATGTTTGTCAGTTTCAGTATTGTCTGCCTATTATGAAATCTGAAAGAATCTATTTCTCCCATTCTCTCCTGGTGTCATCTCGGTTCGTTGAGGCTCACCTTATGAGCGTCATGCAACTGTTTTCGCCAGAGCGGGTCACATATAGCCATGGCACCTGATGAACTGAAAGCAACTTGGGAAAGCAAGTCATATCATCAAGAACATCAAGATCTAATAAACAGAATGTATGCACTTTATTTAGTCCATTAAGGATTTATTTTTACTTCAGCATTTGCAGCAGACACATTTGTTCACAATTTTGTACACGTTGGGTGGCATTATTTCACTATCGAAATGACCAGGGGTCATTCACTGATTCAGCACAATGTGACTGACCGCCCACGGTATACTTACCAGTGGAGATAGAATCACAGCCATGATCAAACATTTCCCCAAGGGGCGAGCTACTATTGGTTCTTCTTGCTTGTTTCCCATCAAGGGCATCAAGGGTTTGATAAATAAACAGGCCTAGAGCACAGATCAGGAGGGCCCAAGCAGGAATCTGTAACAAGAACAAGATAAAGATTTGACAAGGATTCAGAAGCCGCAGATTTTCATTATCTACTGATCAAGATGAGCAAAACATACTTCATTATCTTCGACAAACTCTAGGTAAAGAAAAATATTGTTAGATAGACCCCCTTCATTCACAAAACTCCCTTCATAATTCGCTGCAGTAGCCTAAGTAGGCCTAGGGGTCCATGTGTACGCCCAGGCCTTATTATTAATTTTTTTATAATTTAGTGAAGATGGCAAATTTTATTTGACAGTGGATGAGATGAGGGCCGCCTGGGGTGCACGACACCTGTCCTGAGTGATGACGACACTAGGAGGCCTACCACAGGCCTTTCCTTTTGAGGCGCGCTAAAATGTGCATGTGCCTCGCAAACAATAGAATTTCTACTGTTTGCGAGGCACAGGAACATTTTAGCGCGCCTCAAAAGGAAAGGTCTGCTATCAGTGTCATGTTGATGACAGTTCTCTATCCTGAAATTGATCTTTTTGTGATAAAACCTGGCCTAACAAGTCAGTCATTGAGATTCCTTTCTCCACAACGAAGAGTCAAGAAAAAGGTGTCATGAATGATGTGGTCATCATCCATCATGATCATCGATCATTCATCATGATCATGCCGTCTGGTCATGGTCATTCATAAAAAACGACCTGAAAACATCTTTTAAAAAATGTCGACAAGGAAGGACTCACCGGTGACTTTGCATCAGGGCTATAATAAATAACAATCAAGGAAGTGACAACATTGACGAAGAGCCCAGAAAGTGTGAGAGCATTAGGCGCCCACCATCGAGGAAGCAGTTCCACAAGCCATCGCCAAAATTTTTGCATTGGTGGTTCGGTGATGGAAGTGCCCTGAGCACTGTACTTGTGCTCCGACAGCCTTTTAAGTTGGGAAGGGGAGAGAATTTCCGTCATTTTAAGGCTCCCCAGAATGCCTTTACCGCACTCTTCCATACAGGTTTTTTGTGGAGAAATTTAGAAAACTGTGTGCACACGTCAAAATCAGAAATGCACACTGACAACAAATGTACAATATGGCGAAAGATGAATTGCGCATGCGTTATGTGGTATCGATCATCCGCAAACTGTTTCCGTATCCGGTTTTGGGCGGAGCCTGGGATGGCGCTCCGTAATATAAGCACGTGCCCCAGTGCACTGAGTGTGGGAGCCCTAAACGCTCTAACCTGTCAGATATGCTTTTCAAAGCGTCACTGCAACTGTTCTACAGTGTCGCTCATAACTCGTTTATGTACTGAACGCAGGTCTGGTGTTCAAAATCGGCTTTCGTTGTAAAAATCGGGCTTTTTGCCAGCCGGCTGCGAGTGGCGGAGCTGAGTCCAATAAGGCGAATGGTAAAATGGATACAGGAGAGTCCAACAGTAGCTAGGGTTAGTCCACGGTTATCTTTAACTTTAACTTTTTAACTTTATCATATCCTTTGGTTTACGGGCACAAACATCTTGAGCCCAAGTACGGAGGACGGAATAAAATTTTTTTTAAAACTTTGGTTCAGTTCATTTGTTTCATTTCCAGCTTCAGTGTGACAAGTTAGACAAATCGGAGGAAATAAAAAACCAAATAAATTGTTTATAAATGCCTCTTTTCTGCTTCTTTCCGTCCTCGCTGCCGGGAAATACGCCAGTTGGTTTTGTTTATTTTTAGCTGACGTGACTACTGAAATCAAGGTCGGCAGGAATATTAAAAAACATCTCCATTTAATTTGTTTTTTCTCAGAATACCTCATTTGAACTTCGGCGGAAATAAAACAAACTGATTTTCCCAATTTTATTTTTTTTTCGGAATGGCATTTTGCCACCGCCGTCGGCGGGCCCGTAAACCAAAGAATAGGCCTAAAAAAGTGTGGCCTTAGGGTTCGGGTTAGGGTTAGGGTCAGGGTTCATGGGCTAGGGTTAGGAGTTCCCTGTCGGCCATGTTGGACTCTATCTGTATCCATTTTACCTTTGCTTACCGGTCCAATACGCACCAAACACACGAACTGAATGACGCATTCCCGAACTCATGTGGGAAAAAAATTTCGCCGCCGGGTAGCCCACCCTGCACAGCTTTGCGACCGATGTCACCCGCTGGTCACATCTATTAGAAACTCCATTCCAGCAACGGTTCCTCTGAACAGCGCAGCCCGGCCGCGCAGGGGCCCTCTGGTCCCTTTTAAGAAGCCGACCTCTGTCAGCGTGGCCTCTGCCCGGGGGGGGGGGGTCACTCCCCATAAAGTGTGTTGCACATCAGCGTACTCCACTTTTTTCATAAGCAAGCCCCTTTCAGCTGGTAACAGCAATTTTGAATCCCCACCCCTTTTGGCTGGGTACTTTTCAATCCCCACCCCCTAAAGCTGGGTACTCTGCAATCCCCACCCCTAATGGCTGGGTAATTTGAAAGACGTTTCAAAGGGCTTTTTGCAGGACACAATGGACCACACTATAGGCAGGGGAGGGCTTAAGGCGGGGGAGAGTGTCTTTTTATGTATTCCCGTGGGCTTTCTGCGGGGTTATGGGTGAAATAGGGGGGCTTATTCGGCCCCGCGCGGGACCCGCCGATGCGGCTCAAAAAACACCCCTTTACCCGCAATTTTTGGTACGCTGATGTGCAACACACGTTATGGGGAGTGATCCCCCGGGGGCCTCTGCCACCCAGTTTTCGCCAATCACCTAGATAGGCCGAAAGGAATCCTCTGATTCCTAGGGAGTTTTTCACTTAAAAACCTAGTTTTTCGATAGAAACTAGTTTTTTTAGAATAAAAACTTGGTCTTTTTCAATAGAGAATAGGTTACTGAAAAAAACAGGTTATTTGAAAAAGAATAAGTTATTTCGAAGAAAACTTGGTTTCTTTCAATAAAACTTGGTTGTAGGCCTGTTATGTGTGGAGACTGGCGAGCCGTCAGATGCTGCCATCTATTTATCGAATGTACAAACTACCCTGTGCCCAGTGCCGCCTGATCACGTGATAAGCGGAAAATATTCATCATGGCGGATGGCGTGGACATCGATATTTATGAAAATTTAGAAGATTTTAACCAAGTACGATTATCTATTCTGAAAATGCGTGATATCACAGTGATTGCAAAAGGACAGAGTTTCAGGAAATGTAACAAATTTGGGTGTCGATGTTCTGAGTGCTACGCAATCCAGCTGTATTGAAGACCGTTCCATTGTGTGCGCGCCGACGCGGCGCAGAACTGTTGAAAGCCAATGCATGAATGACGAATGTAGGCCTATTGAATGTACCTGTGTACACGGCATGTATTGTAGTAGGCCTGGCCTACGCGGTGTCTTAGCATGCGGTGGTGCCAGTCAAGTAGGGTAGGCTAGGCCTAGGCCTACATGATGTTCTAGGCCTAGTCTGTGACTGTGTTGTGTTTTATAGCATACAAATTCAAATTAGGCCTAGCTACCGGTATTCAGCATTGAAAAAAAAAAAAAAATTCTTCCTGAATTTTGAATAGGCCTATAGGGTAGGGCCTATATCAATATCGACTTGGGCCTAGGCCTAGGCCTACTAGGTCTGTGTGTGTTCAACACGAATAAGTAGAACTTTAGAATCCCTGGTCAGAAGTGGCACACAATGGAAATCCTATTATTGTACAATCGTAACAATGCGGCATGTTCTGTCAATCGATGACCAGGGATTGTTAAGTCGTTCCCGTAGGCCCAGACGAAGATGAAGATAGGCCCTACCTAGGCCATGATGTATTTATTCAAGCTTGAACACAATTTTGTCGTCTTTTTTTTCTGACCGCCATCCTGCCTCGGGCAAATTTGAAAATAGAAAATATGAAAAATCCACTTTTATTTTTATTCCAAAAATGGCAGATACATGTATAACGTAGGCTGGCCTGCTAAACAGATAAAAAATTGCAGTGGCTTATTAAGCTGGGTCATATACCGGTAGCTGACTGCACTAAATAGTGCTTATTCAGCCTACATTGTAGTTAAGTTGATGTTCCATAATNATAGGTGTGCGCGCAAGAAACCCGTGTTTCACCCAGGGTTTCGAATAGGGGAACCACGGCTATAGTCAGCTGAGCGCAAGGCCCATGGGCCTCTTGTTTGTCCACTGCCTCATCTTGTCTTGTTGGCCTGACTACATTAACGACGACACTGAATTACAACTTTCTGGCCATCAGATGATTCTTCTTTCCTGTTTTGCCTTAGGCTGCAGCGCCCAAACGTGCTACCACTCCTCAGGCACAGGTACCCTCAGGAGCCTGGACTGGCAAGAGAATAGCACTCTATGTGGGCAACTTGACATGGTGGACCACTGACCAGAATCTGACTGATGCCATATCGAGTTTGGGTGTCACTGATCTTGTGGAGATAAAATTCTATGAGAACAGAGCAAATGGACAGTCAAAAGGGTAAGGGGAAATGTTTGTGGCCTTGTTGTTGTGTATTGAAGAGTGATTTTTGTTAAATTTTTACATACCTTTTTGGAAAATTCATTGGCAGGCAGAGGAAAAGTATATATAAATATAAATATATTTCTACTTCTACTCTCTTAGCTTTGCTGTGGTTACCCTTGGGTCTGACGCATCGTACAAAACGGTAATGGATCGTCTACCGGGGAAGGAGCTACATGGCCAGAATCCAGTTGTCACACAGTGTAACAGGAATGCTCTCAATCAGTTTGAACAGCAGTCTAGAAAGCCAGACCAGCAGGGTCCAGGTAAGGCTTTCAGAGACTACGGTGAGTTAATTTATTTTGTGGTGAAGGTTATTTCTTTCTTTTCTCATGTTTCCTTGTCTTGTGGTATGACTTTGCAAGTGTGGCACTCAACTTCTTGTGATATTCAGTTTTGTTGTACAGTTGAGTTTTGGAATCTCTGTTGGTGTTACCAGTTTTGTATTTTATCGAATCTGGTGCTGTATACATACATCCTTATCATTAGATCAGTAGAAGTGTCACAACATGTCCACAGTAATCCAGTCGACCAGTTGTTAACTTTGGCTGGAATTGAAATGAGTTATTGAATCAGAATGATGTTTTTGTTGATTTTGGATATTTCTGCCTGATAACCACTCTAAACACACACATCCTGAATGCTTCTCCAGATCGCGATAGGGGTAATCCAGGAATGGGCCGTGGACGAGGATTCATGCCAAGAGGCCCACGGCCTTCACCTTCGCCTGGACCTCAAGGTCATCCTGGACCGAATAACGGGCCACCACCAGGACATCATGGACCACCACCTGGACATCATCCGCCTCCGAGGCCAGGACCACCACCACATCAAGGGCCACCACCTCCTCGCCCAGGTCCACCACCGGGTCACCCAGGCGGTCCACCCCCAGGTATGCCGCCTAGGGGTCCTCCACCTCATGGAGGACTACGAGGCCCTCCACCTCCAGACCCCAGAGGTCCTCCTCCAAGGCCGGATTGGGAACACAGGCCACCAGGCCCAGGTAGGTTGTTGACTCAACTTGATTTTAAAACTCATCATGCTACTTAAACTTTCATATTGTCACCCTGTCATTAAAGTGAATTATTTATGCAGTTGAAAACTGTTCTAAACTTACCTGATGGCAAAACATCTCTCTCTTCATTCTATGGTCATGTCTGCTTGAGAATACCTTAAAATATCCTAAAAACATGCAGTCGCGGGTCTTTCTTTTCAATATTCATTATCATTTCACCCTGTGCATGATCTCGCTCCCTTCAGGTGGAGAGCCAGCACCTCCTGGCATTAGTAAGTCATGAGAAAAGATATTGTCCCTGGTTCTGTTGTGGTGTTGGTTATATTGCTGTCGGCTCTTCAGTCACATAATTGTTTTGAGCTGCCCTGGTGGGATTGGCCTAGAGCGTGAAATGTTGTAAAAATATGACATCTTCACACTAGTCATGGACAGATTTGTGTCTTGGTAAAAATATGAGGGCTCTAGCATCAGCTTCACATACTTGGCTTTCTGCATTTCATAATACTGCCCCTGAATTGTCAGAGCTGGATTTCTGTCTATGGTGAAGTTTTCTCCTGAATTTTCAGCTGGAGGGTGTTGGCGTGTTTCCTGACGACCATCACATAATTGTCTCAATTTTGCTTCTGTTGTGCCTCTCGTGGTGATTGGGATTTTATATAAGGAAATTCGCTGGTGAATTCTTTGTTTGAAGCCATTAGGCTGACTTTACATCGGATGACACGCGACACGAACACGCAGGCGAACAATGGCTTCACAAAGACTCATCCCCAAGATACCTTTGTTCACCTGCATGTTCGTGTCACGTGTCATCCGATGTAAAGTCAGCCAAATGTCCACAAACCTCAGGTCTTAGTAAAAAAGTGTATGAAATAAGATTTCCTTTCAACCTTTTTCCCAAAATGGTATATATGACTCGTGGCTTCCTTTCTATCTTATAGTTGTTGAGTGGGCGGACATAATGTACCACTACACCGTATAGCGTATTATGTTGGAAATTTTTCTTTCATTGGAATGTTTATTCACTTTCAGCTCCATATCATCCTGGTCCACCACCAAACCATCCAAACCATCCTGGCGGCCCTCCCCCAGGCCATCCTGGTGGACCACCACCACCACGACCAGGGCCACCGCCACCAGCGCCGTACCCAGGCCCGCCACCCGTGCGACAAGCAGGTGAGGGTATGATTTGACAAAACTGTAATGGTTACTGATGCTTGTGTTGTTTTCTCTGTCATCAACCATTTGGATAATACTGTTCCGTCTGAAATTCTGACCCACACAATGTTATGTAACATGTGACAGTGGAATGAATTGAGGGTGAAGAATTTAAAGATCTGGGAGTTTTCATTTCGACCTGAACGTGATATGGTTTTATTTGTGGTTTTTCCTTTCAGGTCCTCCTGGGCACCCCCCACATCTTGGCCCCCCTCCACAGGGTCCACCACCCCCAATGGCGGCACCACCGGCGCCACACGTCAACCCAGCATTCTTTCCTCCAGCTTCACAGCCACCGCCAACACAGGCGCCACCGGTAAGTTACCCAAAAAACAGCTTCCAAACCGAAGTCATGAAAGAGTAACTGAATTAGGGGACGCAGTCATCCTAGATCAGTGTAATAGACTTGCAGTCAATCCTAGATCAGTGTAATAGACTTGACAATGACTTCTGCTGGTTCTGATTTTCTTCATTTTTTGCAGCCGGTGCAGCCTGACCCTTACGGCCGACCACCCCCAGTCTCGTATCCAAATGATCCTTACGCGCATCGGCCCCCTCCAGAGAGGTGAGTACCCTTCTGCCGCTTGGTGTTCTCCACAGGCGTTTTTGTCTCCGTCCTCTACTTGAATCTAGTGCACTGATAAATCATCACTCGTCTTGCTAACTATATAATAAAGCAACTCCTGAGGGCCTGTCCCGGCCCTGTGAAAGTCTGAATACTTTCCTTAGCCTCCATTTAAAGTACTGGATTAGCCGTCAAACAAAATAGCACTGTGGGGAGCACTGCCTGTCTTCTCTAGAAGATGCACGTCATTGTGTATGGCACCAAAAGAGAGAGGATACTAGTCACTTTGAGGAGTGAATGTGGGGAACTTCCACCAAAGGGTACTTCCTTTGCCACATGTGGCTTGAAGTCCAAGCCTGAGTAGTACTCTGCAACAATCTTGATTCGAACAGAACTGATGTGCATTCTTCAGTACGGTTTTACCTGATAATCAAATTTATATGTCAGTTCTAACAAACCGTTTAGTAAATTTTAGTGTACATGTACATGTATTTGTCTAAATTTCCAAAGTGGATAAAAAACAGAGTGCTATCACAGGCCTTTATATTCCCTAATTTGGGCTATTTCTGTTTACGGTGGTATTGGGCCAAAGTCCCCATCAGAGCGCCGAAGGCACGATCAGGGGGAGCGCGAGGTGGGGGTTCCCTCCCTCATTCGAAAATTTTTGGAAAATAGAGGATGAAAGACACCATTTCCAGGCATCTGAGATTCCCATTTAAATGTAAAACAAGACTCAAATTTGGGTGCCCTTAATTTGGGCTCCGACGTTAAACGTCGTTAATTTGGGGGAATATAAAGGCCTGTATCAGGTGTATTTTTTGTGTAACTTGGGTTCATTCTGTGTGTGAAGCTTATATGCAAAAACGGGTCCTCGATAGTCATAAGATTCTTATTCAATACCAGTCACGGGGATCCGTACGGTCGTCCTCCGACATCTTATACGAGTGATCCATATGAACGGCCTGGGGTCACAGAAAGGTAGGTGATGGGTGTTGTGACATGTCTGCCTTCATTTCCATACCACGTTGACCCTGTGAGTTGCTAGTTTATTCCTCGCTGGGTGAATTGGAGAAGGCGTTGCGGTTTTGATCATTTCTCCAATGGGTTGGAATCAAGCTGCTTTTCAGCAGAGTTCCACCAGTGGTGAGGTTCAGGGTTTGCACATGTTTTTCATGTGACTGTGAGGGCGACTCTCTTCAACAGTGCTGGTTTTTACTCCGGCTACTCAGGTTTCCTCCTGCATAAATTAAATTTGCCAATATTGTCAACAGAGCTAATAATTTCAATGTTCCAAAAACATTGGTAGCTTGAGATAAACTGCTACGCTTTCATAAAATGAAGGCAGACCGGTGGCTATTTCTGTAGCATGAGAGGACGTGACATTGCTTTTAGCTCTGTGTCTTATACTCTTTATTTCTAGTGGTAGCTTAACGGCTGAAATACCAGTTCATGAACTGCCTACTGCCAATGAGAACACTTAGCTTTAGCTTTGCACACCCTTTATAATTAAACAAATCAATCAGTCCGAAGCCTAGAATCTGTGTTCTTGTCAGGAACATGGATACATGAATTCCTCATTCTTAATACGTCCTGTGCTTCTTGGAAATCTTTAGTTTTAGTCCTATATAAAATTGATTTCCTCTGCCTGGGCTTAAAAATTCACAAACCAGCATCCTCTGTAATCTGTATGTCATGGGTCACTGTGATGTTCTGTTGTATTGTAAAGGTATCTGAATGAGTGGAGTCAGTCAGTGGTACTTGAAGGGTAGGAATTATTCAGTCCATAAATACTGTGTTCATTTTTAAGCCCAGGCTTCTCAGACACCATAAATATTTCCTTTTTTCCATGAGAATAGCCACGTTATTTCCAGAGCAATTGCCCACTAAAATATCTTTGCGTGAAGAGGAAAAAATATGTGAACCTCCATCCAGTCGGTGCTAAAAAATCCAAAAAATATCTCAAAAATATCTAGATATTGCATCTTCTAACAAGCCAATGATAACTTATGGGCATTTGTGAAGGAAATATACAAGGTGGCCATGTTTTTTAACCATTTGTGATTAACCTTCTTTAGCCTGGTTGTTGTTTTTTCTTCGTACAGTAGTCATAAATCCTACCCCGCCTCTCGGTCATCTTCATCTCTGACTAACGGAAGCAGCCGCACAAGTTTGTGAGTGTCTAATGCACTTGATTACATTTTCAAAAAGTTGAATTCTCATCTTAGTTCGTTGAGGCTCACCTTCTGAGTGACATGCGGGCCTTTTGCCAGAGCGGGTCACAATGGCTTGCAGGGATGATCTCTCTCCCATACTGAGATTTCCGTGTGTGTGCCGCTAGTTTTCGTAAAACAATCTTGAAATGATGTCACTCAGTTCTCAAACCTGAATTTTATGCATGTATGATTCAGGACAATTTTTTGGTAATTGAATATTATAAACTGCCTCTTGCCATAGTTTTAGCTCATTTCTTCATCATTTGCTGGTGTTACGTTTCATTGTTAAGTTGTTACCCTTGCTTTTTTGTTGTGGATAGTGACAGTTCTGATCAGAGTTCCAAAAATAAAGTGCACATTTGAAAAGACTGTTTCTCCACTTCTTGTTCTCTGTTCTATCCGTTGGGAGTTATTCAGAGATGAAGCATTTGCTTCTTCCCTCACAAAAATAATTCATAGATTTTGACTCATTCAGTACTCGGCAATCGACATTGGGTCATATGAAGACTAGTACATGCTTTTACTTGAATTTTGCAATACAAATGCACTAAGCAATGCTGTACAAATCTGAAGTAAAAGCATTTGCTAGTCTTTATTCATATGACCCATTGGTTAGACTAGTAAATGCTTTTACTGCTAACTTCATTTTACACTACACTTGCCATCTCTGTACAAAACTGTAATAAAGCATTTACTTGTTCTAAATACTATACTAGCCTTCACCTCCACACTTTTCTTCCTAAAATGCAGTGTGGGGTGATACTTCTGTTGGAAAAGTCTGGTGCATTCTATTAGTATTCAGTTACTTGGAACGTGTGAAATTTGCCCTTTGCGTCTTTGCTTGTACTGACTTACCGTACTAGGAGTCACAGTCATTTAAAATTGCAAATATCATCAGGGAATCGGGATATCAGTAGAAATTCTGTTTACTATTTAGTTTGCCGTTTCTCCTCCAGGCATGAGCGTGAACGGGATCCACTCACGTCATCTATCAGCGAACAAGAGTTTGACGAACTGTTGGAACAGAATAAGACGATCATGCGGAGTGCAATAGACAAAGTGGTGAAGGACGCCAGGCAGGGTGAGTGGGGTGCAGTGGAAACAGCCGTGTCTGTCACCGCTCAGGTTGCAGGTTCAATTGCCAGTTGTACCAGTTCTTCATGTGATAGATACAGAGGCTGACTCTCTTTGCCAGCGCAGGTTCTCTTGTTTTCTCCTGCATTGTGTCACAACCAAATCTTTCACATTCTCTTCTACTTCCTGACAGGGAAATACGCCAGTGCGATTGAGACGTTGGTAACAGCCATTTCCCTGATCAAACAGTCAAAGATAGCGAATGATGACCGCTGCAAGATCTGTATTACATCACTTCAAGACACATTACATGGAGTCGAGTCCAAACTTTATGGTTCAGAGTAAGTTGTCTCTCTTTTTGGTGACTGGTCTTGGCGTAAATTCTTTCTGAGTAAGATGTCTGCCTTGATTTTGAGATGGCTGAGCCAACTGAGGTGTTGTTCCATGTGAAAGATTTTTCATCTTAGTTCGTTGAGGCTCACCTTCTGAGTGACATGCGGGCCTTTTGCCAGAGCGGGTCACAATGGCTTGCAGGGATGATCTCTCTCCCACACTGAGATTTCCGTGTGTGTGCCGCTAGTTTTCGTAAAACAATCTTGAAATGATGTCACTCAGTTCTCAAACCTGAATTTTATGCATGTATGATTCAGGACAATTTGTTGGTAATTGAATTTATAAACTGCCTCTTGCCATAGTTTTAGCTCATTTCTTCATCATTTGCTGGTGTTACGTTTCATTGTTGAGTTGTTACCCTTGCTTTTTTGTTGTGGATAGTGACAGTTCTGATCAGAGTTCCAAAAATAAAGTGCAGATTTGAAAAGACTGTTTCTCCACTTCTTGTTCTCTGTTGTATCCGTTGTTGGAGTTATTCAGAGATGAAGCATTTGCTTCTTCCCTCACAAAAATAATTCATAGATTTTGACTCATTCAGTACTCGGCAATCGACATTGGGTCATATGAAGACTAGTACATGCTTTTACTTGAATTTTGCAATACAAATGCGCTAAGCAATGCTGTACAAATCTGAAGTAAAAGCATTTGCTAGTCTTTATTCATATGACCCATTGGTTAGACTAGTAAATGCTTTTACTGCTAACTTCATTTTACACTACACTTGCCATCTCTGTACAAAACTGTAATAAAGCATTTACTTGTTCTAAATATATACTAGCCTTCAACTCCACACTTTTCTTCCTAAAATGCAGTGTGGGGTGATACTTCTGTAGGAAAAGTCTGGCGCATTCTATTCAGTTACTTGGAACATATGTGAAATTTACCCTAGTTGCGTCTTTGCTTGTACTGACTTACTAGGAATCACTGTCATTTAAAATTGCAAATATCATCAGGTAATCGGGATATCAGTAGAAATTCTGTTTACTATTTAGTTTGCCATTTCTCCTCCAGGCATGAGCGTGAACGGGATCCACTCACGTCATCTATCAGCGAACAAGAGTTTGACGAACTGTTGGAACAGAATAAGACGATCATGCGGAGTGCAATAGACAAAGTGGTGAAGGACGCCAGGCAGGGTGAGTGGTGCAGTGGAAACAGCCGCGTCTGTCACCGCTCAGGTTGCAGGTTCAGCTGCCAGTTGTACCAGTTCTTTATGTGATACAGAGGCTGACTCTCTTTGCCAACGCAGGTTCTCTTAAAGGCTCTATGTTTCTCTTGCATTGTGTCATGGTCATAGATGAGAGTTTTCCGGGAATTCCCGGATTTCCCGGAGCGGGCGCTACCAAATAAATATATAATGGCTTTTTCGATTTGGCTTCGTTCCGGCACCTGTGCTGTTCCCGGTCCCGGTTTTACATCCAACCATCAACAATCCTAGATTGGTTCCGTGATCTACCACTAGGATTTGATGACAGTGTTGGCGCCAAGATGGCGGCGGGCCGTTGAATGGCAGGATTTGGGACACGACTTCTGGGGTCATGACTAATATCCGGGAATTTTTTGAAATGGCACTCTCATCTATGCACGGTTCTCTTGAAGGCTCTATGTTTCTCTTGCATTGTGTCACGGTTCTCTTGAAGGCTCTATGTTTCTCTTGCATTGTCTCACAGATCTTTTACATTCTCCTCTACTTCCTGACAGGGAAATACGCCAGTGCGATTGAGACGTTGGTAACAGCCATTTCCCTGATCAAACAGTCAAAGATAGCGAATGATGACCGCTGCAAGATCTGTATTACATCGCTTCAAGACACATTACATGGAGTCGAGTCCAAACTTTATGGTTCAGAGTAAGTTGTCTCTCTTTTTGGTGAGTGGTCTTGGCGTAAATTCTTTCTGAGTAAGATGTCTGCCTTGATTTTGAGATGGCTGAGCCAACTGAGGTGTTGTTCCATGTGAAAGATTTTTGCTTGAGCTGGCTCTCAATGGGCAAGTCACCCATAGAAAACTATGGGCAGTCATGTGCCATTGATTCGTAAACCATCAAGTCATCCATGACACTGAAAGTCTGATATGGCTCTTTGTACTTTTCAGAGTGACTTCACGGGATCGGCGTTCAAGGTCCTGGTCACGTGACAGGGATCGTGACCGACACGACGAACGTGATCGAGAGAAACGAAGCAGGCATCGCTCGAGGAGTCGCGATCGGGAAAAGGCGAGCACTCGTAGCCGTGACCGCAGCGACCGTTATCACGAGGAGAGGAGTAGTCGCCATAGAGACAGTGATCGTGATCGCGACCGAGATCGTGAGAGTGATCGTTACAGCGCTAGCAGCAGTAGCAGAAGACACTGAATGAGGTATGTTTGGTGTTGGTTCGTGGTGGCGATTCGACAATTCAACAACGAGGTGAAAAAATGTAGGCCTAGTTGATTTCGTATCAAAGATCTCTCAAGTTGTCATGGTATTATGTTTATTTCATTAAGATTGTATCACATGAATGAATGTTGCTCGTGAATCAGTCTGCTTTTATGCAGACAGTGATTTCTTATCCATTTATCAACATTGGTCTATTTTCATGTCTTTCTTGGAAGTATTACGAATGAATGCTCAATTTATCAGCAAAGGTTTTACATTGTGATCTAGCGTTTTAATGCGAGGTATTTGATAACCTTCACAAGGGAATTCTATATCGTGGTGTATAAATTCAGTCAACTTTTAAGTTGTGTCATATTTTTTCTGTAATAATTTAATAACACAAATATCATATTGAAGAGTAAAATGAATGAAAAATCACAAAATGTGGGTTTGAGTATATAGGCAATGTTTCCTTGTGTATTAAGTTGATCAAGAATCGGAGAATTCTGAACAGTAATAGTCAGGGTATTTTATCATTGTTGGGGAAATGGCTGAGGTTTAATGGTCAGCATAGCAACTGGGATTGTTTGTGCCGGTGTTACCGTAGTTATCCATTATCGCTGTTGTTCAGTTGAGGACGTGAATGATCACGCTGGTGTCCATTGGACTTATCCAGAGCACGACGTGGATGATTAGCTAGGTCACATCGCCAATATTGTTGGCATTCTCACTAAGAATGTTGTGTGTATTGCATTTAAGGCTTCAGACTTGACATTGTAGTAGTCAGTCAGGAGTAGTCAGTCTGCTAATCTGGTTTCATGTGATTTGTTGAAGACAGCTTACAAAAGTGTCTGCAACTTGGAAAATTTTGGTAGTTTTCTCTTGGCGTACATGTACACAAAATAGCAATTTTTCTGTGTCGGAGCACAACATTTTATGGAGTGCCTTCACCATGTTCACTGGGATCAAGAGCACAAGGTGCATCCTTAAATAGCCGAACCTTACGTAGGCCCTTCAAAGAATCTCTACCCTATGATGGTATGAAATGTTCATTGAAAGCCATAATCAAAGTTAAAAATAAGGAGAATACCAAAATTTTCCGATTGATGGATGTTTATAAAAATGCAGTTGTAGCACTTGCAGTTGTTTCTTGTCTTTCGTGCGTCTGTATTTTCTACCATTGAATTGAAGAGCTCTGTCCTTCATCTATAGCTGTTGTGTGGCTGATACAGTGTTTCCGCCAGGTATTTTTGTGAGGGGGGGGGGGGATTTAACAGAATTCTTGGTCAAAAACACAAATTTTGACTTTGATACCCCCTCTGGTGTGAACACTGAGATATGAAGTGAAATCTTACAGAACCTTCCCGTGTGATCTTGAAATTGTATACAGCTACCTTAAATTTCCATTGATAGATATGTATTTGTCACAACCTCCAAATTCTCGTAACGGTATATGCTTTCCCTAAACTTTGGCAACTGAGATTGGTCAGACGTCCAGTGCCCGTCGGAGGTGTCTTGATAAGATGTACGTATCCTCCTCCACCTGGGGCAGTTTCACAAAACTGGTCACACAGCAGCTGTAAGTGGAGGAAATTGACAATGCTTCTTTAATGTGTTCTTGATTAATCTGGCTTCATTTCTGTAGACATTTCAGGGACTTCAGATGTGGCCGTTCAAGAGTGCTACCCTTAAGAATTCCCCCATTGTTGTATAGCTTATTACTGACCCCTTCATTTCATGTCTACTTGTACATATTTCATAAATTGTCTTGTTTATTTTGCCCATATTTATTATACCTGATAAAAAATGAGAGTAGGATTTGCTCTGGATTGATATGATAGCAGATTTTTTGTCTGATTTATGCGCAAGGTTATTTGTTGTTGGTATTTGCCATACAAATCAGGCCTCTCTGTTGCTCTGGGCCGCTTGCTTCTGCAGCTGTAGGCATAGTTCGAAGAGTTGTAGTCGCAGTCTTGCTGTAACTGTAGCAAGTTGAACTCAGAAGGCAGATAGTTTTAACTTGGTTTTCATGCACGCAGTTGTCTTTGACAGCGTGTGATGGCGTCTGCCAACATATATCAGGGGCGACCGCCACGAAATACGATAGCACAAACAGGGTCTAACAGAGAAATTCTATAATGGTAAAAGCCATTGCATACCTCTCTGTTAGGCACTGTTAGTGCTATCGGAATTTCGTGACGGCCCGCCCAGGAAGATACATGTATAAACGTAAATGTGCTTCACAAGTTTTCAAGAGTAGTTCGTAGCATTATTAGCACACCTGTTGGTAATTACTAGTTGTTGGTAATTACTAGTTGTTGTAATTACTAGTTGTTGGTAATTACTAGTTGTTGATGTAGGAAAAAGGTGTTACAGCATCGATGGCCTGCTTAGAGGTTGTCTGCCCAGTGCCCAGGTGCTTCCCAAGCATCTTTTCATACATTTTGTATTTCATGACAGAAAAATTCATGATGAATATTCATTTTCATAATCATTAACCAATCACCTCATGAATTTTGTTCCACTGTTTACATCAGACCAGGAACTGTTCAGAAATTGTGGTTTATGCGTGCATACATTGCTGCATGCAGATTGTGCAGATCAACATGGAAAAAGTTGTGTTGTTTTGGGGACATTTAGGTCACACTCACATGAGAGTCGAAGTAAACCTACCGTACTTGTTCCAGCATTTTGCTGTTATGTCATCACCAAAGGAGTAATGAATCAGTTTTATTTTTTTTCATCGCATAAAATCCAAATTTGTTTCCAATTTGATGCAGTATTTCTGCCAGTTGGTATTACAAAGTTATTCAGGTTAATGTACATGTACATGATCATGGGGCCATACATTTTGTACGCCTGACAACCATTTTGAAGTTTCAATTGAATTGTGGTCTTGACATCTGGTCCCTACGTCGATTGAATGTTTTGACTTTTAAAGCACAGGGATGTATGCAACAATGTTTGGCCCCTGTGTATTGCTTACATGTTTCTGTCCATGTTGTGTGCAGTCATTTCTAATTACCGGTACTGCCAATGAAACTGAATTGATCGTATCATTCAATCGAATGTTTTTTGTCCATTTATAAGTCATATACAGAAGTAATCACACCAGCTGCAATGAATGGCAATCATCAAATTCATGCACTATACATTTGTCTTGAAAAAAGGGAGCTTTTTATGTAGTGCTCTTTTACTGCAATGCAGAGTCAAGGGCACTTCACATTTGAAAGTCCTAGACCCCCATGTGTGCCCCAATAGGTCAAGTTTGTACATGACTACGTGTTGCACATGGTAGAAGCTTTGTTATTCCTCACTCTGGTTGCTTCTGAACAAAACTTCTGCCACATTCATTGTCACATTGTCTAATAGGAGCAGTCAGCCGCAGGTATTGCCAAAAGATGGCAGCAAAGTTCTAGCGGACCAATGCAAAAGAAACTTCTCTTGATTGGTGCTCAATCAAGAATGAATAGGTCCGCTGTATGTATTGGATTGGGCCATAGTGACACCTATTGGTCAACTCACTGACAGCTCCTATTGGCCTTTAGGCAGCTGGTGTGCACACTTCTGTATCAATTTCTTCTTTTAAACCTTTGTGTATTTCATATTTTATGATATAAATTGCAACCTTTCCTTCACAGACAGGAGATTTGAGAACAGCTGAGAAAAGATCGATTTTATTCTCATCACAAAATATATTTAATGTATAAGTCATGTTTCATGATGAACTAACGTTTCCCTTTCTATCATTTTTAGGTGAAATCGAGCGCTACTATCATTTCATTGTAAATTCCACCAAGGTGTAAATTGTAAACGTAGCACTATAAAGTCATGTACGTAGGTTGTGAACATTGTAAACGTGTAAACAGAGACGCAAGTTGTACAGATACTTCAATCATGGCTGCCAGTCGTAACATGAAGCTGGAGAGGACCCAGTCAAGTGAAAACTGGAATAGGAAATGGAACAACAGACAACAACAGACCAGTGAACAACAGAGTGAACAAAAGAGGTGGACGCAGGGAAAGACTGGTGAGGAACAAGTCAGATTGGACATCATCGAATCCTCAATAATCAGGATTTTCATCAATATTCATTCACACGGATTATTTCACTTGGATGGATTCAACAACGGTTTTAAAATTTTATCACTATCGTTTCGTTTTTGGTCCCGATATAAAGCTGTAGCGCTTAAACTTGTCGATTAAATGAATGTGTTCTGTCGTAAGCTGGTTGTTATTTTTCCATTTGGATCTTACACTGTCATTATTCTTGCATTCTTCACCCCACATTTCCTGGGTTTGTAGCTTCTAATGCAAGCTGAAATCTTGTTTATGTATATTGCATGGTGTTGATGTGATTTTTTGTTGGGAGGTGGATTTTATGAGTCATTGATATTCCTCTAGTTTATAGAATATTTTTCTCTGAATGACCTCCCCATCACTACCTGGTTCATCATGGTCAGGATGATGTCTCTTGATACCAGTACTGATTAGGCTGCCAGTTTCTTGCTCAAGGCCGCCAACGTAGATGTTCTGGTTAGTCATGGTCAGAACCAGTACCGGGTATTTGGCTCTCTACTCTCAATGTCTAAGAAAAGTGATTCACACTAGGGTAACATTGCATTTTGGATGTCTGATGTTCATTTGTGGTGCCACTGGATGAAAGCCAAAATCTTGGTAAATTACACTGTTGTTATTGCTGGTGTTTGCACTAATATCAAAAATTCATCGCTCGCCTCATAAATTTTTGCTCCTTATTCTATCATTTTGTAGTCAATTTTTTGCGTACAGGGTAAACCGAGTCAGTCTTGTACGAGACAGAACATTCTTCAGACCGTATCTTGGTCAATTTATCCATCCTGTGAAAGTCAGTAAGTAGGCCTACATCATTTAATTCAGTGAAGAATCAGCACCAATGTGGTACCTACCGGTATCTGTCTGTTCACGAACCTCCCAAATTTTTGCAACCTAATATATTTTGTGCAAAAAGAAGGCCTTCCCTAACTTGAGAATTTCTGCCATGTTTCATTCCCCATTTACTAACTTACATTTTCTCAACACGTGCTGCGAACATGGCATGAAATGCTCAAGTGGAGGAAGGCCTAGGAGTCTGAATGTACATGTACACCCACAAATCAATACTGTAGATGCCACTTTTGATGACAGGTGACAAAAATTTGGGGAGATGACTAACATACACGGCTATTACTGAAAAGTCATCGGTCCGTGCTGCATGTGTTTTTGCTGTGATAGATATAGACAACCAAGCTCACACTGGTTTGCATACATGTGTACTAGTATGTACAGGTCCCTTGATACCAAACCAGTCTCGTGTGTACCGGTATTCCGGTTTACGTGAACGAGTCATTGCTAAAGCAGTTCAGTATGTATTCCGATTTACCAGGCCTTGCCGTTTGACGGGCGCGATTTTGCATGCACCTCGCAAACAATAGAAATTCTATTGTTTGCGAGGTGCATGCAAAATCGCACCCGTCAAACGGCAAGGCCTGATTTACTAGTATAAGCACTTCAGTGCCAAAGCCAATGCGCATATCTGTTCTGGTTTACATGTGTAAGTCCCTTAGTGTTGTATGTATTCTGGCTACTTGTACAAGTCCCTTGATGACAAAATCAGTCTCGCTCTCATGTATTCCGGTTTAAATGTACAGGTACAAGCCCCCGATGCCAAACCAGTGCTCGTATGTGTCGCATGAGTAACCGATACTTATAAAAATAGTGTGAGTGGTCCATACGGCTAGTATTTCGTGTCAAACTGCAGGACGGATGCTATCAAAATTCTGTTAGTGTTCGTTTTTATGGGATCAAAGTTGCATGCTCGATCCTGGCATTGATGTTGATTGCTGGATCTACTTACATGATAAAAGAAGCTCCACAATCGAGTACATGTAGAGTAGAGTTGACACAACTTGCCAAAAGAGAAATTCCCTTCTTTATTGTGTATACACATTCGCTGCTATCTGAAGACCCATGACACAGTGCATAGGTCTTCAGACACCCGGTAGTCGTAACACTTATGGTATTGTCGATGCACCAAAACGACCAAATTTGCGAAGTGCCAGTGTTCCATTTAGAGGTCACAGGCACATGATGGGGTACCTGCAACACGACAGGTGGTGCTGCGGGCATAAGATCCCTAAAACCGTTAAAAACATGGCAAAACAATAATGGCACCATGTCACGACATGTACGCTGTGCAATAGGTCTTAAGCCCGCGGCGCCATGTGGTGGGCTAGTTTTGCTGGTTCCCCACTGGTTCCTCATTTATTCACGTCTCATAAATCCTTTTGGTGGATTTTGTGTCCGTGTTCACCGAGATCATTTTCTGTCACACCTTGTCACACATTGCCTTTGCATATCATCAGATTGTTTGGAGACTTTCTCCATAATGTGGCTGTGCAAGTGACAAATGGAGTTGCAGTTTTCTCTGATTTTACGTGTCACACCCACAACGCTGGTATAAAGTGCTTAATCGATACTACTTTTATCTTTCTCTGTAAAGTAATGCACTAGGAGTAATGAGTGTCTAGAGAATGATAGACTGATGTTCTGCCTTCATGAAGACGAGTCCAGGTAAACATTGTGTATTGTGTTATATTAGTAGGTATTGGGGCCGTTTAGACACGCAGAAAAAAACAGACGCAGCCCGATGAAATCCGACTATGAAGGGAACCATCTGTCGAGCAATGTGGACTCAATTTATACCTAAGCACTGAAGCACTTTTGCTCCAACATCCAAGATTATGGAGGGCCCTGAGAAAAATTCAACCACATCAGCCCTAGTCGTGTAAATACTTCCAATAGACAGTTTTGAATTTGGTTGGATCTGATCGAATCTGTGTGGTTTTTCAGCTGCATGTCTAGATGGCCCTTATGTTCGAATCTTGCTCTCCAAGGAGCTAGGCTTGGTCAAAACAGAGTTGTGCTATCAGGGTGTTGACTTTATTTTGGTGTCAGATCTGAACAGTTCTATGCCAGTAGTCAAATTTTTCATCAAATTTCCTGAATAGGCTCAAAAAGACCATGGGTCGTATTTTAGAACATTCCTTAACGTTAAGGTCTACCTTAAATCTGTTGTAAAACCATCGAGAACAATAGATATAAGGTGTACCTTACAATTACCTTCGCTAGGCATTATGGGTAAACCCGGATAATGCCTTAGCCTTCAACTGCTGTGATGCGCCTGCACAAAAGTGCAGTGAATAAATTTAGGCCTTTTTCTGCCCAAATGTAGGCCTTTTTGGAAACAATAATAAAATATCTACCAATAAAGCTCTCAAAAACGACCAAAAAAGGGTATTTTGACGTTGCAGTTGTCAAAACGTACGGAACTACATCGGAAGGATAAAACCAAATTACTCAACAGGTTCTTGGTTTGCTCAACCAATCAGGACACTGCATTGGCAGAATGTAAACAAGACCATGTGGTTATCAGCTGTCACGTGCTTCTGTTGACCAATCAGATAATTAGGTCGACGAACAAACGTTTCGTATACGTGCCCATGAAATTCTTCAATTCCACTTGGCATGTATTGGAACTACGATCGCTCCGCCGAGAAAGTAGGGAACTGATGGCAGTGTCACTAGGTCGAAGACTGGAGGTGGCGCTGTGTGCAGTTTGTGTACCTTAATGTTAAGGAACGTTCTAAAATACGACCCCATGTATGGCAGCCATAACTGTACGCGATGACACCAAGGTCAAGTTTATGCCGAAAAAACATGTTGTACTAATGCTGTTTTGAACAACTGGGCCTTGGCTAGAGAAACAGAAGCTGGTCTGTCACTCACTGGAGCCTGGAGTCGTACATCCCCTAAAAATCAAATGCAGAATGCTTTGATTGGTTTACATATTGACAGATTTGTGATTGCAGGCACAGTGAGTACAGGTCATTTCTGTTCTCGGAACTGGACATAACTACAGATGCAGGTGTAGAATCCAGGATGGTGGTTAAGTTATCGGGAGAATTTCTCGAGCACGTTTTATAAAAAATCAATCATGTACTTCCGTACCACCCTCCAGATGCACACCAGCCCTCTTTCAAACTCTACCACAAATAAAGGTGCATGGCTCTTGGCATACGATAACCTTTATCTGTGGATGAAAATGATGTAGTTCAAAATCAACTCGTATTTAGGGACACAAGGAATGTATGTCGTGGGTATATGCTCTTAATGCTGAAAATTATTGCCCCACTTGAGTCAGTTTTGCCCTAAATTTGCATACATTCTGACTGAACGTTTTGTAATTTTAATCGAAAATCGCATGAGATATCCCCGTCTTACCTTTGTATTATACTGAAGTTAGGCCCAGTGGAAAGGATTTTGTAATGAAAGTATTGAAATGAAAGAGTTCCAAAAGAAATTGAAAGAAGTTGGAGGAATTTCAGTTGTATCCCAGATGCATGCTTGTACCGGGTACTAAACTTTAAATTTCAATAGACCATATCACTCCAAAAGAGCGCAGCACCTGACGGGTACTACAGCGTCACGACGTCCCGTACTCATTCCATGACATCTTGACGTGAGACGACGTCATGATCGCTGAAACAAGTGGAGGTTTTTCGAGTGACGTCACCACGTTCAGAATGGGGGACGGGACGTCGTGACGCTGTAGGCCTAGCTAGCGACCCGTCAGGTGCTGCGCTCTATTGGAGTGATAGAGTCTATTGAACACAGATAATTTTTTTTCGAATACCACCATGTGAAGTCAAATTCAAGTTACACCCAGCGGTGTGTATTAAAACAATGACAAGTTAACAAATTTTTTAAAAATGGCTATGTTAGTATCACTACAGCAGTTCCCTTTGTGTTAATGGTAAAGAAAATTTCCAATTCTAATTTAGAAATGGCCCCTTCTAATGATAAACATGTTTACATTGCTTTTAGTGGTATATGTGTGCAGTCCAGGGCTGCTGTTCTGTGAGTAGTAGTAAGTCTAAATCACTAGGGGTAGATTCGGTTCTTCTGCAAGAGTTTTGGACTTTCGTAACTTACGATAAACTGGAAACCGTTTACAGTTCCAATAGTCGGGCAGCACACGTATGAACTGGTATCCGCATGAATCATTCCACTGTCATGCACTCCTAAACCTGGCAGCACGGAAAAAAGGTCATGTCTGTGAGTTTGGATATCATGTCTGTGTGCTGTGTCACATGAAGCACAACTATTTTAGCTCATTGAGATGATCTCCCTGAGACTGCCACATGTGTGCTGCCATGTTTATGTACAGAATGCTTTCAGCTAATTTCTCTGCTGAAGGGTGATTCTTTAAAGTTTAACTACCTTACTGCAAAAGGCTCTCAAAGAAGTAGAATCCATATAATCTTGCTCTGTTGCCTAATTTCTGTGATATTCTTCATCTTCCCGTAAAGTAGAATGGAATTTTCAAATGTACATAATCTTGCTCATTCTACCTGCTGTGAAAATTTTGACCATTTGAGAGGGTGCTTATTCAATGTGTCATCAGCTTGTTGTGAATGTGTACAGCAGTTTAATAACACATCGTAGACGTAGATAAAGGCATGTCATCGTACGAGAATAGTGCAGGCCTAGATGCCCTCTATCCAAACCTGATTATTTCATTGTGTTGAAATGCTATGTGAGAAATGCAAGGTCAGTCTAGTCATGTGTTGTCCAACCAAGGGTTAAAATTTGTGCTTCATTTTCCGTCCAACCAAGGCTTAAAGTTTGTGCTTCATTTTCCATGCAACCAAAATACTTAACACCACTGATACTTGTGTAGGTATTCCAAGGTAAAATCTTATGGAATACTCAGAATGGTCTGATGCTCACACTTAAGTAGCTTTTCTCTGACACTAGGGACTTCCAGCAAGGCTCCGTATCGTCGATCCGTGTCATGTATGACGTATTGAGCTAATGCATTTTCTATTAAAGTCATACGTCATACGTGATACGGATTGACGATACGTAGTCTTGCCGGAAGTCCCTACTGTTAATATTCTGCTCCAACTTCGCGGCCTGTACTTGTAACTGAATTTCATCCCGCATGTTGTGTTCTTGTCAGGACAAGGGCTGTGGGTCACTTTGATAGTGTGCTCCGTTGCAGCTCCAAATGGAAGACGATCGTTGTAAATTACATTATAGCAAAACAATTGTGGTGTAATTTTAAGTGGAAATGATCCTAGGGGTGGTGCTGTAAGGGGTCTCCAAGTTAAAAAATTGGGTGTAAGATTGAGTTTTGCAGAAGTTGAATACTGCTTTATGTATGTCGGAGATGATGTTCACATATAAAACAGATTTTAGTTAGTATTATACAAGGATTTTGAAACCATCAATTGAAACACCCACACTTAGTAACTTGTCAATATTATTTGTTGCATTACCGGTACTTTGATATGATTCTTCATATCACGTTGTCTTTGTTGAAAGGCCTTCATCATACCCTTTTCTTTGGTTTCAGTTTGGTATACATGTGTTCACAGATGTCAGTAGCTGCATGACCGAGTCAACTCCGAATTGGATACACTGAATGGTGTTTTAATGAAGGTAAGGCGATCAGAACTCGGGTATTATCAAAAACATTTGCCCCTGGTTGACATGCTTGATGCAGTACCTTTCTGTCTACCGGTACATGGTCTATGCATCATGCTCTTCATTAATGGCAAAGAGCAGACAGTCAGAACAATCCCATTTGAGCTATTGCCCACCACTGTCTGCTATTACCACTCAAACACTTCTTGATTCCACTTCAGCTTCAAGTCAACTCAAAAGAACAATGCATTGAGTGATTCTTATAAGTCAGCCACACTGAGACGTGCAGTCAACGGACCTGGACACACAGGTGGAAGTTCCTGAGTTCTTCGTTTCTGTTCAGCTGAAGTGCAGCCAGCAAACATCACATTCACGGAATCTCTTGCTGCCAAGATCTCAAGTTTTTAGCGGCCAGTGTGGTGCAAGATTTTTAATCTCAGGGATTTTATGCCATCTGCTAATCAAGTGATGGAGATTTTTAAGAAGATGCTGTCCCAAGTCTTCCCAGTTCTGGAAATATTCTACAGCATATGCATTTATTTTTTGAACATTTTACTGTGCAGATTAATGTTTTAGAAGATTTAGAATAAAATGTATTTTAATAGAACCCTGTCTTTCGGAGTCTTTCCTGAAGCGTTCATTTTCGTCTGTGTCCATCACTCTCCCTATTAAGTATTTGCTTTCTGATATCTTTTCAATCCATCCTAATTTAAAATGCTGAACTACTAACATCTTGTATGAAAAATAAGGTTGCACACTTCAATTTTCCTGTATTTACACAAAATCTAAACATTACAAATACAATACTTTACAAATTTGATGCAAAATTTACAGACAAATTAACCATATTCAATGCAATGTTCATTTGATATACATTGATGAAATGTGTAATTGAATCAGTTGTGATGATGTCACTCTTGCAGATTTCAATATTTACAAACTTGACAATAGGCCTACAAGGCATGGTACTTTTGAAGAGAAATCTGTTGCAGCCCGTTCCTTCTTGTCTGTTGATTGCCGAGTTGAAATGTAGCTGCTGCACTATCTGCTGCACTATCTTAATGTTACAAATGGAAAGGCCTGTCATGTATTGGCAAGTGTAGGCCTACTGCTAGTTTCACTGCGGAACTACCGGTACATTCTATCAAATCCGTAAAGGTGGGTTTACACTTAGTCGCGCGTTCTGTTGACTCTAACTTGTCTTGTGCTGTACATGTACTTTGTTGGACATTATGAGGGACAATGAAGAAAACTTGACCATAGCTCAACGTAAACGTCAGTCGACGTCGAAGTGTAAACCCTGTCAGGCATAGAGTGGAAAGCTCTTGCTGAGTGCTTTCCACAGGATGCAGTCGTCAACATTTTGTGCGTATGATGAAAGTTGCACTGGCGGTGAAATGGTTGACAGTGTTTCAGATAATGTTGTGTTTTCATTTTTTGTCACCATTATTTTCTTGTATTGGAATACCAAACATTTCATGTCCAAGTTCATTCACTTGGACTCTCAGTTCAGGATAATTCTCCAAAACTTCGTCTAAATCTTCCTTGGACAAAGTGAAAAGATCGACATGTGTCTTTGCCCGCAATGTCACTTCACTAGTCCTTTCATGGACAAGGTACTCCTCACCAAAGATCTCCTTCTCTTGAATGGTGTCGGTCTTTTCATCAAAATCCGTTTCATGGACTATTTCAACCTGTGTAGAAAGGGAGAGATGGATTTTGAAATTTGTTCTGCACTGCTTGCATCTTCCAGCACTTCTGCCGGGGTTATTTAGCCCATTTGGCAGGGTTGTGATTAAAGTTTGGTAACCAGACAAGTTGCACAAGAAAACTCCAACATGGAGGAACAGCTTTTAGTAGTGAAGAAGGTGCTTCATTATTGGATTCATACCTCCCCTTTGTAGATGTAGGATAGACAGTGATAGAGATCTCCCTTCTGGATGATACTGTCTCCTGGCATGAACAGGGCAATGTTGATCTTCTCGGCAAGTTGACGGAAAAATGCATCCTCTGCATTTTCCAGAATGTTTATCTGGAAAGTATGAAAGATGATATGGATTGTCAGCAGTGTTATTACAGAGGCAAGACCCTTGCCTTAACAGTCTGCCATACAGGTGTGAAAGGAAAGAATGTCCCCAGGAAAAATTGTCCCAGGGACAAAAGATCGTATTGTTACATTCTAATCTCTGGTGATTGGTTTCTATAGCCATGCACCTTAATCCGTCCTTGAACAATAGAAGCGGACACTTTTTACAGGGGGACATTCTTTACTGTTACACCTGTACATTTCTGTTCCTACCTTGGTGAACATGTCCATAGACATTTCCAATGTGATCTCTGACAAAATGGTATAAGGCGCATCCCTGAATAGACCCTTTGGTTCCACCCCTTGGTTTCTGATCCACAGATAATCAAAGTAGTCAACCACTCGGTGTCTGAGTGATGTGGGGACCTCTTGGTCATGGAGATGTGCCTGAAATATGTTATGTTCAGAGAGTGATCACTGATGTCCCAGATGTCTGCGATTATTCACCACATCAGTCAGATAGTGTAGCAGTTCACCTATGTTCAGCTGCTTCATGGAACATTCTAGTTCCGTTTGAAGTTGGTATCTTACCGTGATGGCTGTTAACTTGTTATCATACTCCGTTCTCTGTGCCTCTGCGTTGGCGAGTGTAGCTGCTATGTTGCCGAGAACGAAACCGAAGAGTAACTTGCCGCATATCATTACTATGCATGCATAAACTGAAGAGAGAAAGTCGAAATTGAGTTGAAAACTGGCAGGTTCACCCTGGGGGTCCCGGGCTGGGGGTTCAATTTACTGCATTTGAGGCCTCGTGGCACCCGGTCTTGGACGGGGAGGGGTGGAGAGCAGTGATACACTTGCTGCTTGTCCAGACACAAACCTCAAGTGATTAGAGCACCATTTTTCCAAAGGATCCAAGATATAGAATAGCACAAAATTGACACACAAAATGATAATAAGCAAGAAGTCAATCTCCAGAATTCACAAATTTTCGACCCCAACCGGGGTCTTTTTCAAGTGGAACTTTACAATCTGAAACTCTAGAAAAGACTGAGTCTTTTCTAGAGTTTCAGATTGTGACGTTCCACTTGAAAAAGACCCCGGTTGGGGTCGAAAATTTGTGAATTCTGGAGATTTTTCCAAAGGATGGTTCTTCTCTGAACTAAACCTTTACTTCAGACAACGTACGCATCTCTAAGATGTTGTGAGCGCTGAAGTCCCCATATCCGGTTGACGTTAGAGTGGCGACGGCCCAGTAGACGCTGTCACAATACTTCTGTGAGGTGTCCCTCAGGTGATAGTCGGCAGAAACGGTGCTTGTCCATGATTTGTACGACTGGACGGGGGAACAGACATCTCCGGGACAGGAGATGCCGTACCAGATGCTGGCGAAATAATGGAGGAGTAGGCCAAGCTCTAGGAAGGAACGTAGCAATCTTACGGTCAGCACGCTGGAAGAAACAGAATGAAATTGACAGTTCTTCAATCACTCCGCCTTCAGGTGGATATCCGTCTTAGTCAAGCATGTGTGGGATTTTTCACTGCCTTGCCCTTCCAGAATCTGCTTGTTATTGCGAAGGCTCGCCAGCGTCTGCGTGCTGTCCACATTTCAGTTCAGAATCGTAAGAGCATGAGAAGTGCGTCTTGGTAACTCTGGTAATCTGAGGACTTACTCTGCATCCAGTTCCTTCTCCCATTTATTAAGCCATCTGAACGGATGGTACAGATGAAGGAGGTGAATTATCCTTAAGTAGCTAAGCACCTTGTACTGACTCATGGTCGGAGCAGCCAGGGCGAAGATGTCCAGAGGGAACGTCGCTATGAAGTCGAGGGCAAATCCTCGTGGTGTCTTCAAGTAGTTCATGTACACTGCGTGGAAATCTTCAACCAAATCCCCATAATTATCGCGAAAACTTAGGTGGAAGTTCACATAGATCTGAAAACAACAAAATGATGCAGTTGGTGGGAGGATAACTATAACATTTGGAGAAAGACTGCCCACGTCAAGGCAAAGACTTCAGCAGAGTTGGCTTGAGAACGTACCTGTACAAGGAAGATGACCTCTGCCAAGTAGTTAAGGACCATGATGGCCGGGTGATGGTCTTGGTAGGCAGCCTGCAATAGAACTCGGTGATATCAAGGCCTGAAAACCTTTCGCAAGTCGTGACTTTAAAGCAAGGTTCATTGGCACACGGATCCGATCCGTTTGCAGTCCGTTGCTCCTAGTTTTCCGGAGACGACAACGCTGAAGTCCATTTGATAGATTTTTTACGGACCTGAATCGGACCAATTCCATGTACCAATGAACCTTGCTTAATACAACTTTTCCTGATACAGGGGCCTGTCCTGAACGGCTTGGCAAAGTTGGCCAAAATGAAGTAAATTTTTGGCGGCCGAAACATTTGGAGAGCATGCATTATCATGCTTAGCTTCCGCGAGTCCTGCATCCGTGCGGAAAGTTTTGATTAGAGGAGCGTTGGCTGCTGAGTGCATGAGATCGACATTGCAAACCCTAGCAAGCTTGGTGTTGAAAAGGGGATACCTGAAATGCTATTGTCCATCCAATGATGATAGCGGCCACTGTTGTTACAATGTTAAAATACTTCATGAACCTGCCAGCTGGGTTAATCGTAAATCGGTTCATCTTGTCAAGTCTCTGCATCAGCGAACGACATCTACCCGGCTTCGGTTCACTCTGTTCCTCGCCTTCTTTGGTGCCTTGAAAGGAATGAAGAAAAAACAGCTGTGCGAAGTGTGTATGGCCAACGCCACCAAAACCAACCATGCCATCGAGAACCAACCTTCTTTCCTCAAACGTAGTCCGTGTTCAATTTACCAGCTGCAGGTTAGTTGAGGAGAACAAGATTGGAGCCTGATCATTAGACCAGTGAGAAGCTGGCAGCCATGTCGTTAATGGATTAGGGTCTATTGATCACACCTACCTTCCTTCTTGTCACTGTCTCCTGCATTCTGATTCGTATTATTTTCCGGGATGCCTCCTGAACAAGCCTGGCTCTCTGCAGCCTCAGCAACTGCAGCCTCACTAGATTCCGCCTGGCTCTTTGCAGCCTCACTCGATTCAGCCTGGACAACTGCACCCTCACTCGATTCAACCTCGGCAACTGCAGCCTCACCCGATTCAGCCTGGCTTTTTGCAACCTCACTAGATTCAGCCTGGCTCTTTGCAGCCTCGCTAGATTCAGCCTGGCTCTTTGCAGCCTCAGTTGATTCAGCCTTGCTCTTTGCAGCCTCAGTTGATTCAGCCTGGCTCTTTGCAGCCTCAGTTGATTCAGCCTGGCTCTTTGGAGTCTCACTCGATTCAGCTTGGCTCTTTGCAGCCTCACTCGATTCAGCTTGGCTCTTTGCAACCTCACTAGATTCAGCCTTGGTAACTGCAGCCTCACTAGATGCAGTCTTGCTTTCTGCAGCCTTTGATTTAGGCTGGCTTACTGCAGCACCACTACTGGCAATAGTTTTCCCTTTATTTTCTCCCTTCGCCTTGCTTTGCTCCTTTTTATCCTGTTTCTCACTATTTTCTTTGGCAGTGGATGAGGTGCCTGATCCTCCTTGAGTTTTGCTTGAATTGCTGGCGATGGACTGTTTATGAGCTCCTGTCTTCTTCTGAATAGTCTTGGCCTTTGGTTTGTCAATCCCTTTCTTTTCCCTGGCAGCAGCAGCACTCCTCCGTTCCTCTGCCACAGTGTACACTTGCTTTTTTATCTCTGGGTAGAAGTTCAGTACACTGTCTAGGTCAGTTCTGGACAGTACAAACATGTCTACATTGGTTTGGGCCCTAGAGATCAGAACAGATCAGAAGAAATAATTCAATATTCATATATAACAAAGATGGCAAATGATGAAAGTTCCTTCGATCTGTTTCTCAATTCACTGGCAGTTGACGGTTGAAGAAGGAACTCGCAGTCAGTTGTGACACTATGAAGGGGTTCGCAGATCGAACGGACACACTTCCAAGAACTGGTTTGGCAAGCAATGTAGCCGGGAATGTAGCACTGTTAGTGAAATGCTGAGGAGAAGATTGTTTCAGCTGAAAAACGGTTTATGCCAACCTGATGGATCACTGGAAGCTGCTTTCAGCACCCGTTGAGATGTTTGAAGTGATTGGAACAGTAATCAAAGGAAGACAATTAGAAAAGAATGAAAGACTCGCCTGATTGACGCCGTCCTGGGACAAGTGAACAAAAGTGCAACTTCCCCGAAGAATGCACCTGCCTTCATTGAGGCAAACACAATGGAGCCGTCCTCAGATACCACATCAACAACACCACGATTGATGAAGAACATCTCACTACCGATGTCAAACTTTCGCACAATATAGTCTCCTTTCTGGTAAAGCATTGGCTTGATACATCTGGACAACATCTTCTGGAAGGAGACCTCTGTGCCTTCGAACAGGGCCACTTTACTGATGATTTCTCGGTAGAGGGAGTAGGTAACGTCACCCCAAAGACAGAGTGGGAGGCCGTCAAAGAGTGTGTCCGGGTCAACTCCTTTCGTCCTGATCCAAACGTACTCGTAGTAACTTATCACCCTCTCCGTAAGTTCGTCATTGATGTTCTGATCCTGGAATGGAAGAGGGGTCAGGTTCTCAGAATTTGTGGAAGTATTTCTGTAGAAGCAGGGTAGCCTACAGTGCTATTCACCGAAAGTTCATCAAAACAACATCATAGGAGGTATTCGTACTACATGTGAAGGTGCAGTCACGTCCAACACCTTGCATAGCGTAGGCCAACTTACCTTCAAGAACTTTGTGATCATCTCCAACTTTCTCTGAAATCGAGCTCGTTGGGCGTCTGCGTTTGCCATGCTGGCAGCGACGCTGGCGATGATGTAGCCAAAGAATACAACCCCCATGATCATCACGAGGACGCAAACTATCATCTGCAATGGCAAGAATATTTGTAGAAAGACATCAAATGATCACTCTTCCATGGACGCAAACCAGCATCTGCAAGGTCAGGCATTGGTTCGATCAGAAAGACCTTAGTGCCGCAGAGACGAAGGATCTTGTAGGCCTATACTTACCTCAATTATGTCAGTTTCCGTGGCGTTAATGTCACCATAACCGACTGATACAGTTGTTGCCGTTGACCAGTAGATGCTGATGACGAAGAGAGTACTGACGTCAATCTGTGTCAGATTGTATCCCGATCGGCTGAGGAAATTGCTGCCGTCCTCATCGTCATAACCAGAGAGAGTCAGCCATGATTGGGCCCTGCACTTGTGACCCGAGGCGGTTTTCTCAAAGTCGACGCCAGGTGCGATGAAGTAGTCTGGCGGGCAGGCCATCATGAAGAGGCAGCAGTTCAGGATGATGATGAAAATGACAGTGTAGAAGGCAAACTTGATTTTCCTGAAGTGAAAAAATTGAATGTTGATCATATGAAACTGTTGATGTCGGCGTAACTTCGCAGGATATCTTGTGCAGAGCCGTTAGATGGCAAAGGGACGGACGCTTGTTCAGTATCTGGTTTTGTCACGTTAGAGGACATTTAGTTCAACAGGTATCATACCTGAAAGTCCCAGTCTCTGCTTCAATTCTTGATTCAAGGAAGTTGAAAGCCATCGGTATCCTGTAGACTTGAATCAGACGGTTGATTCGGCCCAAAGCGAACAGCTGTACCGTACTCTCTGAAACCACAATACACTGTACATGTATTATAGGTTTCCGTTGAAAAATTGCATCTGAAATCTAATCTATAGACTGGGACAAGCAAGTCAAGCGACCCTGGCCAACTAGACAAGGAGACACGGCATTGGTGAAGCTCCCTGGGCAGAATGGAGAAATGATTCACCAAGAAGTGGCAGCACTGACCATCTAAATAAGTCATGGGGCATTGCTGAGAACAACTCTCCGGGCAAAATGGAGAGAAAGTCCAGAGGAAGTGACTATACTGACCATCTAAGTAAGGAAATGCAGCATAGATGAACAACTCGATTGGCAAAATGGAGAGAAGGTCGACCAGGAAGTTAGTCTTCACGTAGTTTTTGGCAGTAGAGATGGGATGCGTAACCAGCAGGTTGTTCTCGTTGTAGAAGGCAACGTGGAAGTTGATGTACCTGAAAAGCGACAGTAAACGTATTTGGCATTGCTGAATGATGATGTGCTGCAGTAGGTCTAGGTCCTGATTTATGAAAAAGATGAATCTGTGCGGCGGCATAAACCAACTTTATACATGGACAGCAAAATTCTCTGCAGAGTTTGATTTCTAGCTTCATCAGCAGTTAAAAAACAGCCCCATTCCCTATTCAGATACTTTCCTCAAACGGTAAAAATCACAAGTTGGGAAGTTTTTCGTCATGTCTCACTTACATATCCAGCAAGCAGATGAGATCACAGATGTACACTATCACCCACATGATGATACTCTGTTGAAGGAATGCAATGTGGATTGGTACCATGCAGGCAATAACGATCGCCAGGAGAACACGGAAGGTCGTCCACGCCTTCAACCACTTTCCAGTCGGCAAGAATGTCCAGCGCATGAGGCAAAGCGCAAGGATCTTTTGGAAGAGGTTTAGGAGTGAAAATGGTTTGATGTATTCCTTGTTCAGCACTCCGTTCTCCTTCTTCTTGAAGACCTTAACAGACTCTTTGAGGTTAGACTCCATCCCAGTCTTGCCTTCCGAACTCTTCTTCACCTTTTCCTTCTTGGGAAGTGAATCGTCCGATTCGATGATATCCACGATTGATCTAACAACTGAAACACCCGCATCCTTTTGTTGCTTTAATCTGTCCTCTCTGATTTGCAGGAGTCGATTTTCGTTCTGTTTCACTTTGCTGTCGACGACTATGCCCTTGAACTCGCTGAAAGTAACACGCGCGAATTGATTGATCATAAATGTATTTGAAAAGGAAGATCCATTTGTCAGCATTGTTAATCTGTCTGCCGTCAAGTTGGAGCAGACAGCATCTTCAGTTGAAGTTTTCTAAAACCCTTGGAAATAAAGTGGAAAGAATTTGAAGATGATTTCTTCAGATGGGTTGATTTGAACAACCTTGCTCCAAATATTTTTTCAATCAATAGCATAGGACATGAGAAAATGTTGACAGAAGATACCGTCAGCTGGTCACTGGTGGTCGGTGAGTTAAAATGTGAGTTGTAACAGTCAAAAGATCATTCATTGCCTCAAGTTCCCTATGCTATTTGAACTACATTGTATTAATGAAAGCACCGTTGGATGTTGCCTTTAACATTACTGTACTCCTCACAGTGTTCAACAAGTAGCCAAAATGGGTGTTACCTTCCGATGGTTGGGTAAATTTCAAAGAGTTCTTCCAGGTCTACCCTTGTTACCATCAAGGCATAGCAATACGTCAGTGTTCGGACAGTTGCTGTCCTCTTCCCAGAGTAAAGCACACCGAGTTCTCCAAAATATTCTCCAGGACCCAGTTCGGCATACCTGTATTTCAGGTTTGCTGAGAGCACCTGTGGAAAAGAGACAACAGTGAACTTTTATTTCATGTGAGCCAAGCAGAAGGCCTTGTCGGTATTGCTTGCAAATCATTTCATTGGATACACTGACTTTGAATAATGGAGGTGACATACCTCGCAGTAGCCTTTCTTAATGATGTACATCTCCTGACCAACTTCTCCGCTGTAGATGATGATATCACCGGGAGTGAATAGATAGCGTTTGGCCTTCAATGCCAGCATCCTGAGGAACGATTCTTCAAGATATCGAAACAAGGGTATATCCCCGAGCAGCGAGATGGCGTCATCATTGACTATATCTAGCTGGAGTCCGTGAGGCATGTCGTACAACAACGGTCGGCCACCAGGGATAAATTCACCACGAGTGGTATAGAACAGCCTGACAAGATACTCGATCACCTTTGCTATCACTTGTTCGTTCATCTTGTTCTCGATCATGAAGTCCTTGACGGCAAACAACTTGGCTTGATAGTTCACTCTGAAAAACGGCACCCAGTGTTGTAAGCGTGAACGCCAGTGTCTAACCTTTGTTCAGTGCTGTCTTCCTGGCATCGAACAATAAGATTGGCATTCGCCTGGCATCGAACAATAAGATTGGCATTCACCTGTTTGGGCATCGAACAATGGGATTGGCGTTCGCCTGGCATCGAAAAAATGGGATTGGCATGCGCATGCCAATCCCATTGTTCGATGCAACGAATAGGGCACCAATCAAAAGGATAGACGTTCACGTTGGCGTTTCGGGGCATTGGAAAAACTCTACGCGAAGAACGTGTCTCGATCTGCAGACGTCGGTGGAACATACTTGGGAGAATCCAGATTGGCAAGAGTAGCAGCAATGATGGCTAGGCAGTAACCGTAGAGGAGTAGGCCAATAATCATAGCGAAGATGCAGATGATTCTTCCAAGGGTGGTGTAGGCGTATATGTCACCATAGCCAGTGCTTGTCATGGTCGCTGCAGCCCAGTAAAGAGACTGGACATATCGCATGCCAATAGGTATTGGGGCTGTTGTATTCTCTCCAGAATATATGTCTGGAGTAACGTGAGTCACCCAAGTAGAGGAGCGACATCTGAAAGAAAGAACAAAGAATTCAGAAGAACTTTATGTTCAGTACTCCTGTAGGTTTTAACCAAGGGCTCCTTCAGTTTTGGTGGTTTGCAGTGGAGTCCTGAAAGCGTCTGCTCAGTAAGCAGCTCGGGGGTTCGAATCCAGCCCACGCCATATGGGATATAATCATTCCTGGCTCTTCACGTCCGTCGCGTGGGACTGTAAGCCATGGTGCCTTGTGGTTCGCAAGGGCAAGTAAGTGTGAGGAACATGAGTAACTTGAGATGGCCTCCTTCATCCATAAGAACCAATAAAATGAGCAAACGTACGAATCTCCGGAGCAGGCAGAGAGGAACCATACACATGCCAAGACGTGGGAGAGCAGAGAGATGAAGACGATGCACTTCGCTCGACGGACAGAGATGATGTTCTGATCAAGGGAGTCCTCAAGTTTCTCTAAGAGTCCGGCAACCTCAAAGAAAAAGCAATCATATCATTAACGAGGGGTTATCGCGTTCGCCGAGCAAGGGACACTTTGGAATATTTTCCTGGCCACTTCGGATCAATCGTATGTGCCACATTGTCCGGAAAATCAAGATGGCGGCTGTGGCGGCCATATCGGATGAGCGGTGGCGCCCCCAATCGAATTTTGGGGGTATAAAATGAGATGACAGATAGTATTCATTAAAAACTTGTGAATTTTGCCTTCTCGCGCCGTTCCTTTCACCTACCTTTGCCATCTTGATGAGTCTGTTGAGCTTCAGAAAAGCAAAGAGAATCCATTTTTGTTGCGATGTCTGAGCTATCAGGCAGAACGCTTCAATAGGAATAACAGAAGCAACATCTACGATTAGGTATCCCTTGGCGTAGTGGCGCATGATACTCCTCCCATCTTTCATGACACCATTGGGCGTGTAGACGGCTGTCCGGGAGGTAACGATCACATCGGCCAAGAGAACCGTGTCCATCAGGTACCCGATGACAATGAAGACGCCGCCAGCGGTTGGTGATCCATATCCTGTTGATAACGGGAAAAAATGCAGTTTGGAAAAACCCTGCCCAACACTGCTCGATGAACTCGGTCGTCAAAACGAGTTGACAACCGTCGAGTCGTATGTGTTTTCCGACTTGCTTTTGTGCTGTAGGAACATTCCTTCAACACTTCTTGAACGTTAGCAGGAACGTCACCCGGAGTTCTGAAGACGACTTGGAATTTAACTCGTATTTATTGGAATGGGAATCGGAGTGATGCGCAACCTCTCTCTTCACTGTTTATGTGACAACTTACCAGCAGTTTCATTGAATCCTGCAAAACATGCCATGAAAGTGTTGTAAATGAAAATGAGGACGGCCATGAGGGCCACAGTTATCTCCCAGTTCTTGAACCCCTTCACCTTCGGATTAATGAGCCTTGTTCCAAGGTCTGTGAAAAATCTCTTGATTGAGTTAGTGCATCGCTATGAGGAGAAAAGACAGTAATATCAGTTAGTATCTTTGGAATAAGTTGTCCTGGTAAATGATGCATTATGGCAAAGTACCCCTGTACGCATGAGGTATGCCTCATTATCCCTCCCCTGGCGGTGGAATCTGGAAACAACGTGATGGGGCGATCAGCACCGCTAGGCAACAGATTCAAAATCTGACCATTCATCAGAAAAAATAGGACATGTTTAGAAAATTGATGAGAAATTTTGCAGCCACAAGATTTTTGCATGGTGGTTTTGGGTAAAACCTCTTAAGTTTCCCCAGGGCCTATGATTCTTAATCTTATCAACGATGGGTGGGCCGTCTTATCCCTCCTACCCTGATTGCTGGCGGCTTGTGCACCTGAATCATGCCGGACAAATCGGAGTCATCTTCCTCCTCTAGGGTGTCCATCCTCATCAACACATTGGAACGTCCGCTATCGAAGATTTCAAGACCGTCTTCCGTGACCGTTGAACTTCGACGCACGAGCGTTGACACTTGATTCTCGTCATATTGCAAGCTCGTCCTCCGCTCCAGGATGCTGTGAACGCCGTGGTCTGTCACCGGGCCACTGGGCGTATCAGGGACTCTGCTAGCATCGTGGGACTGGATTGACAAGCTGGACGGTCCAGGTTCTTCCGAGATGGATTGCATTTGATCTGTTGTGACCTGGGTAATATTTTCGGTGTGTTTCCTTTTCTTTTCCATCTAGAAAGGAACAAGTCAGTTACCAAAATATTCATGTTTCGTCAGTGGGATACACTTGTCCCCAGTGTTCAGTTGGCTGTAGGTATAGACCCACTGAGCGCGGGTAACGTAGTGGGTAGCGGTTTGAAACACTGCGGAGGGAGTGTATCACTGGGAATACTGTGTATGTTTCTCACCAAACTAACCCATCTGCCCTCAAGTTTGAGCAGTCAGTATCGTCTGTTGAAGTTCAACAAGCCTTGGAAATGAATTGTAAAAATTTTGAAGAAATATTCTTTGAATGGTTCACAGGAACATCTTTCTTCAAATAATTTTCACTCAAAACCATAGGATGTGAGAAAACTTTGAAGATATGCTGTCTGCTGGAATCTGGGAAGAGATGATTGTTATGTTATCTAACGAAATCGTGGAGAAATGTGAACCAGATCAGAGGAGCGGTGATTATACTTGCTTTCCTATCTAACTTTTCTCTAATGTTGAACTGCAACATCGGCTTCGCGTTGAATATTCTATCATTAGCGACGTCATGTAACCTCTTGGCGACGTCAGGGTAATGCGGCAGGAGTTCGTGTACGTCGCCCCTCTCGAGTACCATCAAGTCACAATGTGTGGCTGCCCGAATCGAGGCTGTCCTGGGAAGGCTGTGTACCAGGTTGATCTGAAATAAATAGCCGTTATTCATTGGAAAGGAAGGCTCTCGAGAAGGTGTTTCTGGAAGGAAAGCAATTTGAATTCCGGGTAGTCAAAAACAGAATACCTACAATGGCATGGGCTTACCTCTCCAATGATGCGGCCCTTAGCCAACTTAGCCATAACTGTGTCGTCATCTTCAGCCAGGATCTGAAGTGGAGGAAATGACTTTTTTGGAGTTCACGTCTGGTGCGTTCGGCAGAACTCCTTTTTTATGGTCTGCTGCGCAGCCTCATTACAACAACTGGGCGCCTCCAAAAATCGCATCGCAGTCGGTACACTACAAGTGTGTGGAGGACTTTTGATGCTTTGACAGTAGTTTTGGCGGCCATCTTATACTATGTTTTGATCTTTTTCCTGACACTATAGTGACAGAGTGATCTTACCTCGACTTCTCCACGGTGGATGTAGTACATCTGTTGACCAATGTCGCCCCTGTTGACGAGAAACTGATGAGGCAAGCACAAAGCTGGTTTAATCCTCATGGAAAGTTGACGGATGAAACCGACGTCCAAATCACGGAATATTGGCGCCTAAAAAGACAAGAGAGATTGAATCCCGCAGGTGGGATTTGACGATTCGAGAAGTCGCCGTTAAGTGGTTATAGAAATTTGATGGGAATTTTAGTGATCTTCATGAGTCGCCACCACGTAGTGTTTCAGCTAAAGCGTTTCAGCAGGGCGCGGCGCCCTGCCTCTCCAGGGGGGCGCCCTGCTGCCCTTTTTATGCCCTCAAAAACGCCCTGCCCTTTTTCAAAATTTTTTTTTTTTTTTTTTTTAAGCCTGTTTGTATCCAAAATCAGTAAAATTTTGTCGGTTTTTAAGGTCCCACTTTGCCGCGGTGAAAAATTCCTGCCCTTTTTTGGAGTCACTGCCCTTTTTTGGGAGTCACTGCCCTGCCCTTTTCAAATCCTGGCTGAAACACTACCACGTGCAAGTTGTAATGAAGGTTAAGGTGGGAAATTTGCGGAAAGGGACGAAGGCGACATAGGTCCACAGGACTATTGCATGGGTGGAAGTCGAACCCGGTCGAAACGGGACAAAGGCAAAATGGGGAGACTGGTGAACCTGATGAAAGGTTTACCTTGTCAATGATTCGTTGGTTTATCGCCAGTGCGATTTCTTCCTGAAAAGTGATAGGCAGGGGGTCGAACATGCCCTCACTGCTCACACCTTTCTTCCGGTACCAGGTATACTCGTAGAAGCGCATCACTGTGCTACGTAGGTCTAACGATGTTCCTTCCTCTTGCTGCAAAAAATTCGAAAGATTCCATTTGATTCGCCTCAAACCAGGATGATAACTGGTTTGACGTGCAACCGCGCGTTGGCGCGAAAAGTATCACCCGCGCTTACAGGGGCGGATTTCTGCGCACGCGCACATCATGATGTCGAATTCTGCGTCGATGTATTTGGACACAAAACGTCCCCTGATACTGTAATGATACAAACATTTGAAGTTCAAAATTAAGCGATTACCATATGATGTTGGATTGTCCCTAGACGGTGAGCAAACTGAGCGCGCTGTGCGCCCAAGTTAGTCAAGAGAGAGGTCATTCCACCTAACAGCATTCCGAAAAAGACGGCGATTCCAACCAACATGGCGACAATCGAGAACCATTTTTCGGGATAGGTGCTGCCTGATATGTCACCATACCTGAAAAAAGAACATAGGTCACTGCATGTTACAAGGGGTGTCACATGCCACATCCGCCCGCAAGACGGATTACGATGGACACAAAGGGGGGGGGGTAAACGATTCGGCCCTTTGCCTTACCCTGTTGATGTCGCAGTTGCCATGGCGAAGTAGAAAGCGACAACATACATGTCCCCAAGATTGGCATCGGTCACATTCAAACCTAAAATTAAAAAAGGAGACTGAGGACTGAGTTATTTGTCCGGAATATGTCGTATCGTGGCAAAATAGAGCGTATAGGACACGTCCCCCAGTGGAGGCTTCAGCACGACTCGAGTAGGCCCTAGTTTTACCTACCAATATCGAAATTATAAACCCAGCTGTCAGTCGCACAAATCCTAGTATTGTTTTCCCTGTCAGCGACCTGGCAAGCCATCCCATACCACCCGCAAGATACACAATGTGTCATCACACAACACACGATGAAATACTTGAGTGTCCTCATTTTGCTGGTGTTTGATCCAAGTTCAGCTTCACGAACATCTGGAAAGATATTGAAACGATGGTGCACTTGTATTTTGAGCTTTTTTCATATTCATATATATTTTACATCCGTCCTAATCCTAAGCTACCAAAAATTCTCAATGCTTATGAATATTTTCGATTGTCCCGCCACTGACGTTCCAGCATATGTTCATAACTTTATTCAGTGAGAGGTCTTCTTCAACAGGTTCAAGAATTTCTCAATCTCAGTCCTTCTGGCAGGGAACGACCGGTCCGAAGCGTGGACAGACGTCGTGGACGGACAGACGTGTCGGACAAGAAAACAGACGGATGTCATGTCATGCTGTAGTAGGCTACCTCCACCTCTACCTTAAGATGGGGTAGCGGGGCGTCTACTCACTGAAGAAAGAAAAGATTCTGTAGAACCGAAGGAGACGGTTGAGTCTAACTTTTGCCATCAAATCCCAGGCTTGGTTTGCGGGGACGAACGGTAAAATGATAGCCGAGGGAAGAATAGACAACAGATCAATAATGAACGTCCTCTTGCCATAAATTCGCATTGTGTTCTCTTGGTTTCGAATCAAAATGCCATTGACTTCATACGCCTGGAGAAATTGCTTGCAAATATCGAACAGGTAAACTGCGTCGCAAAAGTATGCAACGAACCACAATGGCCACAAACCAGAGGAAAACGACGCCATCAGAACTTCCACGATGCACGATAGGAAAATTGTTAAAATCACGAAATTCTCCCAAGCTCTCACGAGATGATTCTTGGGAGAAATATAAGGACAACAATCGCAATTGCATTTTATAGGCCAACAACTAGGCCTATCGACTTCATAGTCTTTTTGATCGCCTCCTGCAACAGCGTCCGGTTCGAAAACCACAGTGACGCCTTCACCCTCATCGTTTGATTGGGGACCGTCGCCTTCCTTCGCCGGCGTCATTTCAATTTTTCGAGCCGGCGCGCCTTTATTCCGATGCCTAAAGAGAGGCTCTGGGTATTCCAGACATCATCCTTCCGTTCCGCATCCTTTCATTGCGCCGCAAACTCGAAAAAGTCCAACAACATTGTCCAATAAAATCGGAAAAGCCAACACGAAGCACGGGAAAAGAAGATGACATCATGAAGAAAGAAGAGGAGGTTTCAATGACGTCGTTCGTGCCGTAGACACTGACGTATATTCTGTTGTACGCGCATACGTCACGGCGTCGTGACGTCAAACAAGCTAGCACCCCCGGGCTTGCACGCACTTTTTGCATTAGAAAACAGGTCCTCTCGTTGTGCGTGGCTAGGTTATCATGTTATGGCAAGCTGTTTTGCCTAATATAAAACCAACACTCGGTTTAATGACAAGAAATTGTTTGTTTATGACGAAAACCTAGGTTTGCAACCGCTGTTCGTGCAGGATTCACGCGCGTTAGACTACTTCTCCAACACGCTCGTACTGGCGGAGCAGCTGAGGACAAGGACCAGTCTACGCTTAAATTTCGCGCCAAATATAGGCCTACCCTATAACCCAGTTACCAGCAAATTTCATCTTTTGCGATATCTTATCAAATAAGGAGAAGAATGTTTTCCATCTTCCAGTAGAAGAAATAAGATAACTCTGAAAGCTACCATATGCTATGTTTATGATTCTGTGACCAAGACGCTGGTTATTATGTCATCATTCGCTTCAAGGCTAATTAAAATGGCGGCAACCATGAGCTGCACGCCGGCCGCATTTCGTCTCTTCTATTTCCTTATTTTTGTGTCAATTTCCTCCGCAGCGAGGCTTAATGTACCCAAGGTGCTGTTGCCGTACTATAGCAGTGTTGCATCCAACTTCACTTTGGAGGTGAAACCGTCTGATCGCTGTTACACTTGGTAAGAAAGCGACATCGTGTGTGTCGCGCCGGCTGTGCATGCATGCATGCATATGTATGTGGGATGTGCTATGCACACATACAACAACACACTCACCATGACAACACACACACTCCGACTCAACTGCATGCACATCATGACATGCAAGGCCGCCTGGGGAGGCATACAAGATGCTAGTATTGCCTAGGCCTGCCTAGCCTATAGGGCCTAGGCCTTTTTAACGGCTTTTACCACCACCAACCGTAGACGTAGTACCGGTACTGTAGGCTAGTCAGCATCACAGTGACACTCACAGGCGTTCGTAGCGCCATGCGGCATCTGAGGTCAGATGGCGCTACGAACGCGTGGACCGTGGTCAGCAGGCCCTACCGACTGTTCGTAATGACGTCGATAGCGTATGGTGTAGCCTACTAGGCCTACCACACCCTTCCCTAGGTACCTAGGCCTAGGCTAGGCGGGTACCGGCACGACCGGTATGGTAGGCCCCTACCCTACCCTACCAGTAAAATTATGATTTGTGATGCTCCCTGTGCTGTGGTGGTAGTTACATGTAGGCCTAAGTTAGTACTTGGGGCATTTTGCCTTCTTAAAATAGGGCCTATGGGCTTCATCATTTTCCAGGACTTCATCACGACCAGATGTTGCCACGATCTCCCCCGTTGCTCCAGACAGTGCCGGCTGTTCCACCCAGGCAGTCGTCACTGCTGTCTCAAAAACATCCAATAAGATGACATCCATTGTTCTTGCAGAAGATCATGGTGAGAATAAGACACAGAACTTCTTCTTTCAACCACATATCGGGTGTCCCAAAAAAAGTGAACCGCTTTTTGACAAGTATTTTCTCAGCGATAGATAAACCGAATTCATTGGAATTTTTCACAGAGTAACATCAGGATATCATCAACAAGTCTGCAAAATATCTAAGAGATCAGTCACACATTGCGCGAGTATTGTCAAATTCAAAACAGCATGTCAAAAAATCCAATATCAGAGCTAATGCAATGTGACCTTCATCATGTTCACGCAGGTGTTGACATGCTGTTTTGAATTTGACAATACTCGCATAATTTGCGACCGATCTCCTAGATATTTTGCAGACTTGTTGATGATACCCTAAGGTTACTGTGAGAAAAATTCCAATGAATTCGGTTCATCTGTCGCTGAGAAAATACTTGTAAAAAAAGCGGTTCACTTTTTTTGGGACACCCGATATAATGATATCTAAGTGCTAGTGGCACGTTCACTAATCTGTTGGCATTGGAAGCAATCCAATCAGTTTGACTTATTTATATTCTATTTTCCATCAAGGGGCCAAAGCATGACCCTGGTATTATATTATGGAAGAGGCCATCTCAAGCTACTCGCGTTCCTCATTCATGTCAGTTGATCACTACTTGTTGACTATGAATGTCAAAATTATTCAATTGTTTCCCATTTCCAGTGACTGGGCAGGTCCTGAGGTGTGACATCATCGTGGACGCCCTCCACTCTATTGAAATTGAGACGACGACACGAGAGCTCTACCTTGAGGACTCGCCGGAGGAGTTCATCGTGAAGGGAATGGACATCGAGGGTAACACGTTCAGTGTGATGGACGGTATTGCATTCGAATGGAGCTTGATCTCTGATACAGATGTTGATCAGGACACCATTGTCGATGCCCATAACATACTCAGGTAAAAGATTGTGTCATCTTCTCCCGGCAAAATCAGCAGTCATTCTTCTCAGTCACTGAGTCAAAGTGACAGAGTGGATACATCGGTTTCTGTCACCCATGGGATTCTGGATTTGGTCCACAGTTTTCACTTCCTTTCGTTCATTGCTTTTCCAGGATCATAACATTTGGTGAATCCTCATATAAAACACCACCTCATATTGGCCGCATGGAGAAAGAAGGGCTACAAGGGAACCACATTTTAGTAAATGGAATCAGGACAGGCACAGCTAAAGTAGCCGTCAAGATGAAAGACCCGGCGTATAAGGTATGTTCATTATGTTGTGCCACGTATGAAAATGGACTCTATAGTAGAGATCATGCCTCTGACTCTCAGCAATTGGTCTAACTCCCTTTCCAAGTCTGAAGTCTTGTTTTAGTCACTTTTGTGGAGTCGATCACCAAGGATATTTAGCCTGAATATATAGTCTTCTGTTGCGAAAGTCAAACTGACAGTTGACTATCTTATTTCTTTGTAGAATGTTAAACCGTATGTGGTACGGTTGATTGTCATCGCAAACATCATGTTGAATCCTGGTATTGTGTATGTCCTCGTCGGTGCAAAGGTGACGTATTTGGTGCAGCTTATTGGTCAGACAACTACCTCAGGTACGAAAACATTTTGATACGTTGTTTGTGGTGACTGTTTTCAGAATATTCAGAAGCCTGTGATGTGCAGTGGCTGTCTGAAAGAGCTCCTTCGAGCTTACCAGCGAAGCTCAAAAGCTTAACACTGGAAAAACACCTTATGAAAACTGTCAATATTGTTGTAAGCAACACCAGTTATATTTCTTAGGAAAGTCGAAATACTAGCAGTTCAGAATGATATGTGATAAATGATGTATTTGAGGTATTGTACGAACAGGACTCATCAAAATGAAGTTTTGTTAATTTTCCTTCCCAGAAATTCCAATGCCATCGGATCAGTATTACCTACAGATTGAAGATGAGAAGATCTGTCGACTTGATGCTAAGACATCCACTGCCACTGCCCTGGGCAGGGGCAATACCAACATTGTTCTTAAGGACAAAAGTATCCTTTTAGTGATATCTAAAATATGGTGGCATTTCTTTGGCCTCGGGTCACATCACGGCTGACATTCGTCGTTTTGTCCCTCCAGTGAATGCCTTGTGGAAACTTGAAAATGCCTTGTTTGTCAAATTGCGAAATTTCTTAATACCCAGTGAGTATATGTTCTTTCCCTTGACCGGCTACCAGATATTAAAATCAAGGAGGCGTTTCGCCAACCGTCAGCTGGTATCCACGTTGTGACGCCCGGGTATCTCGGTTTCCAGGTTTTGCCCGGTCGCAAGTGGGTCCTCGAAGTTGGCAGAGTGTATGAGATTTATATTGAGATTTATGATAAGGATAGTCACAAGATATTCCCATCTGAGGTACAGTATCTATATATTTACTGTGTTAGGTCATACTTCTCACTTGTCAGGACAGCATCTGTCCGTCCCAAAGGTGTCCTTAATAGAGAGGTTCCAGTCTATGTTACACTGGCATTGCATGATTCTTTTGATTCAGCAAATCCCTGCCTGGTGTCATCATGAAGCGTCCCATGATGTTGATGTTCGGTCTTCTCTTGTTCCGTAGCTCAAATTGACTTGTTCTTTATCATGAATTTCAGAACATCAGAGTCGTCGCCACCTTCCCTAAGAAGTATTTCAATGTTCATTTCTCATCTGAAAATGGCACATACCACGTTGTGGAGACATTATACCAAGGGCACACGCAGCTAACTGGTGTGTTGAGGGGAGTCATGGTAAGGCAACTTCCCCTCTAGAAGTACTAGGAGAAAGACTAGAACTGAAGGAATGTTTTTGAAGACCTGCTTTTCATGTGATAGGGAGGAACTCTTTGCGGACGGCAGGTTTTCTCTGGCATTGCCGCTCCAGTTTGCTCCCGTTGTACGTTAAATTTGCTCAATGTTGTGTGTAGAGCTTGGGGAGATAATGCCATATTTGACGCTGAACTCTCAATTTGAATGCTCAAACTTGGCCTCTTCTGACGAAATCTTTTTCCTCTAGGATGGAGATAAGTTACTCGAGATAACCCCAGTCATCAAGAATCTTCAAGACGTGGAAATCTACGATGAGATCAAGGTTATCCCACCAGTGCTTGTGTTCCCATGGGATCCAGTTGCGAAGCAACACTACACATACCCACTCAAGGTAAAGTAGACACCATCTGACTTGGAAGAGTGGTGCTTCAATTGCTTAGAAATGGTCAAACAGTTTTCTGACTTAGAATGGTATGTTGACAGTCTGTAACTACATGAAAATGTAGCTAGCTCTTGGATCCGTTGCGCCTTTTTGGGGAAAATTGAACTGACGAATCTAACAATTTATCATTAGGAGTGATTGGTTTTCACTGAGCTAATGTGAGCACATTTCTCTGTCTTCAGGCTACAGGTGGTAGTGGTAACTACACGTGGACATCATCGCAATCCAGTGTAGCGACTGTTAATGTGAAAGGCGAGATCGCCACCAAGGATCTTGGGAAGACTATAGTAACTGCCAGTGATATGAGGAACACAGATATCAAGGGGTCCATGAGTGTAAGTACCAGTACCAGGACTCTCCACTGAGTCATGATATCTAGAACGACAACAGGCTCTGGTCAAAGGATCTGCAGGCTTTTTGGCCCCAAGATCCATCCATGCCGGCCACCAATGAGGTCGTGGGTTGGTTTGATCCCCGGGGGGGTCAGGGGCTTCTTATGGGAGGGAGCAGGATCTGTCATCAACATTGTAGCCTTTCTCTGAGGTCTCTTGTCTCCTTATTTCAGGTGCACGTGGTGCCACCCGTGGAGCTGCTGTTCCTACCATCTGTCGTCGAAGCCGAGATCACAAAACACTTAGATCTCCCTCTTGCCGCTTCCGCATTTCTGAAGAACCCAGGGAGGGCGGAGCTTGCGGATTGTACGATGCTGCCTTTCCAGGTGTCACTCCGAGATGAGAAGGTCTTCCAGTTCGTTGAGGGTGAGAGGAATTTTACATAAAAGGAACTGAGAAAAGGCCCTCCCAACAACCCAGCACATGATGTTTAGATAAATAGTGGACTACTGAGTGGATTTTTCATGTATCTCGACCAGAATATCATTTATCTGTCTTGCATTTTAGTGCTGCCGCCACAAGTCGAGGGAAGCTGTGCAACAATCCGTGTGAGGGCATTGCAACTCGGCAACACTGAAGTTCACGTCGGGTACCAAACGAAGGAGATACGTCTGGATGCATCTGTCACCATTGCTGCTCATCTGCCACTCAAGGTGAGCGGAAACTGGTCGTAGCATAAGCGAAGATTTCTCAGAGCTGGTTAGACTGCTAGCCCTCGTTAGAGGGCAGTGGTGGAACACTTGTTTTCCAAGGAAATTCTTAGGAAATGTCCACCTGGGCCTGGGTGCATAATGGCTCTGCCTGGAAGCCGTATGCATGGGAGAGCCTTCATGTTGCAGACTTTTCCTTCCAAGTCCTAGCCCTTATAGCTATTGCTTATGATTTCAGACCATTGATCCTGAATATGTGGCTGTCGTCACTGTTGGATCATCAAAGGAGCTGGTCCTGGAAGGAGGACCACGACCCTGGGTGCTTGATCCTTCCAAATATTTCCAAGATCGTAAGTCTCTTACTTCCTTTTATCGTCATTTCTTACCAAGTATGCCTACGCTAAGTTCTTTTTAGGACAGTTGAAGTGATGCTTACAAAGTTGTGTTGAAATATTGAAATTGTGTGTTGTTCTTTTTTACAGTCGGGATTGAGAACAACAAAGTCGTGCGAACAACTCTAAATCCATCATTTGGACTCCACAGTAAGTACAGCTGGTGACCAAGTTGGCTGCCAAATCCTCGCACGTGATGAAATTTGGGCTCTGTAGCCTGTGTTGCTTCCTTTGTTACCTAACATCGTCCTTGAATTTTCTTGTTACGTTTGTAGGAGACAAGGTAGCACACCTTAATTTCAGCTCACAGACATGGCTTGCTGAGATGATCTCACTGGATGTACCAGCTTTGGCATATGAATTATGATGACATAGTCTTACTACAGTGTTTTTGTTGATTTTCAGATAATCTCCACTTGTTTCGTGTGTTATGTATTGAATTGGGTGAACAGGTAAGCCTAATGTTTCATTCACTAGAAGGGATCAACTCAGAATGTTTAAATGGTCAGACCTGGGACGGTACATTTCTCGCATCAAAATAAAACGAAACCATTTCTTTTCTGCAGGTGTTTACAGTGAGTGTGGGGAACAAACCGACATCAAAGAACAAATTCCCAGTGACAGCAACAGCCAAGATCAAATTTGTGTGTGCCAAGCCAGTCAGTCTTCATCTCCAACCTGTCATTGTCTATCCCGTTGATCTGCCTCCCTGTCCGATATCATTGGATTCAAACCAGCCTGTGAGTACTGAAATACCAGACTGACCTTAAGCCCCTTCTAGGCTATGCGAAGTGATTCATTATGACATGATTATTATATCACGTCGTGAACTGTGGACACAACAACTAGTCGCTAGTTGCAGGACTCAGTCACTGGCAACCAAACATGTTTTGAAGTCTCAATGTTGATGTCTCTCTTTAGAAGTTGAGTTGCGCTTTTCAGTATGAAATTTACCCTAATTTTAATTCCTGCTTAGGAACACCCTGTACACAAGTTTTCTGAGTGCACCCGTCATTCAGAACTGTGGTCACGAGATCTGATAGAAAGATCTAGCAATTTTTGTCAAATTTTTCAAATCCAGTTATCTCACCTTAGATTCCAGTTCACAATTACAATGATTTGGAGATCCTCGTCGTCGTCACGGACAGCAACGGCAGAAAATTTGATAATTTCACCTCCCTTGCTTTTGATTGGAGATTATCAAACACAGACGTAGCCAGATTACAGCATGATGGGATTGCTACTGAGATGCCAGTATCGCAAACGGGGAGGAGACTTGTGAAAAGTGAGAAATGATTTTGCAAATTTTCTTTTCTGTTCTTTTTGAGATTCTGAATTATACCCCAACCATGACGACGAAAATTTTGGCAATTCTTAAACTTGGTTTAATCACAACTTCCAGACTTTGCCACCTGAGTGAACTCTGCCCCAGCTGTCTCTGATAACCTTAGGCAAGTTTATTCCAATTCCTATTACAAAATATTTTATTCTTTTAGGCTTCCAGGTGCTGATATTGCAGGGGAAGCCAGCCACGCTGACTGTCACAGCTACCATCAGGAGATACAACACAAAGTATTTCACATCCCAAGACATTAATTTCCCTGTAAGTGGTTCCGTTCATTTTTGCCACGCTGGTAAAATTGATAACAAAGGATGATGATAAACACGTAGACAACTCCACCTTATGGACTGCTGGTTCCCCTTTGAATTCAACGTCCACGTCATTCTCTTCACAGGAAAATATCACACCTCGTATCTCCAAATCTCTCGTCCTCCTCCTTGTCGACAATGCTGCCGTCGAACCATCCACTGTACACATCTTCAACCACCCATCGAGCAAGTTCGACATCAACGTCCTGCACGGATCTGGGTTTTTCCGTCTAGACCACGGAGGTTCTCAGGTGGCAAAGACTTCTTATAATGAGAAAACACGAAAAGTGCAGGTATGTTTTGGTTATTTGATGATTCAGGTTCGGGTCTGATAGATTTTGTACTTCTGGTGAGACATCTGTCAGTGAGACATCAGACCCCCCATCGTGTTCATGTCTGCAGAGATTCTTCAAAACTCAGGCACCAGAGCCATGGCAGTTAGGTTGCAGAAAGAACCTCATGGAAAAGATGGGCACCATCATGCCGTGAGTCAAGATTCAGAGGCTGAAAGGTTTAATAGAAATCTTATTATTTAGGTTCTACCTGAAGATGAGGGGCATATGACCGTGATCGTCCATGACCTCTGTCTGGCCTCTGATAAACCAGCCATGGCACACGTCCATATCTCTGGCGTTGATTCCATTCACCTGAGGGTGCTCGATAAGGTCGAGATAAAGAAGAAAATCATCGCATCTGTTCAAGTGTTGGATAGAATGGGCAACCCGCTGTTGGCAAAATATTTCCAGCTAATGAACCTGACTCCTCACACTGGATCTGATATCATAACTCTCAGGTAAGTCACAAAGCTGCTCACCATTTGGCTTACAATGGAGAATTTACCATTGTTGAATTCCTTATTACTTATGGAAAGATCAATGACATAAAGGACTGCCCATAGCTTTCAATGGTAGATTTGCCCAAAGAGAGCCAAATTGTGTGAGAAAACTTGAGTCAAGCAGCTCCGGGAGCTCTGGTTTCCTCCTGCTGTACATTTATTGGCCATATGTCTGTTCTGTATAGCCAATAATGCCATATTTGGCACTTAACTTTCCCTTCAATATAATTCTGTTTTATCCAATGCAATCCATTCCAGGCCCTACGACAGCAAAGAGACCGATGCCTACACTGCCCTGTTCATTGTCCACGGTGTGTCTCTCGGGACGACCTCTCTGACCTTCACCGCCACATCCAAGGACGATGGACTCTCACAAATGACCAGCCAACCCAAGGATATTCAAGTCTTCCCTCCGCTTCGTCTCAATCCGAGGAACGTCACTCTTATAATTGGAGCGTTATTTCAGGTCAGTGAGATTCATCTGTCCTGAATGATGTGATCGAAAGCTAGGCACAGGCAGACGAATAATGCTCGGCTGTTTGGCACAGCGTTATTTGGGTTGTAGATGAGTTGGGTGCAAGAAAATTATCACTGTGCTGCTGTGTGGGTCTGATCGCTCAGCTGTATTCAATTGGAATGACTGTGGCGCCATTGAAAGATGGCGCTAACAGTGAACAGCGCTGAGCCACAAGGGGTAGACAGCTGCAACCCGACATGATCTTCAGGTTTCACAAAACCATCCGGCTGTAAGAATCATTAAGCATGTTTTGAAAAAAACTCAATTGTGTTTTTTCCAGGTGACAAGTTATGGTGGTCCCCAACCCCAATCGACAGTCGAATACTCAATCGGTGATGTCAACATTGCTTCTATCTCGAGTAGCGGTCTTATTGAGGCCCTCAAACTTGGAAATACGAGGGTGATTGGGAAGGCGATCGGTTATGACCCTGAGACAGGAAAGAACGAGGTTTACTCACAGGTATTGTTGCAGTTTATTTCATTCTCACTCACACATTTGTTTGTTTGAGGATTTTCTGTCATGAGCCGACGTCATTCAACACTGTTGAGCAAAAGTTCTGAATAAATTTTTAACTTTTTACTTGACATTTTCAGGACGAGGTCACTGTCTACGTCGTTATTCTGACTGGAATCAGAATCCATGCGCCGCTCACTCGACTTCAGGCAGGAAACAAGATGCCGGTGTATGCGACGGGTACGAATGAACACGAGACACCATTTGCATTAGGGAGTGCTGTCCCACCTCTGACCTTGACCTGGTCAATCAATAACAAGGAGGTCGCCGACCTCAAGAATGTGTACTATGTGGTAAGTGGGTCTGCTGAGGTTAGCTCGTCATAAACCTTGCTATGACTGATAACTACACACCCAGTGGTAACCCTATAAACTATTAGGCACATGATATGCATGGGTTGGTATCTCCAGGATAGATGCAAGCACTGGGTCTCCATTGACGGTACTGGGAAAAGGCCACCGTTAGATGCAGCAAAACGGTTACGGAAGGCTCTGTTGTAAATCTTCTCTTTGTGATTATGTTTTCAGAGTGGGATCAGCGTACCCTGGGAGAGTAACTTCGCGATGAGGCTCCACACCAAACGAGAGGGACATGTGTCAATCAAACTCACAGCTGTCGTCCAATCTGACTGCAAGTTACAGATAAAGAATGATATCAAACTCACCGATGAGGTTCAGATTCAAGTTTTTGCAAAACTGCAGTTGGTTAGTCCTGACGTTTGTGACGGTCAGATGATCATCACGCCGAATACAGATACGGTTGTGAAGACGAATCGCGACAGTGCCGCAAGGATGAGGTATAGGATTCTAGAACAGCACACGAATGGAAGAGCGCAGTCCGTGATCCAGGTTCAGGAGGGTGGATACCTCAGTTCTGGTCCATACAGCGGACAGGCGACGCTGGAGATAACGTCTTGGGAGGACTTTGGTGTCAACCAAACGGTTGTTGTCTTAGTCAAGGTAAGTGGAGTAGAGAGCTTGTGCAAGCATCGTCACGGAAAAATCCGCCATCTTGATGGTCCATAGTTCAGCACGTTTGATTTAACCATGACATGATCTATAGGTGGCGCACTTTGTCAGTGTCAGCAGGAAGGACTGCTGGTCAAAAGTGATGTCACAATGAGCCACTGCATGATCTCCACTCTGTAATCTTTGCCTGTGTCTTAGTTTACCGAAAGACCATGTTATTTGCAGAGAATTTCCTTTTGCTCTGTTCGTGGCTCCCTTGTCACATCGTTGCCATAGTGATGTGATATCGAGCACTCAGTCGCGATGAATATATTTCTAGGTTAAACCAGTTTCATACATGATGCTGAACGTCGATACTGTGATCCGGACGAGCGGTGCCAAGTTAGCTGTCATCCCGGTTGGCACCGTGCTGCAATTATCCGTCAGTTACCATGACGACGTCGGTGCGATGTTCCATCACACGAACACACGGCTGAAGTACAGGCCAAACAGGTGAGATGTGTAATAGGATCCATTCCTTTCATGATATTGGTCCTAGAGCTCCTCTGGGCTGAGGCAGGTAGTACACATACTTAACGGTACTACTGATATGTTCTTCGATGTTTTAGATTCGATCTCCTGCAAGTGTCATCTGGAAAGGACAATGGTACACTGACAGCCCGAGCAACTGAACCTGGTCAGACAGTCTTGAAGGTGAGTTAAACCTCCCTTAGGTATCCCTTNCCGGTGGTATATGATGCCGGGACTTGGCACTGTTTGCCATCAGTTCATTGTTTTGACGTGCACCAGTTGACAACATCAAGTCGTCAGTATATCCTGTCCAATCCATGCTTGTGTTATCTTTTTCACAACCATTCACAGCTAACTGTGTTTATTTCAAGCCTTACCTGAGCTGCCCACCCGTACGTAATTTACGTATTTGTTACGCATAACTGTGTTAAAATACGCAAGTACGTAATAATCCCCATTCAATACGCAATATTTCCAACCAAAAATACACAAGAATTTTTCTGGAGAATTTATTCTGTAGTATGCGTCAATAACTGTAGAGAGTGTCAGCAATAATCAAATGGAATATTCTGAAATAAGCGACGATAGAAAATAAGTGAAAATTGGCCGTTTCTGTATAATACACAATTTACTGTATAATACACAATTTATTTGAAATAATCCACATTTTTGCTTTCAAAATTTTAGAAAATCCCCACTTTGATAGGAAAATCCACAATTTTTTATATCAGAATCCACCCCAAAAAAATAGAGGGTGGGCAGCCCTGCCTTACATTCCCGGATTTTCAATCCAGGTTAGCTTTTGTGTAAAACAGGGTCAACCAGCATTGAGAAATCTTTTCCTCTCTCGTACGTAGGTGTGGGACGCTGCAAATCCAATCATCTCTGACTACATCAATGTTGAGGTCGGCTCTGCTATTTCACCATCAAAGGAGTCCGTCACCATTGGCGACGTCGTCTGCTTCACCAGTCCGCTCATTTCAAATGAAGGTAAACAAACATTCTGAATGTAAAAAATAACGGTAATCACCTTAGAATCACCACGATACCATGCATGAATCATCTTGAAAAGACAAACGCTGTAGTGTGCATTGAATAGAAACAGCCTAGGTACTCTCTCTCATATTGTACATATCTGTTTTCTAGGCCATCCTGGTAGCTGGCGATCTTCAGGTGATATCATACAGCTTGATCGGGAAACAGGAATCGCGATCGCCACTGGTGTTGGTCGTGGGCTGGTAACGTACAACGTCTCGAACACTGTGCTTACTTACACTGAGGTAAGATTCTGAAGTGAATGTCTGACATTTTCGATTGAATATGTTCCCACATAATGAAGTCTGCATTTTAACCAGCTGTGTCTCCTGCCAGTCGGTATTCATTCTCTCCTTTCAGTTCTCCTCCCTCACAAATTTCACATCTTCTTTCAGTTACAAGTCAATTCCATAACACATGTCACGCTGCATTCTAACGGACTAAGATACTTGACCAATTTGCCCACTCGCACTAGAGTCTATGACATCCCAGTAACATTGCATGATGGGAATGCCGCGGCGAGTAACGTCCGTGGAAATAACTGCAGTGAGGTCCTAGCGAGCAGTGGTTATCAAATCAGGAATATTCCATTTGTATGTGAGGTTTCGATGTGGCCGTTAAACGCCGATATCACTGCGTATGATCTCTTCCGCCCAAGTGCTGCATTTGATGCTAAGAGAGGTAAGACCCTGAGTCGAATCGAACCCCTGACTTCTTGGTATGGAGGCTGACACTCAACCACTGTTCCACCACACTCCCCCAGTGGAAACTCATGGTCCACATGGCAGTTGTTTGCGTTTCAATTTTATAATTTCACCGAACTAAACTCTATACTGCAGGTAAATATCTCTGTCAACTGACCCAGCAAACAAGCCAAGACATAAGTCAACTGGTCAGCTCACTCCAGACAGTGATTCGTGTCCGTGCTATTGTACCTCAACGAAACCAACAAAGTCAAGTGACAGCGAGTCCTGTGGAGTTTGATTTCTACCCATCGTTCTACTCCTACACGAGTGAACTGCTTCTCAGCAATCTCATGCCCCTCGTCACCGTCAGGATATCTGCCTCGGGACGGGTTAAGGATGATATTCGGGTGAGTGCTCTCGAGCTACTGATTCTCAATTGCCTTGCACTTGGATGTAACTGATGAGCTCTTGGATGTAATTTGGTTGGCTGATGAGCTCTTGGATGTAATTTGGTGGAATGATGAGCTCTTGGATGTAATTTGTTTTGCTGATGAACTCTTTGAAGTAATTTGTTTTGCTGATGAAGCCTTGGATGTAATTTGGTTGACTGATGAGCTGTTTGATGTAATTTAGTTGGCTAATGAGCTCTTTGGTGTAATTTGGTTGACTGATGAGCTCTTTGATGTAATTTGGTTGGCTAATGAGCTCTTTGATGTAATTTGGTTGGCTAATGAGCTCTTTGATGTAATTTGGTTGACTGAAGAGCTCTTTGGTGTAATTTGGTTGTCATATTTATGCAGTGGGCCACCAATCAGACAGTGGATTCAACTCAGTCACGTCAGTGTTTTGAGACTTGTGATAATGTTTTCATTTTCAGGTGATCTCTAGCGACCCATCAATTATCGAAGTGTTGGCCCCAGAATACGACAGCCAATCAGAACACATCATCCATTATCCAGTTCGTCTGCTTGTCCGTAGCGGACAGGCGTGTCCAGTCGACCGCCAAGATCTGTTTGTGGAGGTGGTGTCGTCTTTGACTGGCCAGAAACACAAGATACCCATCAAGCTGAAAGTTGTTGGACGACCAGTGGAACCACAACCTGGTAAGACCTGATGCGAGATTTTTCCGATGTTCAGTCCTCCTTCATGAATGAACCTCATTGTCCTTCTATGTTTTGACTTTCCTAAAACATATCCATTAATATTTCAGTGACTGCGGCCCCCAGGATTGAACATAGCCATGAAAAGAAGGGTTGGACCCTATTATTGGTGGATCTGGCTGGAGACTACATAGGTGTCATCTTTGCAATTCTTGTCATTGCTATTATATTCGCATGTAAGTTAACTTTGGTGCCTCCTTACTCAACTGTTTTCTACGGTACTTCTCCTCATGAGAGTTCTTACATGTATGTGAGTTGACTCTCAATGGGCAAACGTCTGAGCAAGATCTTTTAATGGGAATAAACTAAGAGACAGCGTGTGTGTAGAAAGTTTCATGTGGCATTGTTGTATTTGCAGTATTCCAGTTACGTGGTAAAGGCGGGATGTACAGCTCTGGTAGTCCTCAGCACTTTATTCATCAGACTCCCATGCAAGCATCACCTGTTGCATATTACACAACAACTCCTCCTGGTAAGTTGTACTGTAAATTATATTTCCCTCTAGGTACCTGAGGTAACGAATTTTTCCTAATCAGATTCATGGAAATTCATGAGTTCATAGTTTTATCTCTCACTTTTTGCAGATTACAGAATGGCACCCTCTCCTACTCCTAGTCGGTTATGGAGTGCAGCCCCCGAGTATCCTGACCGCAGCATGTCGTTCGAGAAGCGTTCACCGAATAGAACTCCACCATTCCAATGAAAGAATCTCCCACTTCGTGTATACAAAGTTTGATCGACCAAGTGTCCTGGGGCACCATTTAGAGTACTGAGGCTGGTGGATAGTGTCATGCAATAAAGCTGAGGCTGGGTGGTGGTGTCAAGCGACAGATGAAGCTGAGGCTGGCGGAGTGTGAAGTGATGAAACTGAGGCTGGGTGATAGTGATGCAAAGGCATCAACGACGACGACACTGAAAAGCTACCATCGTTCCTCACCAAGAAGTGGCTCGTGTTTTAGTTTTGACAGCAACACATCTGCTGTGTGGTGCAGGCTCTTGAAGCTGAGGCTGATGAAGCCTGGGCAGATTCACTGAGTCTGCTTGTCGTCTTCTAGTTGTGCGGGAAGATGGCGACAGGACAGTCGGTCATTTGATATGAATATTGATCTGCTGCAGGCTTGTTGCATAAACACGGCTCTGCTCACGATGACAGAGCAGGTCAGGATGTTACTGCATAATAGCTTGCATATGATAAAGATGAACTAAACAGGGCTTAAAAGGTTTTAAGTTCTATTTCCTTAAACTTTTAAGACAATGATTAAAGTCAGTCTGTTGTGCACCAAATTACAAGTAGTACTACCGGGTACATAGGGTACTGTGTAAAATGGGAACAGTGCAGAAGGCACTTAAAAGTCATTCCTGTACTAAGGCAGCAATGGTTGGTGGATGCACTCTGCCCGCCAATAGTAAAATGGTAGTATTTCCTCTAAGATCAGTGTGGCCAAGGTTAATTGAAGTGACAGCCAGACTTCTACTGTACAGTGTACTTGTAGTACACGATACAGCTGTTGCTTCAATCGACCACATACCCACTGATTGCGAGTTACTGACTTTTACAAGCTGGAGGGCAGCACTATCTCGGGCTACTTTGAGTAGCTTGTGATGGCCTCCTACGTACACAAGGGCCAATAATGCTATAGCGTCGGCCCTGACGGAAAAATCAAATACAAATACTAATACTATCTCAGGGTCTTGTGAAAGTGCATGATCTCTTGGGAAAAGTTGNGTAGTAGAGTAGCCAACCTGACTGCTGCAGAGTACCTGACTTAATGGGGGAAGGGGGGCTACATTATGTATGGTACTGACCCCTTCTTTTTATCTGTGGTTAAAAGGGATGGTATGGGGCAAATATATGAGAGGATATACCCAGTATCATAAACTAATAAAAGTTACCATAAAAGTCTCAATGGAGAATCCAGCTTTTATTAGTTTATGCTGGTACATGTATGTCTCACATTGTACATGTAGAATTAGGCCTAATCCATGACATAATGCAGTTTGAGTTAATACAAACTAACACAACTAACGTGTTGTAACAGGGCCACGTTCACACTCAAAAAGTTCCACTTCATGCACTACTTTTATGTTACATTCACTGTGCACTTTCTTCACTGTTCGATGTTCAGAATGTTTTAGGCCTGTGTGCCTGGTTGAGTACATGTACTTGAACAATCTCTTTCGGAGCAGGGGTCTTGCTTTGACTAAAAAGGGTACCTAAGGGCAAGGGCTAGTTAAAGAATCTGTCCTCTTTAGAATGTATCAGAGGTTGGACAAATCTGTTGATATTGACAAATCTGTTGATATTGACATTTTTTACTATTCAGTTATGAGCAATGGGATATTCCGCCACAAAATTAGTCAAATTATTTGTGTTCACCATTTGTGTTCTGATATGAACTCATTTCTGTTGTTATTTTCCTGAGGGTTGGGAGGGTGCTGTATTTTATCATCCTTGAGATATTCATACTCATATCGAGCACAATCAGTTCCTTTTCAAAAGATCTCGTGTTAAAATCAACTCAGTTCTTTATATTCAGGTCAACTCCCACTGCAGTTTCAAACCGCTCCCCATATTGCCCGTGTGCTCGGATTGGAGTAGGATTATATGACCTGATAGAGCAATGTTTTTAGTCTTTCCCTCAATGCCACGACTGAATTGGTGTCTTTTATCCTCTTCCGGTATTTGGCTGCAACTGTGCTTCAAGTTGCAATCACCAAATTTTGTCCTGAATGAAGGGACATACATGTATTACATTTTCCCAGCAGTCCTTCTCATTACTGAAGTCCCTGTGTCCTGAATTGTATTGGAGAGTACCGGTATCCCCTTATTCATACTATCAAACTCTTTTTACAGGATGTGTGAAAAATGCTTCTCCGAGAGCTCAACTCCCTGGAAAGGCAATCATGTTGTGATCGATACAAAAGATGTAACAATAACATTCTTCGAATTCTAATCAAAGTATTTTGTACCATGTCTTTTGCAATAAATGATAAAAAATTTATTACATCCTCTGTCTTGAACTTAGTTTATGGTAAACGTGTAAATTCACCACCTCAAGCTAGTAGCACGCATATCTCAAGGGGTGCTACCTTATCTCAAGGGTGTGCTCCCTTATGTCAGTGGGTCACAGGCTCAATTGCCCATCTCCCTGACATGTCTTCTTGCCGGCTGTTGTAACACATGTCAACTCATTGAGATCGTCTCGCAGACATGCATGAATTTGTGTACTGCCAGCTTCAGATTCCTAGCAGCCGTGGTCTTCCTCGGGAACTTCCTAGTAGCGATCCCAGAAAAAGGGTCAAAAATTTGCAAAATTCGGAAACGAATTTATTTATACTTGTCATTTTGTGTGACGTTTTTGTGCTGTACTTTGGATATCTTAAGCGTGTTCTTTTTCAGCATGTTTCTCTGCTCATATCCATGCTTTCGTGTATTTTCAGAAACCGTGCTATGGCACATGTCTGCCCTGGCATCTCTCGTGCAAGTATTTTCAGAAACTGTGCTATGGCATATGTCTGCTGCTATGTCTCTCGTCCACTATAAGCATCCTGGGTTCTTGCAAACGATAACGAGTCGTTTTAACGGGTCATTTGATGGTGCTTGCTGTTCAGCTATATCATGTCAAAAAGATACCATCCAAAGCATATTGGAGGGTTTAGCACCTCCACTTTCAGGTGAGTTAAGTCATCCCCTGTTGGAGCCTTGATTTCACACCGATATTCATGTCATATCTGTGATATCTTATGACATCTTTTTGGTTGCATACGATGCCATCAGTTGCAAGTTTCACGCCGTAATGAGACGGTCACACCGATGTCAGTTGTGAGCTATAGTGCTGTCGCAGGGCTTCAGCTCCAACCACGAGCCATACTAGTAATTATTTGCGTTGTGGAGGGGGATTTAGAAGGCTGGCCCTGAAGCCGAACAAAACTTTTTGATCACTTGGCACTCCATATGACAGAACTTTTTGAATCATATGGCACTCCATTGAAGATGAAGACATTTTGAACATTTTGCACTCAAAGGAAGACAGGGAACTACATTATTTGAATCATTTGACCTTTTATTCCCATCAAAATCACTGAGATGCACTGCACAAAGCCAATACGTTCCATATCGGTCAAAAAATGCCCAGTCCAATCTGATTATTAGCACATGAAGGTGTACTGGATAGAAATGCATGTACTGGGTATTACAAAATGGGACTGTTCTGACAAATGATAGAAAGATATTAGGCCAAGTGTTCCTAAATTTACTTTTCTTGCAGTGAACTTCATTGAAACTGCAGTAGGCCATGCAAATGTTTAAGAGAAGTTAATAAATGTAGGTAAATCTGAATACATTACTTATACATTTGTTTTATCTATTTACTGGTATATGGTTTATCACATATCTTGCTTTCAAGTGATCAAACAGATAAATCGTCAATTTCATTACCGGTTCATAATCTTTATCAAAAACTTCACTTTGTAAAGGAGGGCCTATGATCAGTTTCAAGATATATTTCGACAATGTGAGGTCAATATTTTGAAGTCATCTGCAAAATACATTTCATTTCATTTGCCTTGGATATATTTAGTTACGTTCGTGAACATTCTTCAATCCAGTTCATGCAATAAATGAGATTTCATGCATTGGAGCTATCACAACGGATGGGCCAAATTATACATTTAACATGTCCATGTCAAAATTCAGCCAAATATATAAACATATTTTCTGTCTATCCCTGGGAATAGAAAGGTCTTTTTCATGATTCCAGAATGATTGACCTCACAGAGGATTAAGTAGAAGTGAAAATTATTCACGAAATGCATGTATTATCCACGTGACACAGAAAAACTTCTGTAGTTTCTCCTGTGGAAAAGATCCCGGGAGAGGTTCTAGCCCACTTTTATATCCTAAACCATCATGAAGAATAACGAACACAAATCTAGATTAATTTTCCACTCCAGTTCACTGCTTGATGTTTATTTTCTTATAAATGACATATAATTCTAGAATGAAGTATTCTTATCCTAGAATGTCTATATCATTTTCATCTGGGTCGAGGTCTTCTCGAGAGGTTTTCGTTGTTAGGGACAACACCTCCTCCTGTGCAAACAGACCACTTCTACGTTCTTTCATTCTTTGGCGGTACTCTTTTCGCTGTCGTTGACGGAGTTCTTTCTGCTGAGACCGTCTGTCTCGGGTTTGTTTCTGAAGAATGAAAATAATACTTTGATACTGGGTTCGAATTGCTGGGCCGAACTCAGAAAAGGTTCAAATATAAGTCTCTGAGAAACCCACGAACGCCTCAATTCTGTGTGAAACTGGCAATAACTGCCTCCTCAAAATTAAACCTTGGTTGAGCACATGTTCTGAAAGAATAACCAGCAGTCTTCATACCTTTGTGTGTTTCTTCTGTACTGGCGAGTTTGTTTCATTGCAATTATCACATGACGTCAAGCTGTACCCTCCGACTGATCTTTTATGCTGACGAATGTAATCGCGTACTTGCTGTAATTTGTCATCATCGAGGTAATCTAGGTCTGCAAAATAGGAGTTAATATTGTAGGGAAGAGTGCATTTTTATCGTTCACTTGGCACAGTTGCGCTTTACAAAATGTCGCACGCAATAACTTGTACTACAACCCTATAAATGATGCAGCACGTTCACATGGTGTATTTTCTTCTTGCACAGTCGATAAACATGGAGGTGACAGAGGCATCAACATGTAAACTTGCTGTGCATTCAAGTTTTTTCACATAGCAGATTAGCATATCGAATGTCACACCCTTTAACCTGCACTACCCAAAGTATGATGTAATGCATTCTCAAGAGTGTATTCCTCTGGCACAAAGTCCAAACATGCTTGCAACTGAGATGCCAACATGTCTACTTGCAGTGCGTTTAGAAAGTGATTCAAAATACATTAGACCTTGATACCGTTCAATTTGTCTTGTATACATCATATGTCACACCCTATAACCTGCACTACCCAACCTATGACGTAATGCATTCTCAGGAGTGTATTCCTCTAGCACAAAGTCCAAACATGAGAGCAACTGAGATGCCAACACGTCTACTTGCAGTGCATTGGAAAGAAAGCATTCCATTTAGAAATTTACCAATAACGAACTCTGTATCGTTGGGTCTGATATTCGCCTCAGGAAATATGATGCGTATAACGTCCAACTGTTCTCTCAAACCCAATTCAACGCTGATGATCTGACTGAGCTCTTCCACGGTTGTGATCTGTTCTTCGTCGCACATCTCGCACCTAAAATGTGAAAAAAACATGATAAGGGGAAGGCACCATTTCAGCTGTAATCCCACAGCCTCATAAGAACTGAACGCCAACGGCTGAAGAGATAAAGGTAGCACTGTCACCATAAACTGACAAATGTCAGTGGTTCACGCAAACTCTAACCACTTTCTTTGGTGAATATCCCAAAGGGGCACATCATTCATACACATACCATAGCTTTGTGTCATCAAGTATACAGCACTGTTTACGTTTGAGTGATCTCGATGTTGATGGAGACGGTGAGGTGGATAAGGTTGGGGAGCTTGGTATACTGGGAATGATTGTGTCTTCAACTTCGATGTCTATTTTCTCCTCTTGAGATGAAGTCGTGTCGGAGACTGACTGTGTGGATGGAGAGCTTTCATCATCATCATCATCACCTTCATCTGTCCAATTCAATAACCCATTTTCTGGAAGCAGAGGTGAAGGTTCTTAGATCAGTTTTAGGCAGGCAGATATCACTCAAACTGCGTACATTTCAAGAGGAAATATAACCCTACCTGCAATTGGTCCTCCCAATAAATGACTCAAAGATGAACTTAGATATTCTTGGTCCTCTGCAACTGGGAATAACCCACCCGTTACATGACCGTCAAAATCCAAGCATGCTTCATCGCTGTAATCTGAACCAGCAACACTACAAGATGCACTATTCAGGGTGTCATCCATATGCCGCAGGTCTAGGTTGTTGTTACTGTAAGCCTTCATTCTGAAATTGAGAATGTGCTTCTATCAGGAAATGTCAAAGAATTATTGTCAGCAATTCCATAGCAATCAAACCAACCAAGCTACAGCACTCTACAAGATAATAATAAAAGAAGGTAATTTGATGTGGCTAATATTGTGCTTATTCCACATACTTCTCCAATTCTGCCTCGAGAGTTGGGACATCCACATCAAAATTGTAGGAGTCCATCTTGGTGTCGGTGGTTTGGTTGAACATGAAGAGGTCCTTGTTGAACAGCATGTCCGAGCCCCAAGGACTGGAAAACAAAATTTTTTATTTGATAAATATACATGTAAACATGACATGAATTAGGGTATGAAGGGAAAGCCTATTTCCCTGGCAGTAAAGGTATAACAGACCAATACAAACTGATTAGACACACATGCTGGACCATGAGACAATGAACCAGCTGCAGTTGGAGTTCAGATCACCTGGCAATAATTTTATATAATGCGGCAGAGAATCAATAATAAAATATAGGCCTGTGAAGACAAATAGATGTTTGGTTGCATTGCAGCACTGAAAAAAAGTCGTAGAATTCAAAATGAACAAAGGATATACACAATCTAGGAAAATATGCATGCAATGGGAATTTGGATCAATGCCAACCACGTTGAGAGGGCATGACTTCACCATGACTAGTGCTGCCACCTATATACAGAACACCCCAAGTTTCGTTTAAAACATCATTCTGAGTGGCAAAAACCGATTCGATTGATAAACGTGATGCAAAATAAGCTTTGGGGAATACATAAGAACGTGATTATATACACATTCAGTCGTAGAAAAGACACTTTGCCACGAAAACAGTGTATCAAATCCGCCGCAGACACAACGGCAAACCGGGGAAATCCGGGAATGTGTGGCAAAGCCGGGAGTTACCTGGACGAGAACACCGCAGTGTCGGCAATCATTCTTGGCTAAAAGACCGTGAGGTCTACGTTGAAACTTCCTCTGATGCTTGAAGTCAATCTTGTGAACGGCTATGATAATGTGTTTTTGTGTTTACAACCACATCAGAGTCATTTGGGAGGCAAAGGCTGGCTTCGATCTTGTGAAACTCACTCCAACGTGGAACAAAAACCTGTTGACCACGTCATCAGAATATGCGTAGATAGAAAAGGTGATTGCTGATTGGTCACTCCATTTATGGGTTAGTGGAAGGCGGGAACATGGGGAAGAAGGTGGGCCTCTTGTGAAGGGGGGGGGGNGCTGTGGGGTGTGGGAAAGTCTGGTCCATGCGTCAAGATTAGTTTGTTCCCACCATGGCAGACAGTGCACTTGGTCCCCGCCCCTCCCCCCGCAATCCCTGGCGCGGTCACGGGACCTCTGTATTTGAATTTCGGAGGTGCATGTAGGCCTATGAGGTATGCCCCTGGGGTATGCCTCACCTTCCCCTGGCCAGGGACGGATCCAGGATTTTGGGAAAGAGGGGGCGCACTGTGCTAGAATCATACATTGAAACCTGCGGTGAATTTCAATGATTTGCTCCAAATTTCAGAATTTCACGGTCAATTTTAAAGATTTTTTGGCCGAAAGGGGGGCGTGCGGCGGGTGCGCCCCCCCCCCTTGGATCCGCGCCTGCTGGCTGCGGAATCTGGAACCAACGTGATGAGACTAGGCCTACTCCTCCTCCAAGGTCCAACCTATTGTGATGACCAGAGAGGACGATCGGAACCACACACTTGTTTCATCACTTGAGAAGTTCAACGCGCTGTTACCGCGTGACCAGGCCCTTCATCAAAGGAAAGAGCCTAATAGCCTAGTGGTTATCACGTTCGCTTACGGGTGATCCACTGTTGCGATTTCGGCTTGAGACGGGGTTGCGTTCCCTCGCAACAGTGGATCACCCGCTTTAAGCGGGTGATCCACTGTTGCGATTTTGGCTTGAGACGGGGTTGCGTTCACGTGCGGTTACCTTATAAGGATTTCCGATTGCCATATAAGGTAATCGCAAGGGAACGCAACCCCGTCTCAAGCCAAAATCGCAACAGTGGATCACCCGCTAGTTTAAGCCCGTGTCACACTGTCCCGAAATTAGACACCCGATGGCCACACGAATATGGAATTTTGAATTTCGCGTGAAGATGGCCCCAAAGTCAACTTCCAGAATCTTGCAAATTTTCGACCCCAATCGGGGTCTTCTTCAGGCTGGCATTTATCAGTAAGATTTCCAAAAGTTTCCATAATTCGTATGGCCATCGGGTGTCAACTTCGGGACAGTGTGACACGGGCTTTAGCAAGCGGCAGGTCCAGGTATGCATTGCGACAACGGCAGTAGTACTCTGACTACGATACGCGTGAAATGGTTGGTTACTTAAAGTTGCAATGGGCGACTTTAATCCTATGATGCACACAACCTATCGATCATCCGCAAGAAGATCCCCTTCCCCACAGTCAAGTGTTATGTCAAAGATCTCAAACAACTATGGTACTGAGGGCGCAAGCACTAGAGTAGTCACGACGCTAATCATCCCATTCATTCGGAAGTTATGAATGAGATTGCAGTATTCTAAAAATATACGCGCGCTGATTGGTTTGCATCTTTGGAGCACCTGCGTGACGTCACGGAAAGCATTCTTCGTTGCTTTGACGTGCCAGAACTTGTCGAGCTGCACGCCGTGTACGGTGCGTTTCTTTTTCATTCATTCACTGTTATTTGACGGATAAACAGCTCTGGATTTCTGTTAACGACATTCGAACTTCATCCGTGATTATAAGGAATACTTGTTTTGTGAGTTCTTTGCCCATTTTTCTCGATTTATCCGATTTTCTTTCTGGTCTCCATCGCCATCCATCCATCATCATGCCATTCCATTCATTCATCCATTGCACTACCGTCGTGTCGAGCAGCGCATGGCAAATTCCCGCCGTGTCGGGAACTTTCATTTCGTTGTGGTTTAATCCTTCATTGTCTTTTTCATAATTTGGTTGTGTTAGGCCTAACTGTAAACTCAGTTTCAACGATATGATATGAACAAAGATGTTGATGTAGGCTACTAGACCCTATTCTATAGGCCGCCTGCGCCTCATCAGCCTATTCCAGATGATCCGTCATTAAAATTTAGGTTAACGCATCCCTTATAAGGCCAAAATTAGGCTAAAGTTAAGGCTCTTAATAGGCGTATTATAATACAAGGAATCGTTAGCGAGCAAATATGGGGGCTGTTTCATAAAGTGACTTTAAGCTAATGGTACCTTTAATTAACCAAGTGGAAAATGCATTAAAGTTAGGTGCCATTAGCTTAAACATGTTAAGTCACTTTATGAAACAGGCCCCTGATCATATTCTGCCCTTGCTAAAATTCATCTCACTCTAAAAAGAATGTAGGCAATTCCATGAACTATAAGATTATTGATCTGATCTGCAGTCTGTGCCTCCCTGAAAAACTTTATATTAGGGCAGCAGCCAGCCCAGCCACCAACACACCAACCAGGTTGTAGTAACGGAGATGCCTGCAATTCCCTAGCATTAGCAAATAGGCCCAGACCTACCTTGTGGCTGGCAAAGGGCCTGTGGTCAATAAGGTGACCTGCTCTTTCCAATATGGTGGCCCATGATGATGTCTTAGCAAAGAAAATGTGAAAGCTAATCCTCCGCCTCTGCGGCCTATGAGTATAAAGAGCATAAAATATGTTTAGTCTGGTTACATGGTTATCAGAGGATATTTCAGGTACCAGTATTAGTAAGTCTCATAAATTTTCCTTTCAGATGATGTCAGCCTTGGATGTAAGAAAAATCCCCATGGAAATCCTCCCAATATTACTGCTGTCACTGGTGCTTGTCGAATGTTCCAATGCCAATGAAGTAAAGCCTGCAAAATGCAAACCAGGCGAATTTTTCAAAATTTCTACCAAGGGAGGCGGTGGAATAGATGGAAAGTGTACAAAATGTTCAAATTGCCCGCCCAATCATATGATTGCCCAACCATGTGGTGGATTTAGGGACAGTAAATGTGAAGCGTTCATTATTTCGACATTCAATATTGGACCTAGTGATGATGATGAAGAAAGTGTGCCCGGCAGTGAAGGAGTCCGATGTCAAAATGAAGGTAATTCTTTTATTTTCATATTACATAAAAACCTGCACGGAATGGTGGATGTGTAGGCCTACATTTAGAGCCATCAACCCAAAATACNAGGAAAGAGGGGGCTCACCCAACCTTCCATTACAAATCCATGTTCAATTGCAAAGGAATACTTTCCAAATTTCATAATTATAATTTTCTGGTCATTTATTAATATATGTAAGTTTCCCCAAAAGAGGGGGGGGCTGGCTGGTTCCCCCCCCCCCCCACATAAATCCACAAGAGTGCAAAGATGATGCAACACCATGGCACCCAACATGAACAAACCTGTCCTTGCCGTTGTCCTCAAAAGAACCTAGTTTTTCTCAGTCCCTTTTGTATTTCAAGTGGGGATGATAATTTGCCAACCGAATTCAAAAGGCTACCTACAACAAGTCTGGGCAGGTTTCCCTCGGTCAAAGGAACGAAGCATTTTTGAAAAGGATGAATTTTTTCAGAACAATTGTGTTGATCTTTCATCTCTTTTTAGGGCAATCACAGGTGAAAGGCTTGCTATTGTTGTCATGCCTATTATTTGCATTAATGGGCCACGGGGTTCTTGCTTATCCTTTTTCAAAAATGTGGAGTACGGAATGGAAATCCCCAGCCTCTTACATTATCTGATGGAAAAATACACGTAGTTTGGAGGGAGTGGTCTAAAAGTAAATGAAGTGTTGAAGTGTTGTTTTATTCATTGTATGATGGTCAAGTCCATCAGGAACCAAGGGATTTTGTATTCTGTGAAATTTGCAAAAAATGTGTTGTGACTGAAAAAACGATAAAAGGAGTATCAAGACAGAAAAATTATTTATTTATTTATAAAGATAAAGAGATAAAGATAATTTATTTATAAAGTGCATAAAATCCACACATTTATTTTTCATACAATTTATTTTCCCATAATTTTGAAAAATGTTGAATTGAGAACCGAGTACCAAATAATAAAGTATTTTATATTACCTACATATCACTTTTGGACAACATTTGACAAATTGAAAGTAGTGCAGCAGGAGGAAACCGGAGTGCCCAGAGAAAACCTCCGCTGTCAAAGAAACTCACTCTCTGTCACTTGAAGGTGCTCTGACATGCCTGACTTGGGATCGAACCCAGAACCTCAGGCATGTCAGGAGGTGATGTTTCAACTGAGCCACTCTGACAGCCCAACATTTTGATTTGGAAGCTGTCTCCTCCTAACTGTATCCCCTACTCCCCCAAAGTGACTTCTCCACCAGATCAGATGACCTATGATTCACTTCCCAAGTCCATTAAAATGTTCTCTTTTTCTCCCTTTGCATAGATAATCCTTGATGTTGACTTTAGGCAGGGCAAGCCCAGACACCCCTCGGGTTTGTTACACTCAACACACACTCCTGCATTCCGCACACTCCCCCACACCCTTGAGGGTTTAGGCCAAACAAAACATTTTTCGACAAAGGTCACTAAAAATGAAATTCAATATTTTAGTTTTACAAAAAAATATCGGTCTATAATCTGTGTGGTGATGGGAGCCAGTAGCCTACTCTGCATACTTTTTGATGCATTTCAATTTGAACATGTTTTTGTGCTGGTTTTTTCCGTAAGATCTTCCTCTTCCTAAGTGAACCACAATCTTTGACGTGTGTTGCCTTACCTGCACGGTGGTTATTTCCTTTGATGATGAAAGAAGTTATTTTTTCGTCATGATAATGTTGAACAGTATTGCACAATCTTTGGATGAGGAAACATTCCCAACAAAGTGTGATAAATTTTGGTCAGATTGGGGTATTGTGTTTTGTTGATGGAACAAGGAACAGCTGGATTTGGTTCCTAGTTGCAACACGTGAAATGGGAATGTCATTTAACCCCTTATTGACAATAATCTCCTTGTTTCTCAATGTTGTGAAATCATTTTACACACATCTGTCAAGTCTTGCAACTGAATATTTTGTCAAAAGTGCAAAAAGTAAGTTCTTGAAGTGGTGGTTGTTGGCATCCTCCCACAGCAGGGGTTTTTACCTCACTCGTAGTCCTCTTCATCCACTCACACAAACTTTGTGTGGAGTGTATGAAAAGGTGCAAGACCAAAGCGCTGCTAAGGGAGGATGGTTGTTGGATGACCTGCCTCCACTGGTTCTGTTTCAAAATCATGATATGTCTGGACATCAATTTTTGCATTTTTCTCATTGATTGTGTAGTCTAAGGGTTTTTGAGTGCTGCAGTCATGTCAGTAATGATGATAAAATGTAAGTTTTTTAGGAGAGGTTTTTTTTTCAGCCTTTGATATTTGCCGCACTGAAGTCTTGTTAGGACATACTTTAGCTGCATGGCTAAGCGTGGGAGGCCACATCAACTGAGTTATCTTGGTTAAAATTCCATTTGTTCCGACTAAATCGCAATGCAAAACCAATGTAACACCAGAGGGGAGTTATTTCAACCCTACGCCTACTATTCAACTTTCGCTTCATGTTTGCTGAGTGCAAGAGTTGGTACGCTGCTGAGCCTATCCAAATCAAATAGCCTTTCGGCTGAGTGAGGGAACTGGGACTCCCTTTGTTTATCCCCAGATCCACAATTGTCCACTTGGTTGTCAGGCAGCAGGGAACAATTGAAACATGTCTGAGCTCGTTGAAAATTATCTATTTCAATTCGATTCCAATTTGTTGGCTATATTTAGCTGTGATCTCATGCTTGGTCCCAGGGCTCGAAAATTCTTCCTTCGGCTTTACCCGCGAAACGGGAATTCACACACTAAATGAACGGTTTTGCATCTCCGTCTCCAACTCCTGAGTCCAAATCCAAAATGTCAACTGCATCTGAGTGGAATGAAACCGTGAACTTGCCATCACTTCACTCAGAGCTGCAAAGTCCAGCAGCTGAATGGTACATTTTAGCACTGGCCATTCATACCTTTGTTGTGGTCAGCATCAACTCGCTTGTCCCCAGGGGGTTGTGCTGATGAAGACTCCTTGTGTTGTTCCTGTTGGGTCGAAGGGTCAAGGGGTCAGTTGATGTTTCCATCCTGATCTTTTGAACCCTAAAGCATGGCGCACACGAGCGATTTTTTGAGCGATTTTCTAGGCGACTAGCCTTGCGACTACAGGAGCGACTGAACATATTTTTAGTTTTTTTAATTTTTAGCTCACCGTGGTGAGCTTATACAATGGCTGTGCGTCCGTCGTCCGTCGTCGTCCGTCGTCGTCCGTCGTCGTCGTCGTCCGTCGTTGTCCGTTAGCAGGGCACGTTTCGTAACCGCTGGAGCTATTGATCTGAAACTTGGTACATATATACCCCTAGGTCAGATGACCCACGACACCAAGTTTCGGTCCGATCCGACTCTCAGCTTGGCCACCAGGTGGCGGAAACCAAAAACACAAAAAGTGCAATAACTCCTGAACTAATGACTAGATCATCTCCAAATTTTTATCATAGGTGTAGCTAATAAGGATACATAACATATATAACGGGTTTTTGATTTGACCTACTTTTCAAGGTCACAGAGGTCAAAGTTCGACAAAAGT